>OZ025297.1:93404481-94004481 GCA_964019185.1 Maratus speculifer | reverse complement strand
GACGAAACGATATTGACTCGTCTCAGTAACGAGAAATTATAGCTTGATTTCGGAAATAGTTTCAAAAACTAGAATTATAGTTACTAAATCAAACCTCTTGTGTTCGCATGTATTTGCTGAGATTTTTAAATAAGTATTACAACAAGAATAAAGGAAAGCTCTTTTGAATTCCTGTAGTACATTCTAGAGCTCGCATATAATGGCAACTAGAATTTATAAGGATGACATGGAACTATTTTTTCTAGAGCCACAATTTAGATTCTAGATTTCAGAACTGTATTTTTTTCTCAGTGTATAAATGTGAGACTCTGAAATGTTTCCGCTTTAGACAGATTCCGGCTTAGACAGATTTCACTGTAATTAAAAAACCATCAAACTTTCGCGTTATTGATAAATTAATTTAAAAACCATCAAGAAGTATATATCCAAAGATTAATCTAACATAAGTTCTTTATCGCTGTTAATAATTTTACAAATCATGTTGTCTGCCCTACAGATCTTGAGAACAATTAAATCTTGTTCCGGTCCGGCAAGTCTATATTGTAGAAAAATAATGCAAGCTTGATATGAGTCAGCTAAAAAAATATTAAAACGGGTTACACACAATTAAACTGTCTGATGCCGATCTCACACTGTACAAGTTACATTTTTATATTGATGCTATCAAACTAGTATGGCTCGTGATGCACATTTATATTTATTCTCGTTAAAACCATTTGCGTTGAAAATAGATCCTATTTTATCGTTTCTGCTCCAGGCCCGAAAATTTTACTGCCGGGCCGGGTATGGACCACATGCCAAGCCCGGGCCCGTACAGACCTCTACGCTGCATTAGAACTTCAAATTGAGTTCAATTGAAGACCGCAGTTGAAAAACATCTACAGATAATTCCTTAATATTTCCCGATTCATTCTGATATGCTTTCTTGTCGCAGCAGTAAATCTAGTTCTTAAAATAGATAATGATCATTTATCGTTTAGGTAACTTTCAATAAAAACAGATAATTTAACACCTTTGCAATTATTTATCTATAAATATTTCCTACCATCACTGTAACATTTGGTACAACTCATTTTAAATTGAAAAAATATGTTGATAATAAATGTAACAGAATTAACAGTTTTGTCTGAGTGAATGACATTTGATTAAAAGTGTTTGTTTATTCTATACTAGAAGATAGCCCGTCAAAATGACGTGTTTGCATTTTTAAAGGATGATAAAAATTACAACAACTGTGGTCAATCATAGCCACTTTAGGCTGAAACAATTTTGAAAAATACAGCGATTAAACTTAGAAAGGGAAAAATCAAAAAAAAAAAAAAAAAAAAAAAGGAAAGAAAGAAAGAAAGAAAATTTCAAAAGAAATCAGCATTTAAAACTATAGCAAAACTATCTGGTAGATGGCGGTGGTATAATGAAATTTAAAACGCACCCGCAGTTTGCTTAAATAAAAAGTTTTAATTAAATAGTGTTTTTGAAATCGTGAAAAGATTTCAAAGCGAAGTAAAATATAGTGATGTCATTTACAGCTCCCACTGTAAATCTGACCATTGAGAATGCTCCATTATGACTATGGAATGGTTTCATTGGCCAGAAAATAGATTGCCTTTAAAATCGGAGGTAACTTTTCATAATGTTTTTTATAGATTTGAAATTTGCAAGAGTCATTCACGGCTGTAAAGAAAAAAAAATTAAAGCAACCCGGATATAAAAAATTTAACAATATTGCATTTAAAACGCACCTTCACTTTCCTTTAATAAAAAGTTTTAATTAAATATACACTGTAAAAAATTTGACTCATTTGCTACAGCGTCACTTCACCGCTTTTATAGAAAACGGTTACTTTACTGTGTTATGGAGCGTTCTCATTGGTTATAAAAGAGATATTCTATAAAAGCTGTGGAATGCCGCTGCAGCAAATGGATCAAATTTTTAACAGTGTACTTTTTGAAATCATGGAAAGATTTCAAAGTGAAAGAAAATGTAGTGACGTCATTTACAGCTCCCACTGTAAATTTGACCAATGAGAACGCTCCATTACGACTATGAAACGTTTTCATTGGTGAATGAGTTTCTTTTTCTCGTCGATAGGTTGACCCTGGAATTGTTATACACAGAGGGGTTTTATATATATAATGGTTTTCGGAAGTAATGAAAGAGGAAGTATTAAATGATTTTCAATTTGGAAAGATTCTGTGTTGATGTTGCAAGGGTGATAGAAGGGTTTACTGGTTTTTGAATACTTAAAATGGTTATTACTATATGCTCATGGAATTATTTTAGGGAGGGGGGGGGGGAATTTTGGCACTATAAATTTTGTTTTACGGCCAAATACTTTTATTATTTATATTTGTATTTGCATTAAAAGATTTTATTTCGCTGAAAAAAAAGAAAGACTGATAGGGAAAAAAAGAAAGAAAATAGTCTCCTATAATTTGTGAAATAACTTAATTTTAGTACAGTTGTAATTAATTTGAAGAATTGCATTCAATTAAAAGTATGTAAATAATATTTTTGTGTTCTTGTGAAATTAACTTTGAATATGTGTTGATAGGTGTGTGGCCGCTATTAAGTCGCGGATCAATTTTTCTTTTATAATATTTTACAATGTGGTTGAAAAGTGTTTATGAATTCAGTTTGTCTATCCTTGTTCTAACTTGTGTAAATATAGTCTGATTGCCATGAAATTGATATATATATGTATATTAATTATTAGAATTTAGTATGGCGTGTTCGGCTTTGAGAAGGAAGTGTGTAGCTTTTCTTTTTTTTTTTTTTTGGTTTATTTGCAGGGCCACTCAGAAGAATTCCATTAGTTTACGGCCTATGTTGAAAAATCACTCGCTATGTATTTTCTTGATATTACAGTATTTAAAACATACTGAAATTGATATAAATCACTGTAGTGTACTACAAGTTTCTTACTAAAGAATATGATGTGCATAGAACTTATCGCTTATTTATGGGAACATAAAAAGTATTTGGGTATAGAAGAAAATTAAAATTAAATGAACTATTGAATCCTACGAAGAATAATTGCTGGAAGTGCATTTTCAATAATCGTATGTGTTTTAAAGCTTAACTGCTTTTTAAAAGTTACTTGGTTTGTACAAATTTTAGATCATATGCAAGGTCGAAAAAATGTTTTCAACAACATCTGTTTCCTGGCTGAAATTGCTGTGTGGAAATTTTCAACTGTGCTATGCGTTTAACTGAACTAACTTTTAGCATACTGTATGTAGTAAGCACACATGTCTTTCGATCATATACAGTGCTGAAAAAAAAAACATATATTTTAATGACTATTCATGGCAATAGCAAAAATCATGTTTTCAAATGCATTTTTTTTTTTTTTTCTAGATTGTTCAATAAGACGTCTTCTTCCACCTTTGTAAATTGTCATGTTTTGTTATGTCATTCTAAATGTGTTAGAAGGTGTTTCATAATCTATGCTGTATGAATTTATTTTTTTGTTAAAAATCGTGTTAAAACTCTATTTATTATTATGCATGGTGTCTCTTATCATTTATCAATAACTAATTTCTAAACCATTAGTTTTAGAGTTATAGTTACAGTTGTATAAATGTTTCAAATTTTGTTCTCCTCTGCATCACATAAAAATCAATTTACATTATTTTTATATACATAAGAAATTACAAGTTTTATCCAATGCATGGGTCCTATAAGCTTTATTTTGAAAAGTTTTTTCACGTTCTAACATGTAAAACAGTTACAATTTATTCTTGTATGCTCTAAACTTACTGAGTTATGATACTTAGAATTGTATGAATTTCTAATGTTTTAATCACTGTAACTGGAAAAACCTATTTGTAGTGCCAGAAAATGCCAAAAATGCACGAAATTCAAAGCATCATAATTAATTAAGTTTTGTCTTGTCTTGCAAAAGTTAAGTTTTTAATCACAAACTGATTTTGATTAATCTTAGTAAAATATAGCATTTATAATTACGTCAAAAAGTTATTTAAAACGTTTTGTTTGAAAGGCCTTCTAATTATAACACTCGTTAGTTATATGTTATAAAAATAACAGGTTGTTGGAACCTGTTACCTGTAAAAGAGTGGAACAATGTAACCTGTTAACCAAAAATAACTATATTTCCTATCTCTAGTAGACAGGAGGTGCTGGTGGCATTGGGTTCAAACTCAGTCATGCCTTTCGGCCTAATCGTTCAGAGTTTTCCATGTTTGTTTCAAGCTATGTTGACCTTGCGTAAATATAAATTAGGATCTCTTAGAAAGAACTCCAGAAAGGGCATCCCCCTTGGGCCTGTATCCGTAATGTAGATAATCGGCTGTCATAAATAATACTAATATCAACACGCGGTGCTGCAAGCTGCATTTTATGATTTACATGATTTTAGCAATAATCATATTTTAAAAACTAATGCATGGAATTTCATCTTTAAAATCCTCATGATGTGCATAGATTGTCATTTAATTTTGGCACTGTGTTAGCAAATTTTGAAGTATATTACCATACGCAAGATCGAAGAAAGTTTTAAAATTGGCAACATCTGATTGGTTTTTCCTTGTTCTGTTGCAATGTACAGGACCTATTATCCAGCATTATGAGGATCGATCAGATTCTGGTTTTCGAAATTTCCTTGTCCCTGTTCTGTTGCACTGTACAGTAGGGTGGAGTGAAAAATCGAAAGTTGGAATTTTTATTTTGGATAGCAGCCAAAAGTTGCCTTTTATTACGTCTAATACACGTGCAAAATTTCATGAATTTTGAAAAACTTCTTGAGTCCCCTACCAGGACATTTATATTTTCATTGATTTATACGATAGATTCTTACCATAAATTGTACATTAACAGGATATTTTGGTAATCTCGTTTGATATTTTTATATTTAAAATGTTTAGTGTAATACCGTTCATCATTTTCAAACTTTAAGACTTTGTTTATAAATATTTGAAACGGTTTATTGAGTTTTAAAAATTGTATGTTGTCATTTTTACAGTCAAAATGTGTACGTGTGTAACCAAATCGAAGTTTACCATTACTAGAAGTTGGTGATTCTTCAAAAGTAAATAAAGCTGTTTTGCCAACAATAGCAGAATTCTATAACATATTATTATTATACAAAACAATAAATAAAACACAGCAGTAATTGTAAAGTTTTTCCAAAATCAGAGGTATGAAAAAAATCCTAAGGGAAAACATCGAAGGCATCAATTATTGTAGTTTCCAAAAAACGTATGATCAAATGATACACAACAATTTTTCTGAATATCAGAAGCTTATTTAATTCCCATAATTCAAAGGAAATTGTGGAAAATTAGAGATATATGGAAGAAAAATAAGTGAAATACATAATCTCTTATTTTAAGAGTCAAATGAGTTGCATTTGGGACACATTACACCATCTTTTGGACCAGGAAAGATCATTGCAGGAAGTATTAAAATACTGCACTAAAAACATTTAAACCTTGATAAATTTATGGCAATAGGCTGTGACGGAACAACTGTAAACAGTAAGATAAAAAATCATGCTAATAGATTTTTGAAACTAAGATTTAGTCGTCTGTTGTAATGGTTAATATGTCAGCTCTCTGCAAACGAATTGCCACTAAGTCATTGAACTTGATAAAAAAATTAAGGCTCACGAGCTATTCCTGTTCTAATTGAAAAGTCGTTGGATCAATGTGAACAATAGTCAGTTATGAAAATTTAAAAATATCTGCCCCTATCACAGAGAAATGAACTCTGGAGAGTTAAGTGTAGACCAAAATTATTTTTGACATGTGTCAAGCATTTGCATCTGGTATCATTCTCCTCAAATCTGGTAAATCGTGATGCAGCAAGAATGTTGCATTCTAAATGATTGACAACTGCCAATTGATTATTTGGTTTGCAGATTGGAACTCAGAATTCATTCCAAAATCTGAAGATTGTGGCTAAATTTGTAATGAAAGTACATTCGTCTATGTTGTTTCACTTCAAGAAAGATTCTTCTTGCAAATATAGAACTCAGAATGTTTTTTTATAAACAATTAAGTTGTTTCGTTATTTGAGGGAATATTTAAAGAAAATTCTCAATCCCGTTATTCAACAAAACGTATGCTTCTGTCATTGAGATGAAGATTTACAGGAATGATAACTGATAAAAAAATTCATGTTGGAGAATTTGGATTCCGAAGAATATTAAGATGAAGGATATTATATGTTCTACAATAAGACAGTTTCATATTCCAATATTAAAATTCAGTGTTACAAACTATATAAACATTATTAACTGCCAAGAATGGGAAATCACCCCATATTTTTAAAAGAGTACCAAGAGAGAAACTGGAAATTCTCAGAAAAAAAATCGTAAGTCCCATCTTTTCAATTGAAAAATTTCCCTCTTAAATTCAAATATTCGAAAGATGCGTAAACTTAGTTGTTGAAGCGCCATTAATGGCTGTAGTAGTAGAAGTAAGAACTGGATATATATGAGCAAAAATCAAATCACGAAAGGTAATACCTAATCTTGATAACAAAGACCAATATAAATTAGAGTGATAGGAAAGATCGTTTTACAATACATCATAGATATTCTTTTCATTTCATTACTATATATTCAGAAAACTGCATATCCTTTATATTTAGAGAACTATCTTTCATGTATATTCGAAAAATAAAAGTGAAATGTCTGTCTATTTATTGTGTTTTCTCTTCTGTGCGAGAATACGATTCACATTTTAGGGTTTTATTCGCGATTCAAAGAGTTAAAACGCAACGATACTTAGATCGTTCACAAGTAATATTTTAAGAAGTCATTTTTGTGGGTTATTTTACTGAAATCAGAAATTTAGTTTAAAAAAAAGTTGATTAATTTACACTATATTGTGAAATCTTGATTTTCACATAAAAAGAGCATAATCTTTAAGAGCTGGTAAACCACTAAAATGAATTCCAAATGAAATGAAATTTTAACCATATATTCAGTGTGCCAAAAAGCAACATTTTAGACCTATCCAAAGAAAAAATTCCGAAAAAAATCTTTTTTGGTCATTTACACTACATAGTGAAATCTTCATTTTCACATATAAAGAGCATAATATTTAAGAGCTGGTAGGGGACTAAAGATGAATTCCAAACAAAATGAAATTTTAACCTTATATTCGGTGTGCCAAAAGGCAACTTTTTAGACCTATCCAAAGAAAAATTTCCGGAAAAAAAATTTTTTGGTCTTTTTCACTCCACCCTATTGTACAGGACCTATTATCCAGCACTATGCGGATCGATCAGATTCTGGTTTTCAAAATTTTCCAGATTTTGGATCCATGCCAAAATTATAAATATCACATCTACAAAAATCCACTTCCCTCCCCACCTGTACAGTAGCACAGGCATGCTCGAGAAATTCCAGTTGCTGAATATTTGAGCACTACAAAATTTGTCATGAAAAGAAGAGAGCGTGCACAAGTGTAGCAATGAAACAAGAAAACATTTAGCCTATTTTACTGTCATTGGGAAGTCTATCAATTAACTCTTTTATTATTATTAAATTTGCATTTCATAAAGTTATTCACGCTGAATTAAAAATAAAAGTAAATAGCATTTTCTGTTAGGATGTAATTTCAAAATTTATTTATTAAACATCTCTCTTCTCTGAAAAAAAAAAAAAAAAAAACATGAAAGCTTGGAAAATGAACTTTTGTATGACTTGCTTGCGTTGCCTCAATTATCACTGAATAATGATGAATCCTTTCTATATAGCTAAGAACGTTATCAGATTCAAATTTATAACATCTGACTTCTCCACAAATGATAAAAATAAACAACATGGTCTTAATTTTGTTGCTTGTTTGCTCATATACTAGATGTTTTGGGGGTTGCTTTTATTTTATGAAAAGTTGCATTTTAATAGAAATTTAGTATGTGGCCTAATTTATTATTTGAATTTGCTGAAAATTTGAATGCAGTTGGATAATTAGCAAAAGAGTTAATAATTATTATTATTTTAATAATAAATAAGGAGAAGAAAAAAAGTATCATTTAATTCTTCAATATTATTTCTGTTTACCATTTGGGTTGTTGAAAAATATTTACTCAAAAATTATAAACATGTTTGTATTTGATTGCACATTCTAAAGGCAAGAGTTTCTTTTCCCCCATCATGAAAAAATGAATGACCTACTAAAATTGTGCCTTTACTTTGAAGGCACTATTAGTACTATTTACTTTGAAGATGGAGATTATAATCATGCTTTTTATTTTGTTCATTCTTTCAACTCGCAGATAAAAAAAAGCAACAAATGAACATCTCTCAGGTTAAATTTTTATATTTATAGATATATATTTTTTTCTTTAACAGTAAGATGTAATTAAAGGATTATTATTTATTTCCTGACTAGTATTTAAAAAAATGCTCTGGCGAGCACCAAAAAAGGTTAATATGTTTTTAAGTATGAAAAGGGGTTTGACAAGTGCTTCTGTTAATAATTGAGCATGAGGGATCCCTTTTTGGCTGCAACTCATTTCAATGACAATTTTGAAAAAAATCATTTGCACATTTTGCATCATATTTACTCTGCACTGCAGTACAGTCAATTTTCTCTGCAATTTTACTCTGTGGGCATGCTTGGTGGCACTATATGAGTATAATATGCTACAGAAACCAGGCTTTTAGTACTATGTGGCCTAGTCTTACATTCATGTTTAATCAAGCTGCGTCTTTACTGGCTACGTCTTTACACTATACATTTTTACAGTAATTGTGACCGATTTGTTTTCATGAAAAAAGTGAAAATATGACTTTTTCAAAGTTGGAGCGAAGAAATGATCCCTCGTACTTCCTCATGCTTAATTATTAATAAAAGCACTTGTCAAACCATTTTTCATACTTAAAAACATATTAACCTTTTTTTGTGCTTGTCTGAGCATTTTTTTAATGCTAGTCATTTAAATTTTTGATAAAAACTAAAGATTTTTTTTTTATATCTTGAAAAGCAAAAAAAAAAAAAAAAAATTCTGCTGCCAAAACTTTGTTGCATTAGAACAAGAAAGCCATCGCATTGTCATATAAAATTCATAATATCTGGAAAGTAAACCAAGGAGTCAAACAAAAAAAACTATAGTGCGTTCACAACTTTATTCAAAGAACTCAAACTGAAAGCTTCGCAATAAAAACAAATAAGCAAGTTTTTCACGTGATTTATTTAATTTGAATGAATTACGTTACATGCATAACAATTTTTATATTTATTTAAACTTAGTGGCAATGAATATAAAAAACTACAACAGCAACAACAAGAAGCAATATTTAATTTGAATGAATTATGTTACATACATAACAATTTTTATATTTATTTAAACTTGGTGGCAATGAATTAAAAAAAAAAAAAAAAGAGTTTTAAGACACAAATTTGATTTTCTCAGCAACCGTTAAACATGCAAAAATGAAAAAAAAATCTAAATTAAGTTTTATGAAGATAAAAATAAGACAAAAATGAAGTTAATCCGTCCATAGGATTGTTAGCTACAGTTCGTTGAATTTTTTGTTTTCATTTTTTCAGTCAAAGTTAAATAAAAAACTACAGTAAACTGTGGTAATTTTTTTAATGCTATCATTTTATTCGTTTCATCAAGTTCTATCTTTAAAAAAAAAGAAAAAAAAATCACTGTTGTAGTTCAATTGGTTCGCCATAAATTAAAAAAAGACGTTTATATTTTTCATTTCTTAAATATATTATACCAAATGCTACCATGTTTGCTATAATAATCAGGTGGAGCTAAAAAAAAAAAAAAAAAAAAAAAAAAAAAAAGAAGAAAAACTAAATTCTAAGAGAAAAAAAATTTTTTTATATTTTTTCCCCTCGACAATGAGATTGTAAAAAAGGCTGGTTTTCAGAACATTTCAGTTTTGGGAATGCCGAATAAAAGGTTTGATACTGTACCTTAGTATTTGACACATTTATAACAACAACAACAGTTAAAAAAAAAAAAAATTACATTGCTTATTCATTAATTTTTCAGGTTGTTTTGACAAATCAGATGACGACTAAAATAGATTCTAATGGTGGTTCTCATCTGATTCCCGCTCTTGGCGAAAGCTGGGGCCATGCTTGTACTGTGAGACTGATTCTCTCTTGGAGTGAAGAGCAGCGGCAGGCTCACCTCTTTAAATCTCCTACGATGCCAGAAGCCAGCGTCTTTTATAAAATTGATGTAAGATTTTGTTTTCTTGTTTGATGATGGGAAAATTATATCTCGGCTAAATATATGCATTTTCCCTAGCTAATGATAGTATTTAAGTTTTTTGCTTTTTTTAAGTAAGTGTTTCTTAACCTAGTGGCAGTATTGTTCGCTTTTATATTCATCATAGGTCTATAATGTTTTTAGAAATTTATTTGCTTACTGAGCAGTCATTTTCCTCTGATTAGGGATGATTAAAAAGGTTGTTGAGATTTATAAATAGGCTAGAATTAGCTATTGCTTATTTTTTTTTTTTTTTTTTTTTTTTTCTGATTAGGCGATGAATAAAGATATTCCAGGGCTGCCAGTTGGTCCCTATTTCCCTAAAAGGTCCTTATTTTTTTACTTGGTCCCTAAAAGTCCCTTTTTTCACTAAAACGTCCCTAAAAGTCCCTTTTTTAAATGTATTTTGTGTCTAAATTAATTTTTTCTGAGATTTTTTGCAAAATTTATCATAAGGATTTAGATTATTACAACAAAAATGAGATTAAGAACTGCATCAAATTTGGAAAGATTATTCAAATGATAACAGAAAAAACAAAAAAATAGTCAAAAAATCACGAAAATCGTGAAAAAAAAAAAAAAAAAAGAATTTTATCAAAAGATTGAAAAAAAAAACCAATTTTAGGATCACTGCGGGAAAATGCAATTTTCGTTAAAAAATCATGGCAAAAACGACATTTACGTCAAAGAATCACGGAAAAAGATGCGATTTTCAAAAAGGATCATGGAAAAAAAACCATGATTTTTGAAGAATTGTGGGAGAAACATGATTTTCGTCAAAGGATTGTGGGAGAAATTAGATTTTCATCAAAGCATTGTGGAGAAAATGCCATTTTCGTCAAAGTATTGCAGGAAAAAAAACACTTTTATCAAAGGATCGTATAAGATATATGATTATCATTGGAAGATCTTGTAAAATACATAAATTTTGTCAAAGTCGCGAAAAACTGCGATTTTTGTTAAATGATCTGGAAAATTACTCTAATTTCATCAAAAAAATCGAGTAAAATATGTAAATTTTGGCAAAAAAAATTGTAGTAAATTCATGAATTTTACCGAAAATCATAGAAAATAGGCGAATTTTACAGATTATGAAAAATACACAAATGTCTTAAATGTAAATTTCATAGAAAAATCATGAAAAAAATGTTAATTTTATCTCATTGTCAAAAATTAATCTAATTTTATCAAAAAATTATGAAAAATTCACGAATTTTGTTGAAGGATCACGAAAACAGTGCAAATTTTGTCATATGATCATGGAAAATATGTAAATTTTGGTGAAAAATCATGAGAAAAACCTCCAATTTTATCGAAGGATCATGCACAGTCTGCAAAATTCATCAAAGGATCGTAAGTACATTTGTGTCAAAACGCCACGGAAAAATGCGAATTTCATCAAAAGTTCATTATGCTGTTAAAGTTCAGCTTTTTCTTTGCTGGGTCTACGTCTGCTATAAACATTGTAATTGATGCTCTCTTGGATGAATGGAAAATTTGCAAGCTCAATTAAGGAGAATCTGAAGTAAATAGAATAGATTCATTTTGGGCTACTTCTATCGATGCAAAAGAGGAAAGTGGAAGATAAAAAATATCAGAATCTCTCTCTTTTTAGTTGAGTAGACTTAGTTTGTACCATAGCAGTGCAGATGTAGGATGAGGATTTTTGCTTTCATATCAAATTCTTTCCTATGACTGTCTCTATGAAAGAACAAATGCTAAATGCTAGGCTTAACATAGCAGACGCTTTAAGACATGAAAATCATGCTGCCTTAGTACCAATAACTTGCCAATATTGCATATCGAAATTATCAAAGTTACCTAGAAAATGAAAAGAGAGAAAAAGAAAAAACAAGGAAATTACAACTTGAAGTGGAGAAAGCTACAGAAGAGAAAGGAATCGGGGGAAAAGAAAAGTTGAAAAAAATATATATATAAGTGCAATTGTAGGTCTTGAAAAAATGTTGGAAAATTTTAACAAAAATGTAAGTGAAGAAGTAACTGTATTGGACAGATTGATCAATGAAGGTAACGAAAGGTTAAAAATTGCTTTAGAAAAAGGAAACTGAAGCTAAAGTGGCACAAAATGTGATTGCATCTGGTATAATAGCTAACGAGGAACTGAAAGTAAAAAAGGATAAAGCTGATAGCTTGTCTAGCGTTATAAATAAAAGAAAAAGTAATTTAATTACAAATTTTATGAATAAGAAACATAAAAAAGTTTAATTTTAGAAATCTGTAAATATTATATTTGGTTAAAAAAAATACCTTTTTTTTGTTAAAAATTGTTTTTATTTTGCATAAATGTTTTTTTTTCATGGTCCTAAAAGGTCCCTATTTAAGACTTTCTGTCCCTAAAAAAAGTCCCTAATTTTTAATCATTAGGTCCCTAAGTCCCTACTATTTTGTACCAAAGTTGCTGGCAGCCCTGATATTCCTACTGATTTGATAGTCATTAATTACTTTCATGAACATGGTTTAACTTTTCAGCAGAGACATTTATTGCATAATAGGTTAGAAAGCAGAAAAATAAATATCACAATTTGTTTTTCTTTGTATCCTATCAGCAGACTTGTATTAAACCAAAAACTTTCTGCATACATAAAAACTGGATCAAAAATTTTCTGGAAATAATTTAATGTTTAATAAAACTACATGTTATTTTGATGTAGATGAAATTCACATATTTTACATGATTCATGGATGTAATATGTGATTTTAGAGCGATCTGCCAACAAAATTGGTGTTTTTTTTATATGATTCATGGGCTAGATTCTCGTTTTTTTTTTTTTTGTGATTCATATATGAAATTAACATTTTTGTTGGATTCATGGAAGGAATTTGCATTTTTTGCACAGTCTTTAGACAAAATTTGCATTTTTTATGCGGTCTTTTCTTAGAATTTGCGTTTTTGATGCAGTCCTTAGTCAAAATTTCAATTTTTCCCACTGTCCTTTGTTGAAATAAGAGTTTTTTATGTGGTCCTTTGTTGAAATGCACTTTTTTTACGCGATTGTTTGTTGAAATTCGCATTTTATTTTTATTGTCCTTTGACGAAATTAGCATATTTTTCATGACCCTTCGACGATATTTCATGCTTTTTCCACAAAATTTTAACTAAATTTCTATTTATTTATTTATTTTTATTTTTATTTTATTTTATTTTATTATTATTTTTTTTTTTTTGATAATTTGGAGATTTTTTTTCTGTGAACGATTGGCAAAATTGATTTTTTACGATAATCGTTTGTCAAAATTCACGATTTTTGGTGTCCAAAATTTTGGACTGATGACTTTTTAAAGTTTTCAGCATCAAAGGCTTTTATTTTCGGAAAATTTGAAAATCGACCCTGCTTTTAATTATGCGCTAATAGTGAATAATTCGTATATAATATTAGGGGAATATTTTTAATTTTTTTGGTACAAAAGAAAAAATTACAAAAAAAAAAAATTATTTCTTTCCTGTAATTTTCTGCAAAGTTCATAAAATTTTCTGGGCACAGCGTGCGTTTATATTATGCAACTCTGCCTATCAGTATTCATCATTATCAAAACTCAGCGAGTTAGAAAAAGCAAAACTCAGTTTTGCTTTTTCTAGCTCGCTGAGTTTTGCACTGATGAAGAATCTCGATAGTAGATTCGAAACAGCTGTTTGCTATTTTTTCATACTTTATTTGTGCATTTATAATCATTGGCTTTCTATCTTTAAACATTTTAATTAGGCTCTGTACTTATTACTCCTTACTCTTTCAATATGTGATAGATAATTCTAAACAGACCTTCTGAATAAATCTGAATATATATGATTTTATAATTTTTTCTCCATGTAAAATTTTTTCTCCAATCAGATATATTTTGTTAAGCTAAAGTTGACAAACTAAAACTTTGTTTCTAGGTTTATGTTAGTAAATAAAAATGAAAAGTACTTATGTATTATGTTGGCAAGGTCAAATTCATTGTGCCAATAATGGTACAGAAATTGTTAATTACAATAACCTTTCTGTGTTGTTGTTTTTTCATTGTAACTGCATAGTTAATATAATATAGTACCATGTTAAAGGCAGTGGGTATTGCATAGATGTAACCCATTCACTTCATTAATATAGTATATTCAGACTGCTGGTCACAGCAGTCTATCAGAAATTAAACTACCTTTGTTATTTATTGATAAAAGTTGTCAATTGAATATTACATATTTATTAAATGTATGCTAAATTGCTGTTTTCTATTGTTTCAGTTTGCTTGTATTTTTTGCTTCTTACGAGATTGTTGTTACATCATATTAATATTTTGAACATAACTGGCAATTAGCAACGATAAACAGAATTGGTGATTAACTATTATTTTTGGGGATTTATCTTCCTCGCCTAGATAATACACAAGTACCCAATCAAAATCTTATTTTTCATGTCATATAAATTTCAATGCATACTTTTTAATGTTTTTCTAACCTCTAATTATAATTTTTAATTTTAGAAAGATGGCATAAAGAATGTTTCATCATGATATTTGATGATCTTTAAGCTGGTATGGAACCAGTTATTCACTTAGTTAAAAGAGAAGAAGAAAGAACAATCTTTATCATTATAGATATTTTATTTAGTTATCTTTTTAATATAAAAGTTTATTCTTATGAGGCCATTTTCTTGTACAAATGTGTTTTCTGCATTTATAAGAAAAATGTATATAGTAAATAGAAATAAATATTTGTTGGTTTTTATTAGTTTTTCTTTTCTTCTTTTCAAATGTTTTAAGTACTGCAGTATATAGAATTACTTTTTATTTGCTGTTTATTTTATTCATAAAGGTAAAAAAGTCATTCAGTATGTTTAACACCCAATCTTTTACATAAGGATGCATACATATATCCAGATAATATGAAAATTCCATTTCCTCGTTGGTTTCTTTCAAGTAAAATTTAGGTGAAGGCAAACATGTCCCATCAAGCCACCTGATAATCCTTCGTGTGCTAAAATTATGAACAGTACACATTAAAATTTAAAATTGAACATAATTAAATTTACATTGTTCACTGATTAGAATTATTCTTGCTTTAGAGACATGCTTTAAAAATACAAGTTCTATGTTGAAAATGTGCATGAAAACTTCAATAATTTTGATTAAAATACAGGAAAGTTGATTAGCTTTTTTTAAATGTCTCTAGCTGTTTAATTTGGCTTCCAAATATCTCTGAATGACTTAATACAATACTGAAAAGTTTTAATATGTATTTCACACTATTCTCATAACTAAGTATATCATTTTAAAATATCTATTGACACTGAATACAGAATAAAAAGAATGTAATGATCAATATTTATAAAAATGGTATGAAATACATATTATTACTTTTAGGGATGCCACTCAAAAATTAACAAAAAAGAGAAAATTATGCGTAAAGTAAAATTTACGACTGTTCGAATGCTTAGAGTGTTTATTCTAAAACAGTAATATTGATAAACATTAAATAACTTCATATTTCAGAAGTGACATTAATTACATCAACTGTTTATTTTAAAACCATAATATTTATAAACGATAAATTGATTCATAATTCAAAAGTGACATTAAAGAAATTCATTTAATATCATTGTTTATATAAAGCAATTCATAAGTAGTTGATTGCACATGATTGTGAAATCATTTTTGTTGATTATTTCAAGGACAATATTTTACTGTGAACGAACTGACGGCAGTCTCTCTTATGTTTTTGTAAAGCACACACGGTGCTTATATTTCTTTTCAGTTTTCGCATACTTGGATAATATGTCAATCCAGTAACCGCAGCAGGAAACTAAATTCCTGTATCTTGTGTTGTCCATTTGCTAAATGTGCTTTAGAGGATTAATATAATACAAAAAGATAAATTAGTGTGAATTTATTTACATTAACAACACTAAAAAACTGTTAGTGAATCTCGGACAATAACATTATGGAGGCACCGGTGGGATAAAGAGTGCCTGCACACATCGCTTTTTATGGATTACACCGTTTCAAAGTCGCCGTAAAGGAGCACCCTACAGCCCAGCTGTTTCAGATAAGTAGATTTTGGTTTATTATCAGTTTGGCTTTGTTTTTAACTTGGTTCCCTCATTAGTTTAATAATGAGTCAAGAAGATTTAGAAAAGACAGCAATAAATTTACGTGGCAGAGCTAAATCTGCATTAACACGTATCACGAACTTCATTGATGCTGATCAAGTTTTTCAAAAGAATGATTTATTGAATAAATTAGAAAAATTAGAAACAGCTTATTTCGATTTTGATAAATATGATGCACAATTACCAGAAGAATCCTCGGAAATGGCGGAATTTGAAACAAAATATTATGAAACCAAAGCCAAACTGCAATCAGAACTTGAAAAATTTTCTATAAATAGTATGAATGCACATTCTCAAGTTGTTAATGAACAATTACCTATAGTTAATACAACTAATAATTTTAAATTACCCAGATTGAATATTGAGCAATTTGATGGTAATTTCAAAAACTGGATGTCATTTAAAGACTTATATTTATCGTTAGTGCATAATAATGCTAGTATAACAAATATTCAAAAATTTCAATACTTAAGAGCTTTGCTCGGTGAAGAGCTATCTTCAATTATAAAACATATTCCCATTTCTGAAACCAGTTATGCAGAAGCATGGGAAAAATTATTGTCAAGATACGACCAAAAAAAAACAAATTGTCGCAGCTCTTATCAAAACATTTATGGATATACCTCCCATTATTCATGCTAATGCACTTAACTTATGCAATATATCAGATATATCTGACGAGGTAATTCGTGCTCTCAAATCAATCGATGTTAAAGCATCAGAGAGAGACATTTGGTTAATTCATATTCTTCTTCAAAAGGTTGATAATAAAACACGTGAAGAATGGGCTCAATATTCATCAAAGGATGATTTTCCTTCTTTTGATCAATTTATTCAGTTCATTAATGACAGATGTTTATCTTTAGAATTGTATAATAATGATTATACAGGGTTACATAAAAAAGAGAAGCAATTTAATTTTCACAAAGCTCCCGCCAACAACGTTATCAAATGTTTATTTTGTAAAGCTAATCATTTATTGTACAAATGTATTAAATTCAAGGAATTAAACGTAAGAGATAGAAAACAATTTGTGAGAAAAAACAAATTATGTAGCAACTGTTTGTCTGACAGACACTACACATATCAATGTAATTCTACATTTAGCTGTCATCATTGCCAGCTTAAACACCATACGCTGTTATGCGAGAATAAACTACAAAATTATGCGATGTCAACTTCACGTTCGAATGAAAAACAGAGTCGGAAAAGCAAATCTGATTCAGAGGACCTTTCGATTCCTGATGATAATAAAAAAGAAGTTTCTCCTTCAATAAATTCTGTTCAAACATCTTTCGCACTTTTGCCCACTGCTACGGTATATATTTATGATTGCATGGGTCAAAAGCACACGTTAAGAATTATGTGTGACAGTGGCTCAGAATCTACGTTCGTTTCAGAATCATGCATGAAAGTGTTAGGATTCAAAAGAGAAAATGCCAGATTTCCCGTGAAAGGTCTTTCTAATTCAAAAATCGCAGTAACAAAGGGTTACGTAATGATTGATCTTATATCAATTCATAATGCTGACAGTAAGTTGTCAGTGAAATCTTTTATTTTAGACGAATTAACAGCTCCATTACCTTCTGAGAAAATAAGTGAAGAGCATTATTCACACTTTAAAAATGTAAACTTGGCAGATCCACATTTTGGGACCCCAAATAAAATCGATGTTTTTTTAGGATCAGATTACTTTTTTTCTATTTTGCTTCCTGGTCAAATAACATGTGCTCAGAGCAGTTTAATTGCGCAAAATTCCATCTTTGGCTTTCTCGTATCGGGAAAAATGCCGCATCTTAACACAACTTCTAATTCAATGCATAATTTACATATTTATGAACTTAATATTGATAATGAATTAAAACGGTTTTGGGAAATGGAAGAAGTATTCAATAATAATGCTCAAATTCTGTCTCCAGAAGAACAATTTGTTGAATCACATTTTCAGAAAACTTACTCAATCAATTCTGAGGGTCATTTTGTAGTAAAATTACCTTTTGTTAAACCTACAACAGAATTAGGTAATTCTAGACCTGCCGCAATTTCTCGCTTGTTGGCAATGGAAAGGAAATGTAAAGAAAACCCAGAATTCGAAAAGCAATACAAGGATTTTATGCGCGAATATATACAGTTAGGCCATATGGAATTAATAACACAAAATGACATTAACGATTCTGAAAATGAACAATATTTTCTACCTCATCATGCGGTTATTAAACCTTCTAGTACTACTACCAAGTTGAGAGTTGTGTTTGATGCATCATGTAATACTTCAAAAGGAAACTCCTTGAATTCAATATTGGGAGTAGGTCCTAAATTACAACGGGACATATTTGAAATTTTACTTAATTTTCGAGTTCCGAAAATTGTTTTTTGCGCTGACATAGAAAAGTTGTACCGCCAGATTTTAGTTTCTGAAGAAGATCAAAATTATCAGAAAATAGTTTGGAGGTTTAACTCTAATGAGGAAATAAAAAATTTCAAATTAAAAACGGTTACTTATGGGCTAGCTCCAGTGTCTTATCTAGCCACTAAATGTCTCAAACAAATTGCTGATGATTATACAAAAAATGCTGTTATTTCTCAAACATTAGAGAACGATTTTTATATGGATGATCTACTGTCAGGCTCAAACACTGTTAGCGAGGCAATAGAAACTTGTAAAGAAATTACTGATGTTTTGCACGCGCATGGTTTCCACTTAAGAAAATGGAATTCAAATTCAAAGGAATTTCTTAGAGAGTTTGAAGATGATTCCAATACCGAATCGAATTTTGAAATAATTCCTAGTGATAACGGAAGCTCTAAAGTTCTAGGATTAAGCTGGAACTCTTCTTCAGATACTTTTATTTTCAAGGTTTCACTAAATCTCACTCCACCTCTTACAAAGAGGCAAATTTTAGCAGAATCTGCTAGAATCTTTGACCCACTGGGTCTAATTTCACCATGTACTATAACTTTAAAAATATTTTATCAAAAACTGTGGTTGACAAAAGGAGACTGGGACACTATTATTCCAGAACATCTAACCGAGGAATTATTCAAATTTCAAGATTCGTTCAATGAAATCAATCAATTTTCGATACCAAGATGTGTTACGCTTTCGTCCGAGAATGCCTTCGAATTACACGGATTCTCCGATGCGTCAACACTAGCTTATGCTGCCGCAATTTATTGCTGACAAACTTGCAATGGAAAAACCAATGCTTTTCTTTTGGTTTCTAAAACAAAAATTGCACCAATCAAGCAAATTTCTGTCCCTAAATTAGAACTTTGCGGTGCTCACTTATTATCTAAATTATTCCGCACAGTTATGGACACACTAAAGAATTACAAGTTCGATATTTTTGCATGGACTGATTCTAAAGTAGTCCTTTCATGGTTATCCGCACACCCCCGCAAGTGGAAAACATTTGTGGCGAACAGAACCTCTCAAATAACAGAAGTTTTACCTATGAAGCACTGGGGACACGTTCCCTCAAAAGAAAATCCCGCAGATATCGCTTCTCGCGGTATTGACCCAAAGTGTTTGCCAGAATGCGAGCTATGGTGGAAAGGGCCAAGCTGGCTACTTCTAGACCCATCTAATTGGCCGAAAGACGACTTAAATGTTGATGAATTCGATGAACAAATCAAATCCGAGCAAAGGTCGGATCCCATTTTTTCATTTCACACGCATCCTCCAAATGATGTACTAGATAATTTGTTTCAAAAGCACTCTTCACTTTCAAAAATTATCTGCATTCTGGCATATTGCCTAAGATTCATTAAAAAATGCAAAAATGCTAATGAATATCAAATCCCTTCAACAGTACTTACATTTAACGAAACAAAATCTGCTGAAGAAATGATCGTTCTTTGGATTCAAAATTCTTACTTTAAAGAAGAGTTAAAATGCATCAAAGAACAAAAACCTCTAGCTAAGAAAAGCAAATTACACTCCCTATATCCGTTTATTGATGCTAAGGGTATCTTACGGGTGGGAGGACGCCTGCAAAATTCACAGTTAGCATTTAATCACAAGCATCCGGTAATACTTCCATCACAACATAAAATGAGTGAACTATTGATAATACAACAGCATATTGCCACTTTATGTGCTGGACCTTCTCTACTATCGCACATCATAAAACAATCTTTTTGGATAGTTGGTGGAAAAAAGCTCATCAACAAATGCATTAATAGATGTTTAAAATGTTTCAGATATAAGAAAACTATTACAACTCCTCCATTAATGGGGAATTTACCTAAACCTCGAGTAAATCTTGAACGCCCCTTTTTCGCCAGCGGAATTGATTATGCAGGCCCCATATCCATTAAATTTAGCAAGGGTAGGGGTGCAAAAACAACTAAGGGTTACATTGCCTTATTTATTTGTCTTGCTACGAAAGCGGTCCATATAGAAGCTGTAAGTGACCTAACAACTGAAGCATTTATAGCAGCTCTTCGACGTTTTAGTGCAAGAAGAGGTACCCCACGTCACCTTTATAGTGACAACGGGAAGAACTTTGTCGGGGCATCAAGAAAAATCGACCAAATACAGAGGGCCTGGTTGTCATTTCCTAAAAATAAAATCATGTCTAAATATTTAACTGAAAAATCCATTGAATGGCATTTTATCCCTCCTTCTTCCCCCCACTTTGGCGGAATTTGGGAGGCTGCAATAAAATCCGCAAAATACCATCTAAAAAGAGTAATAGAAGAGACACTCCTAACTTTCGAAGAGCTCGCCACCCTACTTAGCCAAGTCGAAGGCTTACTGAATTCGCGACCTCTCATACATTTAAATGACAATGATAGTGACTGCATAAATGTTCTCACACCCTCACATTTTCTTACAGGTGATGTAATCTTCTCGATACCGGAGGAGACCTCATCCATCACATGCAACCCTAGAAATTGCTGGGAGCTGCTGCAAAATTTAAAAAGAGGATTCTCCCATCGATTTAAGAAGGAATATTTGAGCTCACTCCAAAAGAGAGGCAAGTGGAGAGTCGAGCAACGTAATCTTCAACCTGAACAAGTCGTGCTACTCCTTGATGATGCCCAGCCACCAGACTCTTGGCCATTGGGCCGGGTAAAAGAGGTGCATCCAGGAAAAGACGGACATGTCCATGTTGTGACTATACAGTGTAGAGGATCTTTTTTGAGACGACCAGTCCACAAATTAGCTCTCCTCCCTATATATCAGGACTAAGGCCTGATAGAGTGGGAGTGTGTTCGAATGCTTAGAGTGTTTATTCTAAAACAGTAATATTGATAAACATTAAATAACTTCATATTTCAGAAGTGACATTAATTACATCAACTGTTTATTTTAAAACCATAATATTTATAAACGATAAATTGATTCATAATTCAAAAGTGACATTAAAGAAATTCATTTAATATCATTGTTTATATAAAGCAATTCATAAGTAGTTGATTGCACATGATTGTGAAATCATTTTTGTTGATTATTTCAAGGACAATATCTTACTGTGAATGAACTGACGGCAGTCTCTCTTATGTTTTTGTAAAGCACACACAGTGCTTATATTTCTTTTCAGTTTTCGCATACTTGGATAATATGTCAATCCAGTAACCGCAGCAGGAAACTAAATTCCTGTATCTTGTGTTGTCCATTTGCTAAATGTGCTTTAGAGGATTAATATAATACAAAAAGATAAATTAGTGTGAATTTATTTACATTAACAACACTAAAAAACTGTTAGTGAATCTCGGACACTAACAACGACATTTTTCACAACATTTATGCATGAGTAAATAACAAAAATTTGCAGGATTTTTTTTTTTTTTTTTGGGGGGGGGGGGGGGGGGGGCAAGAATTACCGTTTTACATCGCGATCATTTGACAAACGTCATCCTTTATACCTCAATCATTAGACAAAATTCATCATTTTACTACGTGATCGTTTGACGAAAATTGCCGTTTTATTTTGCGATCATTTGACGAAAATCGTAGTTTTATATTGCGATCGTTTGACGAAAACCGCCTTTTTATATCACGTTCGTTTGACGTAAGCCGCCGTTTTATATTGTGATCATTTGATGAAAACCGCCGTTTTATATGGTGATCATTTGACAAAAAACGCTGTTTTACATCTCGATCCTTTGACGAAAACTGACGTTTTACATCGTGATCATTTGACGAAAATCGCAGTTTTACATCGCGATCATTTGACGAAATCGCTGTTTTATTTTGTGATCGTTTGACGAAAATCACTGTTTTATACCACAATCGTTTGTAAAAAAAATCGCTATTTTGTACCACAATCGTTTGACGAAAATCACTGTTTTATACCACAATCGTTTGACGAAAATCACTGTTTTATACCACAATCGTTTCCAAAAAAATCGCTGTTTTATACCGCAATCGTTTGACGAAATTCACTGCTTTATACCACAATCGTTCAATGAAAATCACTGTTTTATACCGCAATTGTTCGGCGAAAATACAGTCGAGTCTCTCTATATCGAAACTCCATACATCAAATTTCTCTATATAATGAATTTTTTGTAGGAACGGTTCCCTTTTTGTGTGATTACATTAAAAACAGTCTCTATATAGCGAAATATCTATCTCCATATAACGAATTTTTTCATAAATTGGTCTTAATTTATTCAGTTTTAAAAAAGCTTCGAAATCATATGGAATCAATTTTCCATCATTTATTTTTGATTCATCGTTCAGTGCTGAGTTTTTTTTTTTTTTTTTTAAATATTACTTCTCTTTTTGTTCTTTAAATCCAACGAGTTCATTCCACCTCCCACACACCTTTCAAAATCCTTCTCAAAACAGAGTCAATTGGATTGTTACACATATAAGAGAGGCCTTCAAATGGAAAAAAATGTTAACTACATTTTTTCATTCCTTGCTAAAATTTGAGCATTTTTTTTTTTTTTTTTTTTTTTTTTTTGAGAGCGTAATAATTTTAAAATCAAAACAACAAAAAATTACAGATTTCTTCGCCTGAAATTAATGTGTCTTCCTCATTTAATTTTCATTAAGCTTTCAAATAAATGTCTGTTCTAATTTTTGAAACTGCTTAAATAATAAAGAAATAAAATGTTAAGTTAATATTTACTTTTAAACATTTCAAATTCTTAATTAAAAAGATCAAAAATAATATTTGTTCAAAATTTACACATTAAATACGATTTTTAACATCATTCTCTATACATCAAATTTCTCTACATAACGAATTTTTTACTGGAACGATGGGTTTCGTTATATAGAGACTCGACTGTAGCTGTTTTATTCCAAAATTGTTTGATGAAAATCACTGTTTATTTCGCGATCATTTGATGAAAATTGTTAATAATAATTAATCGTTATTAATAAATAATTTCATTTTGTGATCGCTTAACAAAAGTACTGGATTCTTAAAAATAAAAAAAAGCAGAGATCCACCATTTGGCGGTAAAGTGGCATCCCTGTACTTTGCAGTATTGTTCTAAGAGACATTCACAATAAAAATTGATCCATTATTCAAAGATATTTTGAAATAAAGTTAATCAGCTCTTATGTATTTTAATCAGAATTATGAGAGTTTAGTGCAATTTCATTATGACAAGTACTCTGGTAATTAAGTTTTAGTTTAAAACTAATAAAAGATTATCTTAAATTTGTAAAGCAAAAACATATCTGTGAATAATCGTGATCAATATTGGTAGTATATGACCTATATTGAAACTATATGGGCTTGTACTGGACTATATCAACTATGCTGACCTGCACTGTCTGCAAAATTTATTGTATTTTTTTTTCTTTTTTCAAGATTTTAGCCAATTTTATAATATTTTGCTTTTAAAAATAATTTTCAAACATGATAAAAAAAAAAATCTTATGAAAGATTAACACATTTTTATGCTATTATTTTAACACAATCAAACTCATTGGTAAACTTATCATACGAATTGAATATTTCCAACTGAGCGAAAAATTGCCCATGCTGGAAATCAAACCCACATACTTGGCTTACATGGCCAATGCTTTATCTGTTAAGCTAACTGGGCGATAACCAGCTGGGATCTTTCACTCAGATAACCTTATTGGCCCTTACATCTGGTCATTACATTCTGCCGAACTGTCTAAATGACAGTCCAGATATAACGACCAATAAGGTTATCTGAGCGAAAGATCCCAGCTGGTTATCACCCAGTAGGCTTAACAGATAAAGCATTGGCCTTGTAAACCAAGTATCTGGGTTCGCTTCCCGGCATGGGCAATTTTTCGCTCAGTTGGAAATAATCAATTTGTAACACATTTTTACTTAAAACAAATAAGCTCGTAATAATTATAATAATATATTTTGTAAAATTGTTATAAAATAAAAAACAAAACAGGATACTTTTCGAGCTAAAATAATATAGCTCGTCATCAGGTGAAGGAAACAAGTGTCTGTAAGGGCACAAGGTCAAAGATGAACTGAAAGAAAGAAGATAGAGATAGCAAAGAGTGCAATAGGTGGCGCTAGTTGAAAGAGAAAATGTGGAAGAGAAAAGTGATGCCAAAATAAAAGAAAAAAGGTGGAAATAAAATAAACAGAAAAAATAAATGGAAATTAATAATAAATGAAATAAAATAATTAATTGGAGCTACTAAACTTGTAATGTTTCCAGAAACATTCCATAACAAAATTAAAACTTCATCAATAAAACAATAAAATAGTATAAACATACTACCAATTTAACAGACATGTAAAAGAACTACGTTCTGAAATTACCAGACTCATTGAAACTTTAAAAAAAGCTGCTCTAAGCAGCAAAATCTTTGGTATAGTTCAGCTATTAATTCTTAACATGTGGCTAATATAAGAACATCGCTTTTAATAAATTAAAAAAAATTATTTCTTTACATTATTGAATATTTTTCATATAAAAATCTATTAGAATTTTTAAAATAACAATAATACACTTCATATGCTTTTTCTTTATTGCGTTTTAGTATTTAAAAATCCCTTTAAAGAAAATTATAAATAAAAAAGCTTAATTATTCTCGAGCAGTGTTAAAGTGGTTTTAAACAAGAAATGGAAATCAACATATAACAGACATGAAAGTGGCAAATGAGAAAAAAGGAGGAAAATCCTTTCCATCTATACAATGGCATCAAAGTCTTATAATTTAAGTGTCTAAGTAACAGATACCTATGCGATAAAATTAAATCTAAAATATGCATGTATCATTATTATTATTATTATTATTTTACTTTGAAAGCATTAGAAATGTTAAAGGTGTAAATCCAAATATAACTGATCAACTTATGTGAAGTACAGTCATTGATTTTCCAAAGCGAGTATTATGCTGAGTGGTTTAATTGTCAGAAATAAATCTTGAAATAGGTATCACAGAAATTATCCATGAGTGTTCTATAAATAGTATGAAATATTCTATTCCAAATAAAAACTTTCATTTTGAATTTTTAAAGTCTAAAGAAATATTTCATACTTGAAAGACACTTTGAATAACTTCATTTACTTTACTTTCAGATGCTTATATGATATATGCTCAGCTTTCATTTTTGCATAACAATTCAAGAAGAAACTCCAAGGGTTTGAATAGACAAAATGCCATATTACTAAATTTTCCAAGACCCCCCCCCCCCCATTATACTTTTAAAATTTTCTTTGCATTTTTGCATCAATCCAAAAGATGTCAAAAATTGCTTTAAAAAAAGTGGAATTCCTCCTTTAGGAGGAACTCTTTCATGCCTGATATAAACGCGATCACTGATTGGCAATCATGTTTTCGGTGATAAAATACTTGCCAAACAAGCTGTCAATTAGAAATTGTAATAATGTTGTTGCTTTCTTTTATTATTTATTTATTATTATTATTATTATTATTATTTTTTTTTTTTATTTTTTTTTTTTTTTTTGCTTATTGCCTATATACCTTTTATGAATGAATAGTTAGATTAAGCCTAGCAACCATTTATTTTTTGTTAAAACCTATTTTCTTTTAATGTTACTCTAAGGGTGGAGATAGAAATATCATTTCGGAGGAATGCCCTATCTAAATAATTATGCTCCATTACAAACAGTTTTTAGTACTTTATCAGACTATCTTATTTTGGATCAAATAAAACACATTATTTTGTAAATTAAAAAGTAGTTTTAACTACTTTCATGATTTTTTTTTTTTTTTTTTTAACAAATATGCACTGAAAATTTGCAGCAGTACATTATTTTTTTACTTATGCATTATTTATCGATATTAACCATTGGTATTAAATATTCATATTTATTTCTATATTATGAATTTCCTTAGATTTTCTTAAGTAAAATTTTCAATAATTATTGAACTTGAATTGCACATTTTTATTTGGCAACATACTGCGAAAAGAAATGAAAAATAAAATTTTATCTTCTTGCAAGAAACTGACTATTCCATCATTAATGAATAACTAACAAATAAATTCAAAGTTACAATGGTACTATTAAAATTGAAACACCAGAAAGGAAGAATCTGACAAACATCAAAATCACATGAAAGAAAGAAGAGCAAATGATTAGTATTTCAGCACATTTAGACAATGCAGACAGGAGAAACGACATCTGAAGCACTGCATAAAAGAAAAATTGCTTAGGGGATTTTTCAGTTAGAAAGCGCTTTGTAAAGTTTGTTCTTTGATCAGAATATGGTGTTATGTCTCAAATAATAATAAGAAATGTTTACTAGCAAGTGTAGATTATCATTCCATGAAATTGCCTGTCACACTGTTCGAAATCCAATCGCTGTCATGTGAATATGAAATCAATGGGTTGCCGAGAGTCATACTGAATGGCAGGCAGGATCTCAATGCCCTTCCATGGCTAACACCTGAGAGTACAGACATACTGTAAGGTCAGCCCTGTAAAACCACACAAACACATAATGGACCATTAGTCAGAAAAATGGGCATGTTTGCAGTTCTTTTATGTTGAGTCACAGTTTTGCATGCAGTATTCTGATGGCCATATACGTGTCTGGAGGCTCACTCGTTGCCTACTTGCATTTAATATCAACATAGGGGCAATGCAAATAGTATGATGGTTTGGAGAGTCATTGACATGGCACACATATCTCTAGTTTGGACCAATGTTAATTTGAAGGTACATTTCCGACATCTTATATTCAGTGGTTGTGCTCTGTCTTCGAGGCCTGCAAAATGCCATCTTCCAATGAGATAACACAAGATCATATGTTTCATATCATGTTCTGACCTTCCTCAATACATGAGGTATTTGATTGCTGCACTTGCCTCCTGATCAGTCACCCTCTGAAAACATCTGGTCGTGGATTGTTGAGAAATTGGCCTGTCAGCTCTTTCCAGTTTATATGGTTGAAGTGTGGCAGCATAGAATGAGTTGCTCTTTTCTGTCATCCAATCCCAGTTCAATTCCATGCCTAACCAAATAAGAACTGTTTAAGCTACCAAAAAGGGTGAAGTTGTTTCTACTAATTTCATACCCCTGTAAACCCCCAAACTGCTTATAAATTTAATCGTTGTTTTCATGCCATAGTGTTTACATATATCTTTTTTGTATTTTTTTCTTTCATGGTGTTGTAATTTTAATAGCCAGCAATATACCTCCACTAAAATTAATTAGCAACTAAGTCAAGCACGAGCATATTTTCCATTTCATTTGAATTTTACAAAGCATTGTACCATACACTTCTTCAAATTCACACACCTTGGGTCCAGTGGTTGCATGGATTTCCAGTTATTGCTTTGTTTGCATTTTTAAAATAGTAATTTCAATGTAATAATATAACAAATGAGATTATAATAAATGCTTATAATATAATAAAATATTAGGTAAAATAATAAAAATTTAGATAATTTTTAAAGTGATTAAAATATTAAAAGCAAAGGTCAAATAAATAATCAATAATATATAAGTTATAGTTTATAATACATAGTTAAATATTCATTATAAAAATGAGATGCATTTTTCCTAAATTTTTCAATTAAACTTGCCTCACAAAGGTGCACAACTAATTCACATCAAAATCATAAAAAAGAAAGATTTATTTCAGATTTAGCCAGACTTAATAATCAAAAAGGTTTGATTAATACATAAATACATTTGGCAAAAAGATTATGATTATCAGTGATATCAGTAATATCTTGATTTTTTTCAGAAATAAATTTATTCTTCCTTCATGAAAAAGCATGTGAATTCAGTAATATTACTGAAAATTAAAGATTAAAATATATATATGGAAATGATATAAAAATAAAAAAGTCAAATTTTTCCTTACATCTGAACAGAAGGTTTCTTTGTTTACATCGGTAAATTATGTGTGGATTTTAGAGAGTTGCAGATTTTAGGGAGTCTACTGTATAACATAAAATAAATGTTATGATTAACCTTGGGATAACCTTGGGAGTATAAATGTCACACTGTTTTTGTCATTTTTCATCATGTTTTTGAAAATTAAATATGAATTTTCATTTTAAAAATACGAGCCATTCCCACCCCACATCAGGAAGGGATGGGACATTTTTTCTGCTCATTTAATTGACTTATTAAAATGGAATTTAAATTAATTTTACACTTTTTACTAGCAAAACATAATTTGTAAAAAAATATTTTTGTGAAAATTGTTCTATCCCTTCATAATCTCTTCCATATTTTAAAAAATCATGCTTGAAAATTATTTTAAAATATCATAAAAAATAATAAATTAAGTAAAAAATTTAATAAATTATCTGTGAAAAGTTTTTTTCCCCCTATTTGAGTACTTTCTAATGTGTATATAGATTATTTATTTATTGATGAATTTTTTATTTTGTTATGAAATATTAACTAAAAACTAATGCTGGAATTTTTTTTTTCTTTTGAAGATTAAATGGGTTATTATTTTGTAATTGAATTGCATCTGATAGAAACTGATTTTAAAAAGGTCATGTTTTAAAATTATTTTAAGAATTATATAAAATCAGTAAGTTGAGGTAGTTTTTAAACAAATTGCATTTGAAAGTACATTTTTTAAAATCTATTTTATACACTATAAGAAATTTACATTCTGTCTAGAAGTTATGTGATAGAAAACAAATTTATTGTTTAATTTGTTGCTGCCATCAAAATGACACAAACATTACTCATACATTTTACTTATCAGCATCAATTTATACTTTTAAAGTGTAAATTTAAATGAACATTTCTGGAAAAAAAAATCTTTTTTAACACAATTTTTTTTTACAATTCATCATAATTATTAAAAAAGAGAAAAAAACTCGATTAAAAAAAAAAAAAATAATCTAGATTCAGGATTTGTATAGTTAAATGTTATAATCACAACTTGTTTAAACAATTTTAATCTTAGGCAAGTTTTGTTACAGATGAGATAGAAGCTACCACATGTTTGTTTATATTGTATATTTGTAACATCAAAACGGTGGCTTTTTGTGTTTATTAAAGTTGTATTTGTAACATTTCAACTGTTGCTGAATAACAGACCATTGAAGATTATCTTTCAAAATAATTTATATGAGTAATATGAAATCACAACTTCGTAAGCTAACAGTAGTTAACTTGTAACTGCCTTTTTTTATATTCACAAATTTTGGAAATTGTGAATATGCAATTGTGAGTAAGCATTTTCATTGTATGTAAATGCCAAATCTCATGATCCAATGTAATATATGAGGGCTTAATCCACAGAAATTTAAAAACTAATGGGTTGATGCATAATTTAAGAGATTATAAAAGATTAGCCTATATATATATAGATAAGATTTATTAATGCAAAAAATTATCATTTTTACCTTTCAACAGCATTCCTGATAAATACCAAAAATATCAACTCTGCTCTATTTAGTGATGATGCCACAAGTTCGTCTTCCGACTGATAAGCTAATTCAATGTATGGAAAAATATAATTCTCCAATATTTCCTCTTTGAAGTACTCAAGATTTGACAAAGTCATCTATAGATAGAATTTATAAACATTTATTTTCTAAAATATTTAAATATTCACTTTTTTTATTGGTACCTCTTTCTTACAGGGACACAAAGGAGAAAATGATGAAGTTGAATATGACAAGAAAATCAAAAGTTTATCCAATTTTATTTTTATGAAATAATTTATAAATATATCAAAATCACTGCTAATTCACTTAATATTTGCACTATTTAATACATAGAGAAACAATTAATTTAATGCATATATAAATAAGCCATAGCAGAAATCACAATTGCAGTGCTGACATACTCACAAGGAAAGGACCAACTTTGATAATCACAGATTTTGATTATTAACACTTTCCAACAAAGTTGAAAAGTGTTTATGCATTCAGTTTGTCTGGCTGTCTGTCCGCACTCTAACTCCCATAAATATACTCTGATTGCTATGAAATTTTTATATATTATTTGTATTTACCCTGGCACGAACCCTATTGAAAATGAAATTTCTACCATGATCAGTTTATTTACAGGTATAGTCAAAAGTTTTCCGATACATTACAGCCTATGGAAAAAAAATCTTTTCAATTGAATTTTAAAGCTGTTACACCTGAATACATATTAAAATTTATATGGATTCGCAAAATGCACCAAAATATGCAGTGAAAATAATAGTTATTCATTTACAGGGCTACTCAAAATAATTCCATTACACAATAATAAAGAGGGGAATTGTTTGCGACATATTTTAACTATGTTAAACGATTTCAGGTATCCTAAAATTTATATACACTGCTGAAACTCAATATTTCACGCATAATATGATGTGCATAGCATTTACAGGGACACACAAAATACTTCAAATTGTATATTCTATCTGAAGTACTGTACATTATCGATGATAGCTGATGGATAGATGAAATGCATTTTCAATTGTGATATTCACTTTTAAGTTTTACTAAATGTCTGCATATTATATGGTGTGTTAAATGCTATAGTTGATATACAAGGTTACACAAAAAAAAACTTGCAAACCTTACTAAATATGAGTCATTTACTTAAAGGTGGTTATAAATAAGTGATGCATTTTTACGTTGAACTGCTTTCAAATTACTAAGAAATGTTTGTAGAATATAAATAAAATGATGTACAGGGTCACACAAAGAATTATCTACATGGTCACCCATGAATGATAATTTCTGGTAATGTGACTTAAGTAGTTTTAAAAATGTTTTTGTTTGAATTAAATTTTAACAAAATACTGGTGTGTAATAAAGGTGCTAGGTAAACTACAGGGCTGAACAAAAGTATTGAAATATTATTTTATATATTAGTATAAATTGCTGGAAGAGAAATTTCAACCTGTTAGGCATTTTCTTGCTAAAATAACTTCCACATTACATAGTATATATATCAATCAGCAGATCAAATACAGGCTTGTTCAAAAGTATTGAAATACATTTGACTTGTTAGACACTATTAGTTATAACATGTAAATTGCCCAAGTAAGTCCTCATCTATTTTATGTAAAATCATTAAGAGTAGAGATAGATCGGTAAGATTGACTTACCTTCATATTCTTTTATACCTGCACAGGCCATCAAATCTTTTATCCATATAAAGCATTTGGAGATGTACTTAGGTATCACCCACACACAAATAAAAATTACATTGGTTTTGAAAGAAAATTACTGTATTATTAGATACATAATCGGAGCTCACATTAAATGCTCCTATCTACTTCACTACTTTATCATATCTGTGAAATACATAAAAAAGACATTATTATCAACATCAAAAAGAGAAAAAAAATATGAGTTAAATGTCTATATAATAAAACAGTTAAAGTTATTTCTTTCATAGATTGTTCAGTGAACTGTATTTTGACAGTTATTTTTCGTTTGTGTCATTTAAATCAGTATTTATGATGATGTAAACTTGTAATGGTTTGTTTACACTATCACTTTCGTTTTTGAACATAAATGAAGTTGTAGATAATTCATTTCTTCTTTCTTGATTGCGATTTCTACGATGATGAATGAAATTAATTTACAAGCTTGATTTATTCTTTTCTGAATCTTCATCAAGAGTTTACTTGCATAATATCTGATAACATGGGAATGGAATGTAACACCTCATTTATCTAAATAACAGTTTTGTTAAAGATTTCAGGAAGTGTTTCATAATCTATGCTTAATGCATGATTTTTCTTACTTTTTTTTATATGCTGTAGGGTATAACCTTCTCAGTCTCAAGTTCAACGGATTTTATACAACGCTTCGTAATTCTTGAGAAACAGGGGGGGGGGGGGGGTGTCTGATATTATAATGCTAGTAAAGTACTTACTTTGTAATACATTTTTTTCGTAGAGTCATAGCTTGATCGGTATGACACGTGCTTTTTATTTTGATAACTTAGGTTCGATTATTGGAACATGCAGCATGTGATATTTTTTGTTTTATAAATGTACTTGTATTTATAATTTAATAACATTATTGCAAATTGTGCATCAATTACCATTTTTAAAAATCTTTTAAACCAAATTATTTACAAATTTTTAAAAAAATGAGTGATTTTTTTTTTATAATTACTATGTTGTACAAAATGTCATAAAACAGTTAATTTTTTTAAATCACCTTTAAAATGCATTATATATATTCTTTATCAGTGCAATGATATTAATTAATTGTGTTAATTCATGATTTTAAAGAAACTTTTAGGTATTGCCATGGGCAAAAAGGTAAATAATATTGCACTGTTTTTAAGTAAGAAGCATAATTATGCTAAAATTAAGCATAAGAATTAAATTAAAGGTTTTTAAATCTTTAATACATTTGTTTACGCATTGGATTATTTTTTCTTTCTCATTTATTTTCCTAATTTTAATTTTATTTTTTAAACAATTTACTTCATTAGACCTAGATGGTGCCACAGAACACATTAATTATTTTATTTTTTGTTTGGCTTGGTGTCGGTAAAGGGTTTCTGTTTGAAATTTTTACAGAAAAAGTGAGTATCATTCTATAACTATTTATAAACATGTAAAAATAGAAGAAACAAACTGTTGTTCACAAGATCAATCTGAAGTGTTGGCATTCAATGAAAATCAGAAAAGGGATCTCACAAATGCATTAAAGTATTGTAAATTTTATTACAAAATAAAAAATTTTTAATAAATAATCTTAGCATCTGAAATATCGTCTGTTTCTATTGTGATGGAAGACGAATTCTATAGTTCGATAATAAATATGTTGGATGAAAGAAAAATTGTACAAGATAATGATTTGATCGCCTAGTCTAATAATAGATCCTTTAAAAAAAATCTGTTTAAATGATGAAAAATTTTTAATAGCAGTTTAAAAAAAAAAAAAAAAAAAAAGATAAATAAAAATTTACATACGTTAACATTATAACAGCCCATTAATTAATGCACAACATTAAAAATTTTAACTGTGATCATAATAATTAAATTAAAAGTATATTTGTAAGAAAATAAAAATGAAAAAATCTGACAAAGCATGGGCGGTATCGACCCTAGGTCCACTAGCCAGGAAGCTGATGCAATACCAATCACGCTATGACAGCACATTGCCATCCTCGCTAAGTTTAAATTAAAATTATATTATAATATTAGACCCTCCTGTTTCTCAAGAACTAAAGAGTGTTGTATAAAATCCATTGAACCTGAGACTAAAGGACCTCTGTCCTTTAACATATATAAAAATAATTAACATTTGTGATTATCAAAGTTGGTCCTCTCCTTGTCAAATTTGCTTAAAAATGCTGTTAAAAATATGTACATTTTAAAGCTTTTGAACCTGCTTGTCATATGGCTATTTTTTTTTTCCTTTTTGTTATTACTAACATGTAGTTATTAAAATTATTTTTATAGTTTCTGAAATTTTTAAATAATATGGGGGGGAAATAGTAATTTTTGCCATTGCTAAATAGTAGAAAACTTTGAAAGTAAAAAGATGTTGGCAAAGAAAAATTTTGTAGACTACAGAAAAGTAATTAGACTAAAATTTTTTTCATGAGTCATCAATTATTATTATTATTATTTGTATTGTTTGGGTTGATTTTATACAACACAGATATGTCCCTGTAAAAAAGGAAGTACCTTTTCTTTTATTTGGTTATTTATCTGTTAACTACAAACATACTTTTAGTAAAGATGCCAGAATCTTTTCTTCACATCTACGATAATACCGTTTCATTTGACTTGCTTTACCACTTGCAGTTTTACAAGTTAATCTCTCCAAATTCTTCAAGAGGAGTCCAAGAGATGAGTAAATGTTAACAATTTTTTCAATTTTTGTTTCCAATCTTGTCTCGGCATCTTCAAAAAATACCTAATAAGAAATAAAAGAACCATTAATTGACGAAATTGCATTTATTGTTTGTGAAAATTTAAAATATATGAAGCAAATCTTCAATTTTTCAAATGTTAAATTTTCATTAAGCTAAGAAACTAAGATTCGTTTTAACATTGAACTTGTGCCCCATATGCAAAGTGATTGGAAAAGGAAAAAAAAGACTGGTGGCTTTCAACACTTTGCAAAACAAATGTTATTTTTTAAATTTATATTGGAGTTATACAATTAGTTTTTTTTTTTTTTTTTCATTTTTAATGGTTCAAGCAATAATTGCCTAACATCTATTTTGAATTGCTTGTTTTATTTTTATACATCATAGTTATCCAGAATAACTGTTCAATAACTTACAGGGAGTTAAAAAACATACTACAACAAGCAATTTTTACTTACCCATCATACGTAGTATAGGGTAAATCTTGCAATCGTTTTGAAAATCGAAAAAAATTTTTTGACGGATTTACACGTTTCAGATACTGGAGATTCAGAAAAACATATTTTTAGAAAAAAAAATTGCCGTCTGTCCGTCTGTCTGTCTGTAACCACTCTATCTCCCGAACAAATTGAGATAGAGACTTGAAATTTTGTATGCACTTAGTATGTAAGAATGGGACAAAGCCTATTTAATATCAGTAACCTCGATTATCCGGAACTATTTTTTTCGGACTCTCAAAAATTTCATTCTGATGAAACGTATATAAAATTTTTCGAATTTTTTTATTTTAAGGAATCAGGGTTGGCATTTTTGCCGGCAAAAAGGTATTTTTGCCAGGACAGTGGCAAAAACTGGAAAAAACCAGGGGAAAAATGGAAAAAACCGGCAAAAATGGAAAAAACCTATTTGTCTTTAATGTGTAATAAAATCTGCATGCTAATAAGAATAATAATGGTATAAACAATTAAATTTAACAGTGTACTATTTAATATTTTAATTTAATTTGCTAATTAAATATTAAATAATTTAAATCTTTAAAAAAAGGTGGGATTCACTCTTACTTAAGAATTTAAGAACAAAATAAAAAATTACATACCTAATTTTTTTTTTCTTAAGTCAGGGATATGTTTAAGAAAATTTTAGGTCTTTTAAAGGACCCTTCATAAAATAATTTATTTTAAAATAGGATCCTTTACAAAATTCTTTAACTTCAAACAGGACCCTTCATAAAATTATTTGTCTCTGAAATAAGCATTTCACCTTCAATTTGAACTTTTAACAAATTTAATCATTTAAAAATAAAATCTGCCCTGTTAATAAACAATTGAACTCACCAAAAAATATGTTACTTAGTTTCTTTATATGTGAAGGTTAGAACCTGAAAACACTAATAATTTAAAATTCACAAAACTATGTCTAGAATTTTCACAAAGACAAGAAAAACTTCCCAATTTAACAAAAACAGGACCCTGTGAGAAAAGTCTAGACAGACCCCTGTAAGTAAAGTATTTTATCAGTCATTAATATGTATATATTTTTTTAATTATCAAAAGATTTTATACAATTTTTTTTTTTTTTTTTTTTTTTTTTTTGTTTTATGTCTTGAGACTTAAGGAATGTAAATATCTAAGTCTTTGGTATTATTTTATAGCTATTTATCTGATGAAACTAGTTTGTTAAAGATAAAATAAGTAAATTAAATTGAAAATTATATATTGAAAAAACTGTTATGGCTTATTAGGAAACTAGATTTTTTTTTCTGTCACTTTTTCTCTCCGAGAAAGGAACAAAATGTTAAATTATTTAGATTTACTTTCAGTAAGTAGCCTGTTGTCTCTATCTTTTTTGTATTATATTCCCCCTTCCCCCACCATAGCAGATGCTTGTCATGTATGGCTAAATCCTTTGAAAAATGAAGAGTTAAAACCACATTTTTCAAAACTAAAAAAGATATTTGAACAAGCGTTTTTGCCATGTCTTCTTGAAGCGTATTTGTTACATCGAAAGTACTGAGATGAACTTCTAAATTATTGACAAAAAGAAAGCTGTAAAGCATGGTTATCTAAAATCAATCCTGATTTTATATCTTATATTATTAATTTTAAGCTCAAAGTAAAACCTTTTCCTAGTTCATATTTTGCAGAAGTGATTAATAGTGTCAGTGCATGTAATTGGTGGAGAAGTATTGAATAAGCTTGTGCAATTTCAAAAAACTTCTGTTCATTAGTAGCACACCTTCAAATATGCCAGCAAGTAGTGCTGCTATTGAAAGATTGTTTTAAAATTTTTCATTTGTGCAAACTAAGATTCAAAATAAGCTATCAACAGATGCTCTTTCAAAACTTGTTTACTCCTGTGCCATACTAAAACAGCAAAATTTAGGTTGTGAGGAAGATATTGCTGAAAAATTTGAAATTTAATAGTTTTCTGCTTTAAATATAATTTTATATTAAATTAAATTTAGGTTACTATAACTGTTTCTTAGAGTTTCTAACATATATAAACTATAAACATAAGTGCTTTACTCAGTCTCAACAGTTCTATTATGTAAATTATTAATAATTGTATAAACATGAATAAAGAAGTTTCTATTCATTTATATAAAATTGGAATTTGTTTCATTTATAATCTTGTTATAAAAGTTAGTATTATTTCATAAAGTGCATAATTATACTTATTTAACTTAAAAGTTAAAATAAATTTAGAATAATATTGATTCTTCAATTAAGTATGCAGTTTATTTTTTCTTTCGTGAAATATTTTTTTTCTTTCTGGGGAAAAAATGAAATGGACAGTCTATTTTTGCCACCTTTTTGGCAAAAACCTATTTTTGCCGGGACGGTTTTTACCAGGTTTTTTCCGCGGTTTTTTCCACCTTTGGCAAAAACTTGCCAACCCTGTAAGGAATGGATATAAAAGGCAATAAAATAACACAAATTTTGCATAAAGAACAAGGTCGATCACATTATTAGTTGCTGACATACGTGTATACCTGTTTTTCACATTCTTTGATTTTTCATGACCCTGTATTTCATTCAAATTTCAATTCAAAGGTATGATTTGATTGGAAATGAGACGCTTCATCCGACGCAGTAAATTGCTAGTTAACATGATAATTATTTTTGGAGTTATAAGGATGTTTCTTTTACGCAATCTGGTATTACTTGAGTATTTTGTCGTTTTACCTAATTTGTCGAAATTGGCTCATCAGCAATTCATTAATAAATCATTACTATGTATATTAAAACTATTTAAATATGCGTTAAAATTTTATTTTGGAATTGCAATGCATTTTATAAATAAGTTACACATGTTTTATTTTCGTATTTTATATTATGCATATGTATGATGGGTAAGTATTACGGTGTCCTCCAACGACTAGTTTATACAAGAAACGAAAACCACAATCCATTTATTCAATCAAAAATACAGGGCATATCATTTCCATCTGGGCATAGATTTTTGTACACCCCTTCACAAGATATTTTTATTTTTAACACAATATAAATATAGATCTTCTGGAAATTTCATTAAAATATTTTCATTATTGTTGGAATTATGAACAAAAATCCAGGTTGGAATGACAAGCTTAAGATAACTGAAGGAATGAAAGTGTTTACTTCCCTTCAAATTCATGATTAATTCTGAATCATCCTGTATAATGTTTAATTATCAAATTCATTTCTTTGATAAAATTATCTTTATCTAAAATTAATACAGAGTAAACAGGGATAAATGTAGACAAAGTTGTATCTATTTCTTTTTAATGCTACTGTCAAGGTAATAAAACTGGCTCAGGATAAAAATATGAATAACAGATAGTGGATGCAGTTACACATAACCTAAACCAAGAGGAGGGGGGTTCATGTTACAAAAGGATAAATAAAACATGCATACTCAATCATTTCTGTTAACCCCTATACATAAACTGAAAACAAGCTGAATTCAAGCAAGGACAGGGTTTGTATGTATCAAGGTATTCACAGGGTTTTAGATGTTTAAGTAACAGAAATTTTGTAAATTGTTGGTCGCTGTTTCTGAAGATAGTTTCACCCCCCCCCCCCATTAAATAAAGCAAATATTATTTTGCAAAAATTCTAGTAAAAGGTGCTTGAAAGTCCTCCAAGTTTATAAACGCTGAAGGAGTACATATATTCAACTCTGCACTGAAATTATTTAGAGAGTTGCTTTGAAATTTGTTTTGTTACATACTAGACTGGCACACATTCCAGAATATTCATATCAGCTATTTTCAAAAAGTTCAAAACTATACTATTGTTGTAATTTTTGTAAACTTTAAGCCAAAGCTATCATTTCTACTACTATTTACTGTAATTTCAGAACATCTAAAACTATTATGTTTGATCTTTCAGGGGGGAAAAAATCACATTTTATATAAAAGTGAATTCTACTAGCTTTTCTCTTTCTAGATATTTTAGCTTTTTGCAATGTGATAAACAACTGTTTCCATCATCATAAATATGGGGTATTTGGTCTAAAGATATTCAAAATTTATACTGAGAGGATTTCACATGATCAGCTGCCTGTCTACTTTTCTCACAGGGTTCAGTTTTATGAAATCGTGAAATCGTGATCATCTCTACATATATATATCTTTACTTGTGAAAAATCTTATTATAATTTTGTGAATTTGAAATTTCCATTTTATTCAAATTCTTGTTAATTCATTTTTAACAAGAACGATACTTTACATATGACACCACAATGGTGTTGCCAGATGGCATACTATTAACAATTGTTTAAAGTATATGCATTAATTAATTAAAAAATCAGTAAATTATGGTGCCGTAATATATGTCTGGTAATACAGAAAACAATTTTAAAATTCTTAAATTCAAAATTACCTCACAGGTAGGAACTTCACTGACATCATATGAATTGAATTCAAATAAATCGCAGTGTGACATAGATTGTATGCGTTTATCTATCTCAGCAAAAACATTTTGTACTTGATTTATAAGACTCCTGAATACTGATACAGCCTGTTAAAAAAATATACAAATTTATTACTATTTAACTTTAAAATAACAAGTATAATTAATCTCTATGTTCTAGAAAAAATAACTATTGCTGCTACTACCATAATTAAATTTAACCTTTTTACTTTCTCGACTACAATAAAAAATGATTCCACATATAAAAATATGAAAATAGTAATTTTATAGATAAATATGTAATAAACATACGGAAGCAGGCAGTTTTTAAATTGAAGAATTGTTTTTTAAGTGCTATTTAAAGTTGAATTTGTTTAAAAAAGTTTTATATAATCAAAAACTGTACATGTCAATTAAGCATCTTTTGCAGACACATAAATAACTAGATTGCAGTGTGCTATGCCTAATTTTTAGAGTAATTAAGTCAATAGTAACTTATTTCATATTAAAAAAACTTTTTTTACCTATTGTTGCTAAATTAAAAAAAAATACATTTTACAATTAGAAAACATATTTAAACATGAAAATTGAAAGAGAAAAATAAATTTTCAAATATTATATGCAAAAAGCATTCAATAGTAAAAATTACATCATATTTAAAAATCTGAAAAAGTAATATCTCCATACACTTTACATATAAAAAGAGAAAAAAAAATTGTGCATTAAATTATTATGTGCAAAAAAGTATTAATCTCATGGGGTGAATTATTCCATATTTAGAACTATTCTCTTATAGCTTTTAATTTTTTTTTTCTTCTACAATCAAAATTCAGCAAGAATTTAAATAAATGTAAGAGTTGCCAATTTACATCATAGAGTTTCAGTTGCCTGCTTTTTTTTGCTTATTTGATATTTTTATAACTATAAATAAATAAATATTTGTATAAAAAATATTTAGAAAATGTTAACAAACATTTAATGTCAAAAATTAAATTCAGCAAAATAATAATTACATTTAACTGATATAATAAACTACACAAATTAAACATTTAGTTGGATAAATTGCATTCTTTTCTATGAAAATTAACAATCATTTTCAAAACTATCAATGTTTAATTAGCATTTATCATAGCCAAAGCATCACAAAATCTGCAAATTCTCACATGCTTTTATTTACTTGTTATCTTTCTTGTTTTTCAATATACTATAGACATTTTAAAAGTCTCGGAAATAGAGGCACTTTTTTATTTAACCATTCAATAGAAGCTGGTTTTCAAATGTGTGTTATTTAATCACTAAAACAGTTGCCAGCCTTTACAACAACACTGAATGTTGCCTCATGAACAGAAAATTTCTTTAGTTAAAGGGAAATTAATGACACCCAGCTACAGAAGATTGGCAAAGGTCAGAAGAATTTCAGAAAATACAGATGATTGCCATTCAATTTTTAATAATCAGACAATCTTTTTGTGAAACCGAGCAAATTGTCAAGTTTTTACAGCTTGCAATGTTTGGTTAAAAGTGTAGCTTGTACGAGAAGACCAAGTAATTATTATTATTATTTTTTTTAATTGTTCAAATAATTCTACATTACATAAAAAACAATTTTTAATCTTGTTGATTTCTTGTAAAATGGATAGTGAGCCAAATCTAATTACTAGAATAGCCAATTTCTTTTTTAAGGCAACATTAAAATAAATGAGACAATATCCAAGGGTAACGCTAGTGGTGTGTGCGTGGAGAGGGAGGGGGGGGGAAAGTCCAGTGGGCATGTACCCCCCCCCCCTCCCTTCATCGGGCATACCTGACCTTCCTGTTAGGGTCAAATTTAATAGTCATCTGAGAAAATTGAACTTGAGTTTAAAGTCCTACATCAGTTTGGGAATTTTAATCTTTACAACGTAGAAAATACCAAAACATATTCTTTGAGGGGATGTTTGTTTCGGAACTTTAAAATACTTTATCAATTTTGAATACTTTTATAAATAATTCCTAAATACAAAATTTTTTTTAAAGTTAAAATGTACAATTGCAAACAGTCTAATTTTTTTAAAAAATTACTATTCCTGCATTAATATAAATAAGGTTGCCATATTGCAAATAACCATCTTTTTATCCTTTCACTGTTTCACCTTTCATGATTTGTCTGGAATTTCTCCTGGGGGAGCTGAGCCCATTTGAAATATTCCAGAGGGAGCCACAGCTCCCATGCCTATGATCATCAGATGACTGTCAGTAAGATTTGTGACATAATGACAAATGATATGTCTAACAGAAGTGATGATGATGACCAGCAGAATGATGTGTATGAAAAAAATTTCAAATGAGCAACTTATATTTTCCAAATGAACAACAGAAATTTGTGGGATAGAGCAAAGAAGCTATTTCTATGAACAGAAAATCATGTGAATGTATAGGATATGAGAGCAATTGGTACAAGAGGCACAAGCAACCAATTTTAATAAAAAAATGTTAAAAAATCCAAATTAAAGGATTCGGTTCTCAAGTCCTAAAACTAAGTTTTATATGTTGATGTCTTTTTTTAATTATTATTATAATTTAGAATGTTTTTATTGTGTAAATAAGTTACTGAATTAACAAATTTTTAATTATGTATTCACAAGTATTATTCATATTTAATACATTCATAAGTTATTTTGTACATTTTTCATTGATTATATAGTAAAATATTTCAAACTGCAGAAAAAGCTCCTATCTAGAATATCTCAGATTCTAAGCATTCTGCATAACAAATCCTATATGTACCATTTTAATTTCATGAAAATGCCAAATTCATATGCGTTTTTTTTTTTGTTGTTGTTGTTGTTTTGTTCTTGAAAAATTAAAACCAGCAAATTATTAATACTTCTAATTATTGTAACAGTTTTTTGTGTTATATTTTATTACAACAAATTTAATTCTTCGAATTTGAAAATAAACAAAAAACTGTATGCTTATATTGCATTATTATCAATTTCAATAATTTTTGAAAAAATAAACATTTTATTGCATTAAGATCTGTTTAATAGAAACTGCGTGTAAATCAGATCCAAAAACATAAAATTAACCATAACAATCTTGGATAGTGCATTTACAGGGAAATATATTTTTAAGTTAAAAATAATACAAAATATATTTACTCTTTTCATATTTTTAACAAATTCCGAAATCGCTGATGATTCCCATTGAACACTGTTTTGGCCAAGATCCAATACAGCACATACATTTTCAACAGGTATTCCAAGAATTGAAATCTGAAAATAATAATTAATGACTGTAATGATGGCAAACATTTCAAAAATACAGGACACCCCACATATTTTACTTTCCAAATTGTCACAAAAAAAAAGTAAAAATAGCCATTTGATTAGAAATATATATATTAATTTATGCTGTAAAAATAAGCTTATGAAACTATTTTCATGGGGAAATTAAATCTGAAATTTTCAAACTTAATTTGACATCCTGATTTTTTTTCAAGAAATTTTATCTTTTTGACTCTAAATGGAAAATGCATTTAGTCAAGTGGCTTAAAAAATATAAAGGTTTAAGGTATGTTAACTTCATTAGTAGTTATTTCAAAATGCAATGTGGATAATTTTTTTAAGCAAAAGTCAAAAATTGCTTCATAAATAGAATTATCAATTTGGATTCATATATTTAAAGTATTTAAAAATAAATTTCTGCAAAGAAATCTATAGATTATAGTTTTTATCTAATGTAATAATGTATTTATAATGTTATCTAATGTGTATTTCAGAATATAAACTTTCAAAATTAATTTACTAACTAGATACACTTTTTAAAAACAAAAATCAATATGTAAAAACTCCAAACAAGAAAATAAAAAATTAGAGCTATTTCTGCCAAGTAGTTTTTGAGTTATGCTTAAGAAATTATCCACATTGCAACAATTATAAATTTAAACCTTCAGAATAATATTAGACATCATTTATCTAATTAAGTTGCTATTTCCATTTATTTCTGAGACAATTTGGTGGCTAAGTATAGAATGTTCTATCTCTCTCCCTTTTTCTTTTCCTTTTGGCTGGTACCATTCTGTTTAAGATACGTTAAATGTTTTTCATTTAATTTCAATAGGTAAAACTGTCAATGAAAATGGAATTTTTATTTATTTAATATACAACCAAAACATATTTAAAAAGTAAAATCAGTATAGATATGTATTGCATATGAAGTGTTTTAGTTACCTCATCTTCATTCAAGCATGATAGGCTCTTCTTTAAAAGATCTAAAATCATTCTTATTTCATGTCTGTGTTCATAATACGATCGTTCCTATAAATTAAAACAATTTAATAAAATAAATAAACAATGAAATTACAGTCAACTCTGTGAAATCTGCTCACTTTGGAACCAAGGGTTTGCAGATTATACATTTTTGTGGATTATGGATCATTCTTTTGTTTACATTTTATTTTTAAAGTATTACTATAAATTAGGAACAATTGCACAAAAATTACAATTGGAATGGGAAAAAAATGCAACATTGGTTTGATATATTTAATAACTAACAATGAGATACCCAAACCCGCTACTTACAAATATTGATATTGTTGTAGGATAGAGGCCCTTTAGTTTCAGGCTCAATGGATTTTATACAATGCTGTATAGTTCTCGAGAAACAAGGTGTCTAATATTATAACAAAACTTAAGTACTTACTTTGTATCAAAATTACTGGGATGATCATAGCATGATCAGTACAACATCTGCTTGCCATTCTAAGGATTCAGAATCAATACTGGAATATGAATATTTGAATTTCTAATTTTTTGTTTTATAAATATATTTGTATAAATAATTTAATAATCTCATTGTCAATTAAAAATATATATATATAAATTATAATTTTTTAAACAATTTTTAAACAATTTAGTTACAAATAAAAAAATTAATTAATTTTTTTAATTGTAACTGTATTATTATACAAAACATTGTAAAACTGTTAGTTTTTTAAAATGATTTTTAAAATTTATTTAAAATATTTATCAATTCAATGATACTGAAAAATTGAGTAAATTTTTAATTTAAATTAAAGAGGATTTGCTTTTAATAAGGGAGGTCAAAAAAGAATTTATTGCTACTCTGCTTTTAAAGTAAGAAGCATAATTATATTAAAAATTAACATAAGAGTTAAATTACAACATATTTTTTTACATATTAAAGATTTTTAAATTTACAATGTGTTTGCTTACACTTTGAATTATTTTTTTTTTCTGCTTTTAATTTTTATTTTATTATAACTAAAGGACACCACAGCAGACTTTGGTTATTTCTTTTTTATTTTGGTGCAGTTAATTCATTTTTATTTGAAATCTTTATGGAAAATGTGTATGTCATTTTTTAAAAAATAATAGTTTATAATCATATAAAAATGAAAGAATCAAGCTGTTGTTCACAAAGAGATTAATCTGAAGAGTCCAGATTCGATAAAAATCAAAAAGATAATGTCACAAATGAGTTAAAATATTGTACAATATTATTATAAAATAATGCTTTTATGACAAATAAACCAGCATCTGAAATACCATTTGTTTTTATTGTGATTGAAGAAGAATTCTATAATTCAATAATACAGTATGATTTTACAACGATTTTCAAATTTTTACTAGTCAATAATAGATCTACTTTTTAAAAGATCTTTTTGAATAATCAGAAATGTTTAATAATGGTTTAAAAATCAAAAATACTAAATAAAAGTTTAAATATGTTAGCAATGTAATTAATGTACAATATCAAAATTTTTAACTGAGATTATTAAAATATAATTACAAGTATATTTATAAAACAAAAGAGTGAAAATAAAATGTAACCTGTTCGTGTTCGGGTATCGAACCCAATCCCTCTGAACACTGAACAGATGCCTTACTGACTGAGGCATCCAGTAATTGCATTACAAAGTAAATATTTAAGTTGTGTAATAATATTAGACTTTTTCCCTCTCTGTTTTTCAAGAACTAAAGTGCATTGTATAAAATCTGTAAAAACCTGAGACTAAAGGGCTTGTACCCTAAAACATATACAGGGTGTCCGAAAAGTCTGGAAATGGTCAAATAACTCGAGAAATACGTATGAGATTGAAAAACGTAAATATACATGTTAAATATTTTTAAATAAGCTACTCAGTGATACCAAATTTGATCTTCGTAACCGACCCCCTGGGGGTCAGAGGGGGTCCAACTTTGAAATCTTAAATTATAACCCCCATTTTTTATTGCAGATTCGGATTCTACGGACAAAAATACGCAACTTTTGTATTTGATGTTTATTTCGAATCCTCGTTTATCACGGTGTATTCGAGCATATTAAATCGATACATTTTCCGGCTTTTCCAACAGGATTTTCCCTAATTGAAACTAATTGGGGAGAATTTATGGCATCAAATTCCTCGTCTTTTGCAAGAATAGCGTTTCCTGAAAATCACCCATGCCGATTATTTCGATAGTACTACACACAGGCAAAAATTTGACCCATTTGCTGTAGCGTCACTCCACAGCTTTTATAGAATATCTGTTTCATGACCAATGAGAATGTTCCATAACACAGTAAAGTACACTGTAAAAAATTGACACTTTTGCTGCATCGTCACTCCACCACTTTTATAGAAAACGATTACTTTACTGTGTTATGGAGCACTCTCATTGGTCACAAAAGAGATATTCTATAATAGCTGTGGAGTGACGCTGCAGCAAATGGGACAGATTTTTAACAGTGTAGCACTATTGAAATAATCGCCACGGGTGATTTTCAGGAAACGCTATTTCTGCAAAAGACGGGGAATTTGACGTCAAAAATTCTGCCCAATCAGTTTCGATTAGGGAAAATCCCGTTGGAAAAGCAGAAATATGTATCGATTTAATATGCTCGAATACAACGTGATAAACGAGGATTTGAAATAAACATCAAATACAAAAGTTACGTATTTTTGTCCGTAGAATACGAATCTGCAATAAAAAATGGGGGTTATAATTTAAGATTTCAAAGTTGGACCCCCTCTGACCCCCAGGGGGTCGGTTACGAAGGTCAAATTTGGTATCACTGAGTAGCTTATTTAAAAATATTTAACACGTATATTTACGTTTTTCAATCTCATATGAATTTCTCGAATTATTCGGCCGTTTCCAGACTTTTCGGACACCCTGTATAAAAATAATAAAAATCTGTGATTACCTTGGTTTGTCCTCTCATTGTAAGTTAATTTAAAAATAAATTACATACAATACAAATTTTACTGATTGTTCATTAATTTAAAGGTAGTTTTGCTTTTGGTTTGTTTGTTGTCAATAATTATTTTCTACAGTTTATGAACATTCACTATTTCTTGCTCTGAGATAAAATTATATTACTACTTGAGGAAATTTAAATATTTATATCAATTTATATTTAAATATTTATTAAATAGAAAGCTGATAATTAAAAAAAAATACCGAATTTAACTTTATCAGTTTAACTTTGAATGACAATTTTCATTGTTTAAATTCAACATATAGTGCAGATAATAGAAATTTGGATGATTGTTACGTGCTGCACAGGACATTTACATGCGTTTAAACCATAAAATTTTACCAAAATTAAAGTTATTAAATATCTTGATACCATATTTTCTCGTGTATACTGTGCACACATGTATAATGTGCACATCATACTTTATGATGGCCCGAATTTTGAATCAGCCATTAAAATAATCTTAAACATCAGTTTTCTAAAATATCCTTAAACTGAAACAGAGTATTGGAAGCTAAAAAATAAAAGTGGCAGAATGGCAGTGTGCAATAAAAGACTTAATTAAGTTTTGTAATAAACTAATGTTCATTAAACAAAAAACACAGTTAAATAAAACAATAACTAAATAAACTTAAACAGAAAATAACTTAAAAAAAAACAACTTACAATCTTTCACATTCCTCTTTCATAGATTACAAAAAAAAAAAAAAAAAAAAAAAAGAAAGAAAGAAAGAAAGAAACCAGCATAGACAATATGACAGGGCAAGTTTAAAGCATGAAGGCAGCAACTCTTATATAAACACTTGATGTTCTCCAAAATAAAACATTCTATTCAAATGATACCTTTGTTTTTCTTTAATTAGTCATCTGTTAAAACAAGCCACTGGTAAAGTACTGGAGACTAATCTATTATCACCCTGCATAAAAGCAGGTGTTTCATGAATACTAAAATAAACTAAAAAAAACACAGCTGAAGTTTTAAACAAACCCTTTATATCTCAAACCACAGCATCTGGTTCTTCTATAAATTTACATATGAATCAAATTCCACCTGGTGAGTAAAATGATCTTTGAGAAAAAAAAAAGAAGAAACCACAGACATTGCATTGTTGATATGATGCTGCTATGGATTGAAATTGAGTTTAAATTAAAGAGATGAATAACAGATTAAGTAAATAGTATATAAGTGTACAAGGAAGGTTTATTTATACTAACACTTTACAAGAAAAAATGGCGATTTTTCAAAATCTCCTATATAACATGCACCATAAATTTGATATGGAAATGAATGAATCACTAAATGAATTTCAGTAAAGAAAGTCGAAGCAAACATTACATCAGGCCTAAAATAAAGTGAAAATATGTTTTAGAGTTCGGATAGGGTGTGAATGACGGGGAGGTAGGAGTGAGTGATGGCAGTGAGAATTGCTAATTAACATTTATATAATGCTAATATATAAAAAAAGTGCAACGAGTAAAATAAAGATGCAGTAATATTTCAAGTGCTTCAATATAAGATTTGTCTTCTTTGAATACATTTCTTGATTCATATGTATATCGTATGATTACATCCAGCAGTAAAAAATTATTCTGTGTATAATGCGCAACTAAAAATTTTGCCCTTTTTTTTTTTTTTTTTTTTTTTTTTTTTTTAAGTGTACGTTATACACGAGTAATTATGGTGAATATAGGGTGTAAGACCCTGACTTGTACTTCAGAAAGACATTCATGTTTTGTTTCTCATTTAAAAATTAAGTAAACAAGAAATTAAAATGTAAGCATGATGCACAGGACTCCCAAAAATCAAAATGCATACATCATATGACATGAATGTTAATTTCTGTGATACTTCATGAAGATATTGATTATACTTTTTTTTGTAATGAAAGAACATTTAATAGATTGTTTTGGTGCCATATTCAGTTAATTTTGAAAATTAATTAATAAATTATATATATTTTATGGATGTGAAGCACGGGAGAAGTCTGATTTTTTTTTTTATACATCACTTGAGATTTATGACATTTCTCAAAATATTTAGATTGTTAAATTGTGAGAATACATGATAGATAAGATACTAATCATGTATTCCACAAGATGCAAATATTAATTATTTAAAATAACTGTCAGTAGATGGCACCAGTGTACTCATAATTTGAAATTTTTTAACAAATAAATTTTCTAAATGTTTTACATAAAAAAAAAAAAAAAAATTATGACGCCTATAGATCAATGCAAATGTATGAATTGTCAGACTTTGGAAAGAAAATTAAAATGTCTTAAGCTATTGCATAATTAGAAAATGTTTTGGATGAAACATTATGTAATAGTACTAGGTTTAATTTATTTTGTGTTGGCCGATTATCTACTCAAGGGATATAGGCCCAGGGGGAAGTGCCTTTTGTAGGGGTCTTTCTAAGGGAACCTAACCCATATTCACACAAGGTTTATGGGCCATTTTCAAATTTCTCTTACATATGCTGTCCCAGAGTAAAAAGAAGAAAATTCAAACATAAATTAACATTTAAAGTTTGATTTGAGCTATTCATTAGCTAAAGAAGATTATATTGAACATTCTAACATGAAAAATTAAAAAAAAATCAATAAAATTTTTTGAGATATAAATCTTTAAAATTTTGTTTCTAAGCAAAAATGCCTGTCCCTTTCCAAGTTTTATGGTTTTAACTGTTTTTTTTTTTTTTTTTTTTTTTTTTTTAAATTTGAGCTAACTTTTTAAAATAAAAAGGTTTAATTATTTTTAATATGAACTGTTAGTGTTCTATAGTAATGAAAAAAATTATTACAAAAGATATTTTTTTTAAGAAATTAACAAAAATCTTTTGTCCCTCACTTTTTGCCAAGTCCGTTACCTTGTGATTATTTTAGTCAAAATAGGTTTCGAATTCTGCCTACAATTAACAGCAAATATTCGGCGATATAGTTAAACTATTCACACAACTACTACTTGCCATTTTTTACTCTTCAATTGTGAAGCAATGTAATAGTGGCAAGAATAAGCTTTTATCAAGGTCTGTTACCGTAAATTTTAATATTAAAATAATGATTTTTGCACTTTTGTAATTAAATATTGTTCACTAAATAGTTTTAGAAGGTATATGCATTATTATCTAAGTTAGAAATTATACAAGCTAGTTCATTTCTAATAATTTTATTTGAAATGCCAAATCCGTTACTTGCCAAGTCTATTTCTAAGCGATGCAATGTAAGCTGCTAAGTAAGTTTTACTAAATAGTTTTAGAAGGTGTTATAAATTATTATCTAAGTTAGAAAATATACAAGCTAGTTCATTTTAATAGTTTTTTTTTTGTTTTAGTTTTATTTGAAATGTCAAATCTGTTACTTGTCAAGTCCGTTACCATGAAAGTAAGCGAATGGTGAAAATGGCCCATATAAGAAAGTATATGTTTAAGACACATTATTTTGAAAATCAGACAAAGTGTGATAGTTGTATTTTTTAATTTCCTTGATTTTTTTAGTGTTGCATTATATTTAATAAATGATGTGCAATTTTGAAGCTCTGATTTTTTTTTTTTTTCCTATAGAAAGTGTCAAAGATCAAGGTTGTGAATACCCATGAAAAGTGAAATTTAAGTATGTTTGGAGTGTTATATCTTTGGAGCAACAACATCCCAAAATTCTTTTGTCATAAACTATTAGTATAACACTACTTGTTTTGTAAACTTTGTTTCCAAGGGGCATTGTTACTTTACATTGTTATGTTATTAAAAAATGCAATCAAAATAATCTTTTTGTCTGTTTTCCGCATTTATTATTTTTTTTTAAGAAATAGTACCCCAATTTTCTTCTTCTTATAGAATATGGGAATGTACTACTAGGACAAGCTAAGAAATTTAGAATTTTACTGGGATATTGCTGTTATTAGCAGATATAATCTGTTAAATATTCAAAAATTTCAAAATCTGCAACATTTCATAGTCCTATCTCTTTATAGTTGTATTTCAAAAAAGCATCACAGTTGAATAAAACAAAATATATCATGTATGTTAGGATGTGTGTCTGGCAATATTTTAACTTTCAAAAATTCCGATCATTATTTTAAGAAAAATTAATTAATAGTCATTTCAAAAATAAGTAATTTTCCATAATTCCATTAATATATCAAATAAATCCAGTATTTTCACTTTAAACATCGTAGCTTCCCTATTTGACATAATAGCAATATACGAAATAATATTTTTCAAAATTATTTTATTATTAATTATTCATTCTTAAAACTATATTAATCAATCATATTTTTAAATACAAATTATTTTAATGTAATTGCCCAGTCTTTTAATCATATAATTCAAAATTTATGCGATTTAAAAATTAAGCTTAATTTCTGTTTTTTTTATATGACGATCGCTGTCTTTTCAAATTCGCACATCGCCATTTTCTTTTCCGGTCCCTCCTAGCAGCATCCACATGAGTCATCAGAACTCGGAATGTTCCACGGCTTTCCAGAAGTTTCGTTTTGGTACAAATTACCCGCCAAAACCCGGCATTCGTCCTTCAGGATGATTCATCTTTTTCCAGATCTTTCTGGGTGCCAAAAGAAGCTGTGCTCTGATTGGCTGTCAGAGGCATTGATGACCAGGGCCGAAATTTCCGCGGGCTGTTAGAGGGGGATTCACCAGAGTACTCGAGAGAAATAAGACGTTTTTCTGGGGGCTCTCGGCCTTTTGGCTGAGGGTCAGATTCTGTTCATCACTTCGCATGTAGGATAATTTTTTGGTCCGCATCAAAAAATCTCGAAGAGCATTGATGTCAAGTAACGATGGTTCATAGGGATAAGGAATAGTAGTTCTCATAGTAAAATACATCTCCAGTCCCTAATTTGTGTAATATAAATTCTACGTCAATAGAATATAAACTGCAAAATTCTTCAGCGATGGCTTCTTCTATACGTGTCTGGAAGGAAATACACGAGCGGAGCTTCTGTTTGTTACCAGTGCCAAAAGCATGTTTTCCTTCTTTTAATGATACTTCATCCCAGAGCTCACATCTACGGAAACCAAAGGCCACTGTTGCTTAAACGTCTTCTAAAGATCTCGCCATCAGGAGATAACAACAGTGCCAACCAATAATCACCTGTTGATCTTCTATTGTTTATGTTTCTACAATAAGAACTATTCCGTCAAACATTGGACCCTTCGCACTTCCAGAGAATTTCTTCTGTAGGCAGAGACTTTGACCTCAAAAAATGAATTACCTAGGACTGATTTAGATTCTACAACTAAATAAGAGACTTTCAGATGTACAGTTATCAAATAATTATAATTTTCACTTTCAACTTTTCTGTAACCATCTCGTTGGCCAACGAAATATTCAACTCTTCAAAAATAAATTCATTGGTATTTGAATATCATGTGTGTAATCTTTGGGGTGAGTGTTTGATTTTTTTACTTTTTCTTTTATTTCAGGTATCATTAAGTAACATATTTGAATAACTGATTAAATTTAATTTTTGGCACAACGCTTTGTTATCCACTATTTGACACGTGCCGCTAGCTGTGTTTGAGGAATCTGCTTCCCGGCAATATAATTATTGAACTGACTTGTCCGTTTTGATAAGTTTAGCTGCCGAAATATTGCTTGGATTGGTTTCCCCAAATACACCCATAGCAATGTAGTAGTTGAACATATGTACAAAAACATGGAAAAGAAAAAGAAGTGGAATCTCATGATAGTTAAAAAAAAAAAAAAAAAAAAAAAAGATAAAAGTTACAAAAAAGCACTGTCAACAATCCCACTTCTCCCCTATGAGAAAATGAAACATTCCATATCTCGTCCTCTTCCTATGTTTTTTCCCAAAGAAAAAATGGGATATCTCTTTTCCTTTCCACTTTCTTATTAGGTAGATTTCGTATGAAATACTACCTATTGCATTGTCTCCCATGTTGGAATTTCTGAAAAATTTTTGCGGATCTACACGAATCATGACTCCTAGACCCCAAAACTACCATCAGTAAAAAAGTTTATATATCTATCTATCTATCTATCTATCTATCTATCTATCTATCTATCTATCTATCTATCTATCGGTGTATATCACTTTCTTCTAGACACGATAACTTCCATAATTATGCTCAGATCTTCTTCAAACTTTTACATAAAATCAAGGGGCATAAAATCTCGGTTAAGTTCGTTAATGGGCAAAATCGGACCAAGGGGGTGGAAGTTAGGAGGGTTTTTGTGAAAACAGAAAAAACGCGATAACTTTTTAATTAAAATAGATATCGAATCAGTTTAAAGTTTATATTACTTCTAAAAAATGAGGAAAAAATGTATGCGTGACAGATTTTTGATAAAGTTAAAAATGGGCTCAAGGGGCGAAAAAAACATGGTTTTTGGGAGAAAAAAATTCATAACTTCGTCAATTCTCAAGATATCAAATCCAACTAAATTTTATATAAATGTACTCAATATTATCTAAAACTTTCGCATTTACAAGTTTTTGATAGGACCAATTTTTACCGATGAAAAAAATTAAAAACGAAAAGAAAAAGGGGGGAGGAAAAAGAAAAAACCCATAACTTACTCAATTCTTAAGCAATTAAATCTAATTAAATTTATTTTACATCTTCACAATAATATCTACAACTTTTATATTGACAAGTTTTTCATAGAACCAATTCGTATAGCAAAAATAAATTAAACAAAAATAGGAGTTGGAGAAAAAACCTCAAATCCAAACTGCTTACATTCTGACTCATTTTAAAATTCATTTTTGATTTTAAACGCATCCAAATGACAGATCCTCTTATTTAGCAATTATATAATGCGACGTATTGGCCAATTTTTTGATAAAGGCAGAATATATTTTTTAAAAAGCTGCCAAAAAAGGTATTTTGAACAGATTTCCCGAAGTTTTCATCATTAAAAAATTCATTAAGTATAACAAATTGCATTTTTTATGAGTCATTTTTAAATTCATTTTTATTCTCAAACCCATCCAATTTACAGGTCCTATTATTTACGAACTATATAACTTGACGTATTGGCCAGTTTTTTGGTAAAGGCAGAATATATTTTTTTAAAGGCTGCCAAAAAGGGTATTTTGAACAGAATTTCATTAAGTTATCGTGATTAAAATTTGAGGAAATTTAAGAAATTGCGTTTTTACCGAGTCATTTTTAAATCTTTTTTTGTTCTCAAACGCATCCAATTTACAGGTTCTCTTATTTAGGAACTATATAATGTGACGGAGTGGCCAGTTTTTTGATAAAGGCAGAATATATTTCAAAAAAGGCTGCCAAAATGGGCACTACGCACAAAATTTCCCAAAGCGATCATGATTAATGAACTGTGGGTATTCAAATAACAAATTGGTTATTTTATGACTCATTTTTAAATCCAATTTTGCTCAGAAACGCATTCAATTGACAGTTTTTGTTACTTAGGAACTATATAATGTGCGTATTCGTCGATTTTTTTTTATAAAGGGTGAATATATAAATTTAAAAGCTGTCAAAGTAAACACTTCACAAAAAAATTTCCCAAAGCGATCATGATAAAAGAATTGAGGTTGTATTCAAATAACAAATTGTTTATTTTATGACTCATTTTTAAATTCAATTTTGCTCTCAAACGCATTCAATTGACAGTTATTTGTTATTTAGGTACAGTGTATTGTGCCGTATTGGTCAGATTTTTGATAAAGGCTAAATATATATTTAAAAAAAATCTGTCAAAGTGGGCACTTCGCACAAAATTTCTCAAAGCGATCTTGATTAAAGAGAATTGTGGATGTATTAAAATAATAAATTGGTTATTTTATGACTCATTTTAAAATTCAATTTTGCTGTCAAACGAATTTAATAAACAGTTTTTTTGTTATTTAGGAACTATATAATGAGCATATTGGTCAAGTTTTTAAATAAAGTAAGAATATAATTCAAAATATATTGCCAAAATGGGCATTTAAGTAAAGATGGGCAATTTTTTTTTTTTTTTTTTTTTTTTTTTTTTTTTTTTTGAGATGAAAACTTCGAAATCTACCTCCGCCTATAGGCCATGCCGAAAGGGATTTTCTAAATTGAACTCTCCATATTCTGACAGGTTATATGACTATTTTTTCTGCATTTTTAGAAATTAAAAGGTAAGACATTCAGTTGATAAAATATCTTGATAAGTATATGTTGGGGTTAATGTACCCTATAATAAAAATTTATTTAAATACAAAAGTGTCAGATTTTAGCCAGGCGATTTAAAACTGGCTGGCTTTTTTCTGGTTTAAACCATTAAACTTTAAAAAGACTGGTTTGTATTTTTAAAAAAGCCAGCTTTTACTAAAATATTTTTTCTTTATAGAAAAACTGTTCTTAAAATAAAATTTATTTTTATAAGTAACTTTTTAACTACTGTAGCCTTAAAAATTTACATCAAATTAAAGCAGAACTGTTATATAAAATTTTATTCTATGTTCAATATTTAAAATATAAAAAATAATTTTGTAAAAAGTGGGTAAACTCTCCCTAGTCCCCACTATATTATTAAAAAAAAAAAAAAAAAAATCTGAAATACATTTACAAACAGAATGTCAAATTCATATAAGAAAATAAGTATGCAGCAATAGATACTCATAATAACAATGAGTAATTTATGCTCATAATAACAATAAATACTACTTAATTATCCTGGCAATCAAAAACTAAAAGAAAATTATAGGATATACAATAAGCAAATTATAAGAATTAATGCATCATGGCTGATCGTAAATGTCACATTCATTTGACATTAAACATGTTACAGGTATCATCAAGTGATTTTTATTCCAATGTTTTATTTGTACTGTTATTAATAAAGTACTAATTTATTTGTTTTTTTATTATTCAAAATAATAGGTCTAAAAATCTGACCTGTCAAAATGAAATTTGTTGGTGCAAAATCATGAATACTAATTTTGACATTCTTTAGAAGGGAGTGAGAAGCTTTATACACTCTGGTTTTCTACAACTACAGGAAAACCTATTTATTACATTTCAGTAATTGAAAAAATACATCTATATAAAATGTACTGGCAGAAACCTACCTGTAAAATAACATTCTGAACGAACACTGGTATCTCAAATCCAAAATATTCAAACAGCTTTGTTTCAATTGAAATGTCTTCCAGGTAAATTGGAAAGTTGACTTGATACGTTAAAACTCTCTGTGGATCATCTGAAATATACATAATAAATAACATATTATTTTTAAATTTTAGAATGTATTTGATATTTACCAATCAATGTTGTGAATATCAACATGTAAAATATTGCAATGACATACACATTTCAATGCAAAATAAACAATTTATTTAATTTTGTCTTTTGAGCAGTGTTTTTAATTTAAAAGATTTTTAAAACACCACTCACTTTTTTAAGCTATAATATTCATCTTATTTAATTTTATAATTCTGTAATTAAACAAAGCAAAGATTATGACTGTTTGGAAATAATTTAGAAATCTACTAAATTGGCAATACTGCTTCTCTTTGCCATATTTTTCTTAAATGCAGTCTAGAATTCACATTCACAGTACATCTTAATATATGGATATTAATTAGAATTGCAAAAATAAGTACATTAAACATAATTGTGGCCTAATTTATGTTTTCACTTTATTTTTATGAAAATAGTATATGAGTTAATTTGAATTATTGTGTTATAATTTATGCTACTGGTATATCCATTTATAAAATTCCAGTAACAATAAAATGCTAATGAGGTATTAACATTTTTATTAAGAGTGTGAAATTAACTAAAAATTTGAAGCTATATGCAATATATCAGAATAACTGTTCATATTTTAAGAAAGTTACCCTGAACTTTTAAACATAATTTGAAATACATAAAATAATTATCAATAGTTTAAAATTTGGTAGAAGATTAATATCTAAACTTAAAAAAAATATATGCAAAATTCTTTTAATGTTATTTAAGATGAATACCTACACTTGGAAACTTTAATAAACATTCAACTTAAAAATATAAAATGTGTCAAAGTTTCAACCATTGAGTAATGCGAAAAAAAAAAAAAAAAAAAATTATAAAAACATCTTTATTTTAAAAAATTAAAAACCTTAGCCCACTAGAATCTCAATTTAATGAAGGATTTTTTAATAATTTCTTTAAAATCATTAAAGGTCGTATTATCATTTCTTAAAATTATTTTCTTAGAGAAGTAAATGTATGCCTAAAACTTTGCTAAAAATATTTTATAGATATACATATTTTTTAACTTAAACTTCTGTAATATGATTTTTTTATTTCGTTTCAAAACATCATACAATCTTTTATTTATAAAAAGCTGATTCAAATGCAGTAAAACCTCTGTAAGGCGGACACTGCTTAAGACGGAAATCTATCTATCTCGCAAAAATGTTCAAGTTTCTGCGAATTTATAGACATAGAGTAAAATTTGTTTATGGTGAAATATTGTCTACAAAGGGAAATTTTCTCGATTCTAATCTATTTCACCTTAGACAGAGTTATTGTATTTGAAATTCTGAAGAGTTGTTTGTAAATTTGTGAAACGTCTCGTTAAAACAGGGAGTCAAAACATTAAATCGGCATTTATTTTACACTGTAAAAAGATTTCTCATCTTTCCCCCCTCTTCTGAGGGTTTTCAAGGGCATACTAGTGACCTCTTATTTTTCGCTGAGTCACCCTCAACCCCTCTGCCCACTTTCAGATGTTGTCTATCATTTGTTATTTCAACTTCACTCGAGACGCTCACTAGCTTGCAAACTACTGCAGGTGCACTCATCAATGAGGTTTTATCTCTGAAAGTAAGAGATATTTACACGGAAAATATTGTAAGTCTTAATTTTTTGTCTATTCATTAAAGATTTTTAACTCGGAAATATTTCTGCATCATTTTATTGTATTTGTTTTTATATTAGAACTGCATAAAAAAATACACATAAGTAAATGTTAGCATTATTAGCTGTTTATGATTTTAGAGGACGCAAAATAGCTCTTGTCTTCACTTTGTGATTTTTATACATATTTTGGTTTACACAAATGTAGAATAACATTTATTTAATATTTATTAATTTTATTGGTTGTAGTTTTCTTCAAAATAATGCAAAATTTTATTTAATTTGTAGCAGTAAATTGATTTTTTTTTCCATGAAATGTTTTATTGTTGGGATTATATAAATGGATTTTAAACATTGTGAATTTTCGATATTACTTTCTTAACATTTTAGTTTACTTAAAATTAATTGTTTCCATGTTATTATTATTATTTTTTTAATGTAACTTTCAAAGAAAAGGGTCTCCTTCCCCCCTGTAAGTGAGGATAATAATTTCTTTTTGGTGAAAATGCTATTAAAAGCAACATCTAAATAATTTTAATGCAAAAAAGAAATAGAGTAAAGAAAAAAGTCAATATTAATTGCTCAAAATACTTTTGAATATATATACAAAAAGAAAAGTTTTGTGACATTTGTAAACATCAAACTTTATATTTTATTTATTTTTAAAAAACTGTGTGATTTTTTTTTTTTTTTTTTTTTTTTTTTTTTTTTTGAAAATGATGCAAAAATAATTGTGATTGAATGTACTTTAATGAATGGACATCAAATATTAACATACTTAACAATAAGAGAAACAAAACACCACATACATACATAAATCTATTTTCATATAAAGCACACAATAAATCGCATAAAGAATATATTTTATTTAGGCGTATAAGTTCAAAATGTGTTGAGTAAAAAAAAATTTTTAATAATTGCTTGAATGACAAATATTTTTTCATGAAAAATAAATATAGTAAAAATGATTTAGGTTCATTTTTCAAAAATGTATAAATATATTTATCTTGAGCTTATTGAAAATACAATGTTTGACATACTAATTTTATTTTTCAAATTGTATATGAAATTCAACTGTTTATAAATGGAATTATTTATATATATATATTAATGCATAATAGAATTAATAAACAAATTATTAAATTCAATATGCCAAGTATTGTATTTTGGAAAATTTTCCAAATATTCAAAAAAAGTAAATTTATATATACATATATTTTATTTTACCTAAATTATTCTTAATATATTTATTTTTCATGCAAAAATATTTAATCATTCAAGCAATTCTTCAATAAATATTTTTTATTATACAAATTTTGAATTTATGCTTAAATAATTTTTATGGCATGGTAGTGGTAGGCTTTTGGATAGCAGAAATCATAAAGGGCTCTTTTGTGGGCAGCTTTTGGCTAAACTTAATTCTTAGAAAACACAAATGGCATGGCTAGGGCAAACTTCTGGCTAGCTTTGATTGTTAATAGCCTTTAAAAGAATAACTGTAGCCAGTTTGAGGCTGTCTGATAATTTGGTAAAAAGTTAATGGCACATTTGTGGGCATCTTCTTGTACTTGTGGCCAATCATCTTCTGGCCGGCATGACAGTTTTTTGACGGAGCCGTTACGGCAAAGAATGATGGGCCGTCACCAAACACTTTGGGCCGATATTAACGACAACTTAAGTGACCCGCAAGTTATGTGTTTGTTGGGATATTTTATTTTGAAATAGTGCCCTTTTTTAGAACTAGCTTCCTGTCCCCTTTTCTTTTAGAATGAATAATAAATACTGAATTATCATTTTAATAATTAAAGTATAGAAATATGTATTACATACCTAATTAGAGATTGTTAGCAAATATTAAATGCACTTACTGATAATTTTAATACACATAAAAATTACTAGTATATAATATAGTTTTACATAATATGTATAACTTTATTGTATTCTACTAACTAATGAAACTACTAATTTGCAGTTTTTGTAATTTTTATTATTACTAACTAAACATTAAAATTTATGAATTAAAGTGTAAAAATATAGATTATGTTAGCAATTAAAGGTTTAACTGTTTTGGAAACCTAAAAAATGTAATACATATTCAATATTTTCATGCTGGAAAAAAAAATCTGACATGAATATTAAAAAAAAAAGAAAAGAAAAAGATTTAAATCAAAATAATTCATTTTTTTTTATTTAAAAAATACCATGATTTTTTCATACCCTATTATTTACTAAATTAACCTAAATCTTACAATATTGAAAGAATTATCAGAAACATCACGAATTTAGCCAAAAATTAATCAATATATAGTAATATCTTTTAATTTGGAGGTTTTGACTTAAACTGGAATTTTAATCTATTTTGTTTCCTTGCAAACTTAGTAAAGAAAAACAAGATATTTTTTTATAAAAATTTTATAATTAATGTTAACACTAAGACTGTATTGTTTTAAAATTAATTTAAGTATGATTTAGATTAAATAATATTAGTTCAAAGCTAATATAAATACTGCACTTGAGTTCAATACCAGTCAGAAATTTTATGGCCTCCAACACATATTGATCAAAAGACCTTGAAGTGTTTTAAGGAAATATAAACCAATAGCTTAATTTTACCAGAAAATAATGACTAAGGAATATTTCTAATATTTAACCATTTGCCCTGAGATAAGTCAGGGGTAAAAGCACTGTTTCATCATACCTATTGCTGGTGAAGTAGTTTATTTGCAGAGAGAACTTAAGAGCCTACATCACTCAAACCGGAACTCAAAATCCTCTCACGAAGCTGTGCGAGTTGCCACCGCAAGGCGTATCCCAAACACAAAGATTGACACTTTAAAAGACCAATGATATTTCCGAGGCTTATAATTGACAAGAAAAATGGTCATCTCATGTCACCCTTTCCCTCCAGGCGAAAAATAAAGGGGATTTGATACCCCATCTGGAAAAAAGTCATTAGCAAATACTAAACGAAGACAACATTCTCGCACCTTTTCAGTCCTGATGGCCCGAGGCTATTTACATTTGGATAGATTCTTCGTTTTCTTATTTCTGACCCAAACAGTCGGATCCGTTTTAAAACAAGTCGACTCCGACCTAATATATTAAACAGTTTGAAGTGAAATTAAACCATTTACATATAATTTTAAATCCATAAAATTATTATTATTATTATTATTGGATTCTATCATGCTATCTAAGTTGAAGATTTCCCATATACTGTCCGGCGTACCGTTCGATGAAAACCGTTTTTAATGAAAAACTCATGTAGAACCCGAATTATTTCCGGGCTACTAAAATTTTCACTTTTTAATCATTTATTTTCTTTCCATCGAAACTTTTCTGCTCTAAAGGATACGAATTAACAACAAAATTGTAAAAATTTCCCCTTTTCAAATCCACCGAAGCTATGAAACAGTAAAATTTCTATTTTATTTTATTCTTTAGCTTTCGATAGCTGAATTTTTTGGTTTTGTGGGACGCGAATTTGAAAAATTAGTAAAACGGAATTTAAGTATAAGTTTTTTCAAAGTCCTAAGAACTGAATTAATACCGAAAAGGTGAAAATTTCGCCTTACCTTTTCATGCGTTCCTTATAATTTTAATCAAAAGCAACACTAGTATATTAATTAGCCAGTTCAGAGTCGGAGTTAAAAATTCTAAAGTAGGAGTCGGCCTTTTTTTTTTTTTTTTTTTTTTTTTTTTTTTTTTTTTTTTTTTACTGACTCCGCAGCCTTGTTTTCTGTGCGAAAAAAAAAAAAAAAACCTACAAAAATTTTGGACTTTTTAATTATTATTCCTAAATATCTCGAGACATGTAGCTATAGCTTGCTATTTGTCCAATAGAATATTAAAGAGGATAAAATTCTATATAAAGGCCGTTTTTTACTTTTCTATTTTTTACCTATTCGATTTTGATTGCAGAATATTTTTATGGAAATTCATTTTTAAAACCGTATCGAAAAATGAAGGTCTCCAATCCAATGAGGAAAAAAAAGATATATATTGAAATGCAACTGCGATATCTTTATAAATTTCGTCCATAAAATTAGCATTAAAAATCGGTTCTTTCATAAGTGCGGGAGTGTCATAAGAAGCAGCCACTTCTCAGTGACATTTCAAAAATTTTAAATGATTGTTTTCATTGAATAGCTGAAATCGATTTGTTAGCTATTTATTGCTCATTTGACATTCATTTACAGATATTTTTATTCGAGCCATTTCCTTTTTCGGTTCCCGTTTCGAAAGTAAAAACATCCCCATAAAAAAATTCTTAAATGAATATCGGAACAGTAGAAAATGGCTTTTGTACAGATCTATCTCAGCTATCATACGAAAAAAAAAAAAAAAAAAATTACAATGGAACCGACGTATTTGTATAAATTTCTCCCATGAGATTAGCATTAACGAATGGGCTTTTTCGCTTTACTGAAATAGCCTCTTCTCGATTGGATAACAATTTTTTTATTTACTTATTTGTTTGTTTGTTTATTTATTTATTTTGCATTGGATGTTTGAGATCGATCAGCACAAAGGCTGTTTTCTACAATTTGGATTTTTTGTTTAGATATTGGCTTATTTAGTCAAGCAAAACCTGGGCCGAAACTAGAGCGGGGCAGAGAAGGCACGTGCCCCGGGTGCCACCAGAACAGAAGCTGAAGGGGGCGCCAAATTAAGATTTTGTTTGGTGTGTTTGATATAAAGAATGCATATATGTCGGGGGTGGGGGGGGGGTCGCCAAAATCCATATTTGCCCCGGGCGCAAGAAAGGCTAGTTTCGGCGCTGAGCAAAACAACCTACTTGCAAATGGTAGTCTTACAATAGAAATTTATAAACGTATATAGTCGACATTTTAATATTTTTAAATAAATAAATATGTATTAACTTACACATATATATACACACTTATGAATATGTATACATATTTGCATTGGATAGATGAAATCGATCTGTATAAAGGCAGTTTTCTATTTTTTTTTTTTTTTTTTTTTTTTGTTTACAGGTATTTTAAACAGACTACTTCAGTTAAGCGAAACAATACACTTGATAATCTTAATCGTATGAAAGAAATTTATAAAGATATCTCGTCTGCATTTTAATATTTTTAAATGTTATTTCAGCAGAGGGTAGATGCGGTCTCTTGCTAGTGATAGTCATATGACAAAAATTTACATACATATATCGTCAACATTTTATTATTATTATTATTATTATTATTATTATTATTATTATTATTATTATTATTATTATTTTACATTAGATAGCTGAGGTCGATTCGCACCAAGGCCATTTTTTTTCATTTTCGATTTTTTTTTACGGATATTTTAAAAAGGATACTTCAATCAAGCGAAACAATTCACAAACTTATGATAATCCTAAGGTAGAAGTTTATAAATATATCTGGTCTGCGTTTTAATATTTTTGATTTTTTTTTTACGCCGTTTTCCACTTTTTTTTTTTTTTTTTTTTTTTTTAAACTTATATTTTAAAGAGGCTGATTCATTCAACTGAAGCAACCCAATCGTTCATAATCTTATGATTTAAATTTATAAAGATATCTCATCTGCATTTCAATGTTTTTAAATCATTTTTTTGCACTGGCTATCTGACGATGATCTGTACAGATACCGTTTTCTGCTTTTTCAATTTTGTTTATTTTAAAGAGGTTACTGTTTTCAAACCAAGCAACACTTTCTCTATAATTTTAGTGCTAAGAAAGATATAAATTAAATGTTTTTCGTCTGCGTTTTTTTTTATTTTATTTTTTTAATTTATATTTTAAAGAGGCTAATTCATTAAACTGAAGCAACCCAATCGTTCATAATCTTATGATTTAGGTTTATAAAGATATTTCATCTGCATTTCAATGTTTTTAAATCATTTTTTTGCATTGGCTATCTGACGTTGATTTGTACAGATACCGTTTTCTGCTTTTTAGGTGCGTTCGTAATTATGTAAATACGTAGCACCTATTGTTGTCGCTCAGTCCGTCCGTCTGTCTGTCTGTCTGTCTGTGTCTGTCCGCATATAACAACGCAAAAACTACCCAACCGAATCGTTTGAAATTTAAAATACATACTTGTTACATAATTTTGTCGAGTCATTTCAAATTTTATGAAAATCGTTTATATAGATCAATTACAGGGACAATCAAAAGGATTCCTTTACATTACGGTCAATGGGGGAAAAAGTTTCAAATGCATTTTAATCGTTTGAAATTTAAAACGTACATTTATTACATAATTTTGTCGAGTCATTTCAAATGTTTTGAAAATCGGATGCATTGATCAATTACAGGGACAATCAAAAGTATTCCGTTACATTACGGTCAATGGGGAAAAAAGTTTCAAATGCATTTTAATGGTGATATAACTCATTTGAATATAACAGAATTGACATGAATCTATGAAATCTATACTAAAAAATACATTTTGTACAATATGTAATGCAAAGAATATTTATTATTAAATTACAGGGCCACACAAATGTATTCCACTAAATAATGTTATACGGGGAAACATTGTTTGGGGGGTGTTTTAATTATATTAAACTACTTCACATTTTATGAATAAGATATACGTTAATGAAGTATAATAAAAATTACTCCCTGCATATTTACAGGAACACAAAGATTTCGAACACTATATTGTATCCAAAGTACGCTCTACTATATCAGCAAGATCTGAATATTTTAAACTTCGTTATCAACGAACGCACCTCATTTGCTACGCTTTACGTGCAATTTTCAACTTGTTCAATTTTGTTTATTTTAAAGAGGTTACTGCATTCATCTTTCGGCGCAAAGACCGTTTTGTACTTTTTTGATTTTGTTTACAGGTGTTTTGATGAGGCTACTTCAGTCAAGTGAAATCCATTGGTAGAAATTTATAAAAATATCTCTTCTACATTTTAATATTTTTAAATGATTTTTTGGCATTGGACAGCTGAGATCTTTCTTTAAAAAGACGGTTTTGTACTTTTGTGATTTTGTTTACAGGTGTTTTAAAGAGGCTACTTCAGTCAAGTGAAATCATATGGGAGAAATTTGTAAAAGAAAAATCTCTTCTACATTTTAATATTTTTTTTTTTTTTTTTTTTTTTTTTTTTTGTCATAGGATACCTGAGATATTTCGGTACAAAGACCATTTTGTACTTTTTCTACTTTGTTTAGGGGAATTTAAAAAAGCTACTTCAGTCAAGTGAAACCCAATGGTAGAAATTTATAAAAATATCTCTTCAACATTTTAATATTTTTAAAGAATTTTTTAATTTTTTTTATTTTATTTATTTTATTTTATTTTATTTATTTATTTATTTATTTTTGTTATGGGATAGCTGAGATCTTTTGGTACAAAGACCGTTTTGTACTTTTTCGACTTTGTTTAGGGGAATTTTAAAAAAGCTACTTCAGTCAAGTGAAATCCAATGGTAGAAATTTATAAAATATCTCCTCTACATTTTAATATTTTTAAATGATTTTTTTTTGTCATGGAATAGCTGAGATCTTTTGATAAAAGGATCGTTTTGTACTTTTGCGACTTTGTTTAAGGAAACTTTAAAAAAGCTACTTCAGTCAAATGAAATCCAATGGTTGAATTTTATAAAAATATCTCTCCTACATTTTAATATTTTTAAATGATTTTTTGGCATTGGATAGCTGAGATCTTTCGGCGCAAAGACCGTTTTGTACTTTTTAGACTTTTTTTAGAGGAATTTAAAAAAAGCTAATTCAGTCAAGTGAAATCGAATGGTAGAAATTTATACAAATATCTCTTCTACATTTTAATATTTTTACATTTTTTTTTTTTTTTTTTTTTTTTTTTTTTTTTTTGTATTCGATATCTTGGATTTTTCGCTACAAAGACGTTTTGTACTTTTTCGTATTTGTTTAGGGGAATTTTAAAAAAAGCTATTTCAGTCAAGTGAAATACAATTGTAGAAATTTATAAAAATATCTCTTCTACATCTTAGTATTTTTAAATGATTTTTTGGCATTGGATAGCTGAGATCTTTCTTTAAAAAGACGGTTTTGTACTTTTGTGATTTTGTTTACAGGTGTTTTAAGTAGGCTATTTCAGTCAAGTGAAATCATATGTGAAAAATTTGTAAAAGAAAAATCTCTTCTACATTTTAATATTTTTAAATAATTTTTTGTCATAGGATAGCTGAGATATTTCGGTACAAAGACCGTTTTGTACTTTTTCTACTTTGTTTAGGGGAATTTAAAAAAAGCTTCTTCAGTCAATGGAAACCCAATGGTAGATATTTATAAAAATATCTCTTCAACAATTTAATATTTTTAAAGGATTTTTTTAAATTTTTTTATTTTATTTTTTTTTTATTTATTTATTTTTTTATTTATTTATTTATTTTTGTTATGGGATAGCTGAGATCTTTTGGTACAAAGACCGTTTTGTACTTTTTCGACTTTGTTTAGGGGAATTTTTAAAAAGCTACTTCAGTCAAGTGAAATCCAATGGTAGAAATTTATAAAAATATCTCTCCTACATTTTAATATTTTTAAATGATTTTTTTGTTATGGAATAGCTGAGATCTCTTTTGATAAAAAGATCGTTTTGTACTTTTTCGACTTTGTTTAGGGAAATTTTAAAAAAGCTACTTCAGTCAAATGAAATCCAATCTTTGAAATTTATAAAAATATCTCTCCTACACTTTAATATTTTTAAATGATTTTTTGGCATTGGATAGCTGAGATCTTTCGGCGCAAAGACCGTTTTGTACTTTTTTGATTTTGTTTACAGGTGTTTTGATGAGGCTACTTCAGTCAAGTGAAATACATTGGTAGAAATTTATAAAAATATCTCTTCTACATTTTAATATTTTTAAATGATTTTTTAAATTTTTATATTTTATTTATTTTATTTTATTTATTTATTTATTTATTTTTGTTATGGGATAGCTGAGATCTTTTGGTACAAAGACCGTTTTGTACTTTTTCGACTCTGTTTCGGGGAATTTTAAAAAAGCTACTTCAGTCAAGTGAAATCCAATGGTATAAATTTATAAAAATATCTCTCCTACATTTTAATATTTTTAAATGATTTTTTGTCATGGGATAGCTGAGATCTTTCGACGCAAAGACCGTTTTGTACTTTTTTGATTTTGTTTACAGATGTTTTGATGAGGCTACTTCAGTCAAGTGAAATCCAGTGGTAGAAATTTATAAAAATATCTGTTCTACAATTTAATATTTTTAAATAATTTTTTGTCATGGGATAGCTGAGTTCTTTCGGTACAAAGACCATTTTGTACTTTTTCTTCTTTGTTTAGGGGAATTTAAAAAAAGCTACTTCAGTCAAGTGAAACCCAATGGTAGAAATTTATAAAAATATCTCTTCAACATTTTAATATTTTTAAAGAATGTTTTAAAATTTTTTATTTTATTTATTTTATTTATTTATTTATTTATTTATTTATTTTTGTTATGGGATAGCTGAGATCATTTGGTACAAAGACCGTTTTGTACTTTTTCGACTTTGTTTAGGGGAATTTTAAAAAAGCTACTTCAGTCAAGTGAAATCCAATGGTAGAAATTTATAAAAAATATCACCTCTCCATTTTAATATTTTTAAATGATTTTTTAGCAATTGGATAGCTTAGATCTTTCCGTAGAAAGACCGTTTTGTACTTTTTCGACTTTGTTTAGGGAAATTTTTAAAAAGCTACTTCAGTCAAGTGAAATCCAATGGTAGAAATTTATAAAAAATATCTCTTCTACATTTTAATATTTTTAAATGATTTTTTGTCATGGGATAGCTGAGATCTTTCGGCGCAAAGACTGTTTTGTACTTTTTTGATTTTGTTTACAGGTGTTTTGATGAGGCTACTTCAGTCAAGTGAAATCCATTGGTAGAAATTTATAAAAATATCTGTTCTACATTTTAATATTTTTAAATGATTTTTTGTCATGGGATAGCTGCGTTCTTTCGGTACAAAGACCGTTTTGTACTTTTTAGACTTTTTTTAGAGGAATTTAAAAAAAGCTACTTCTGTCAAGTGAAATCGAATGGTAGTAATTTATAAAAATATCTCTCCTACATTTTAATATTTTTAATTGATTTTTTTTCATGGGACAACTGAGATCTTTTGGTGTAAAGACCGTTTTGTACTTTTTTGATTTTGTTTACAGGTGTTTTAAAGAGGCTACTTCAGTCAAGTGAAATCCAATGGTGGAAATTTATAAAAATATCTCTTGTACAATTTAATTTACAATTTAATTTTTTTTATTTTTATTTATTTATTTATTTATTTATTTATTTATTTATTTTTTGTCATGGGATATCTGAGATTTTTCGGTATAAAGACCCTTTTGTGCTTTTTCTACTTTGTTTAGGGGAATTTTAAAAAAGCTACTTCAGTCAAGTGAAATCCATTGGTAGAAATTTATAAAAATATCTCTGCTACATTTTAATATTTTTAAATGATTTTTTGTCATGGGATAGCTGTGTTCTTTCGGTACAAAGACCGTTTTGTACTCTTTAGACTTTTTTTTAGAGGAATTTAAAAAAAGCTACTTCTGTCAAGTGAAATCGAATGGTAGAAATTTATACAAATATCTCTTCTACATTTTAATATTTTTATTTTTATTTTATTTATTTTTTTATTTTTTTTATTTTTTTATTATTATTATTTTTTTTTTTTTTTTTGTATACGATATCTCGGATTTTTCGGTACAAAGACCGTTTTGTACTTTTTCGTATTTGTTTAGGGGAATTTTAAAAAAGCTATTTCAGTCAAGTGAAATACAATTGTAGAAATTTATAAAAATATCTCTTCTACATCTTAGTATTTTTAAATGATTTTTTGGCATTGGATACCTGAGATCTTTCTTTAATAAGACGGTTTTGTACTTTTGTGATTTTGTTTACAGGTGTTTTAAAGAGGCTACTTCAGTCAAGTGAAATCATATGGGAGAAATTTGTAAAATAAAAATCTCTTCTACATTTTAATATTTTTAAATGATTTCTTTTTTTTGTCGTAGGATAGCTGGGATATTTCGGTACAAAGACCGTTTTGTACTTTTTCTACTTTGTTTAGGGGAATTTAAAAAAAGCTACTTCAGTCGAGTGAAACCCAATGGTAGAAATTTATAAAAATATCTCTTCAACATTTTAATATTTTTAAAGGATTTTTTTTTTATTTTTTTATTTTATTTATTTTATTTATTTATTTATTTATTTATTTTTGTTATTGGATATCTGAGATTTTTCGGTACAAAGACCCTTTTGTGCTTTTCTACTTTATTTAGGGGAATTTTAAAAAAGGTACTTCAGTCGAGTGAAATCCAATGGTAAAAATTTATAAAAATATATCTTCTACATTTTAATATTTTTAAATGATTTTTTGGCATTGGATAGCTGAGATCTTTCTTTACAAAGACCGTTTTGTTCTTTTTAGATTTTGTTTATAGGTGTTTTAAAGAGGCTACTTCAGTCAAGTGAAATGCAATAGTAGAAATTTATAAAAATATCTCTTATACATTTCAATATTTTTAAATGATTTTTTTGTCATTGGATATCTGAATTTTTTCGGTACAAAGACCGTTTTGTACTTTTTTAATTTCGTTTACAGGTGTTTTAAAGAGGCTACTTCAGTCAAGTGAATTCCAATGATAGAAATTTATAAAAATATCTCTTGTACATTTTAATATTTTTAAATGATTTTTTTGTCATTAGATAGCTGAGTTCTTTCGGTACAAAGACCGTTTTGTACTTTTTTGATTTTGTTTACAGGTGTTTTGATGAGGCTACTTCAGTCAAGTGAAATCCAATGGTAGAAATTTATAAAAATATCTCTCCTACACTTTAATATTTTTAAATGATTTTTTGCCATTGGATAGCTGAGATCTTTCGGCGCAAAGACAGTTTTGTACTTTTTTGATTTTGTTTACAGGTATTTTAAAGAGGCTACTTCAGTCAAGTGATATCCATTGGTAGAAATTTATAAAAATATCTCTTCTACATTTTAATATTTTAAATGATTTTTCGTCATTGGATAGCTGAAATTTTTCGGTACAAAGACCGTTTTGTAGTTTTTTGATTTTGTTTACAGGTGTTTTAATGAGGCTACTTCAGTCAAGTGAATTCCAATTGTAGAAATTTATAAAAATATCTCTTCTACATTTCAATATTTTTAAATGATTTTTTTGTCATTGGATAGCTGACATCTTTCGGTGTGAAGACCGTTTTGTACTTTTTTCGTTTTGTTTACAGGTGTTTATAGAGGCTACTTCAGTCAAGCGAAATCCTATAGTAGAAATTTATAAATATATCTTTTCTACATTTAAATATTTTTAAATGATTTTTTGGCATTGGATATCTGAGATCTTTCGGTACAAAGACTGTTTTATATTTTTTCGATTTTGTTATGGGGGTTTTAAAGGGGCTTACTTCAATGAAGCGAAGTCCTATGACAGAAATTTATAGAAATATCTCGTCTATATTTTAATAATCTTTTTTATATTGAACAGCTGAGATCTTTCTGTACAAAGGCCGTATTACATTTTTTGATTTCGATACAGGTATTTTAAAGTGACTTACTTCAGTCAAGCGAAATCCCATTGTAGAAATTTATAAAGATATCTCGCCTACATTTAATTTTTTTTTTCTCTTACATTGAATAGCTTTTACGATTTCATTTATTTTAAAGAGGCTGCTGCAGTTAAACGAAACAATGCCTTCGCTTTAAAGCTAATGCTATGAAAGAAATTTATAAAAGTTTTATCATTTGTGTTTTAATAGTTTTAAGTATTTTTTTACATTGCCTAGTTGATATCGATTTGCACAAAGGCCATTTTCTACTTTTTCGATTTATTTTACGGGTATTAAAAAAAAAAACTTTAATCAAGCGAAACAATTTACTAGCTTATGATAATTCTTTCGACGATAATCCAACTGTCGAAATTTATAAATAAATCTTGTCTGCATTTTAATATTTTTTCCTCCTTTTTATAGCTCAGAGCGATCTCTTCAAAGGCCTTTTTCTACTTTTTTAAATTTTCTTTACAGGACAGTTTCCTTTTCGGAACCGTTTTCAAAAGTGATATTATCCTCATATTTAAAATCCACAATCAGTATCGAAAAAAGTAAAAAGCGGCCTTTATACAAACCATCGTCACCTATACTATGCAGAAAAAAAAAATAATAAAAAATTGGAATGAAAGTATGTTATCTTTATTGAAATCTTCCGTAGATTTAGTATAATTGAGTTTGTCTTTTCGCGTGACTGAAAAAAACCGTTATTCTAAAATTTAGATCAGTTAGACTATGACAGGCTTTGGAATATATGCGTATTATTTAGTTAAAATAGTATAAGAACTTTAAAAATCATTCGTTTATCTTTCTGAAAGGGAAAAAGAAAGGAAAAACTATTTATATACAATAAAGCAAGCAACATTTTACGAATAGCCAGAGGCAAGAAATTTCACCTCTACGTCCCTGGACTTCCTGGAGAGTAAAGACCTATCGTCTTACACCCTAATTGCTTTTAAGGCGTATCCCTTTTGAAGGCGGGAATAAACCTCAGTTTCGACTATTTTAAATCAAAGTATTTCAACTTTTTATATAAATAGCATAGATTAAATTTTTTTTAAAATCAAAATAAAAAACATTTTCTGAAAGCTAAATAATTAAACTCTGCATGCTGTTTTACTAAATTTTAAAATGTCAAACAGATTTTTCATAATAAGACACTAAAGGTGAATTTTAAAGACTATAAAATAACGTACTTGTATCGCCTTAAAATTAAAAAAAGAAATAAAATTTCAAAATGACGTCCAAAGTTTAAACCTACAGGTTTTCAAAACAACAAAAATTATTAAATTTGAGCAAAATGCAAAGGAATAAAAGCGATAAATTTCTTCCATTGAAATAACATTAGCCGTTCTATCTCGGAGCGTTACTGATGTAGGGCCTTAATGTAAATTAATATAAAAAATGTAACATTGCAAAAATTATGTAAAAACAATATTAAATTAGACTGTTCTAGAAATAAATTTAAGAACATGCATGCAGTGCAGTTTAAATAGTAAGAAAATATCTGACTTGTCTCAGAACTTGCTGCTTGCTCACAAATTTTTAGGACATTTTCTTGAAGAAACTTATTTAGTCTCTCAGTAACAGTTATTTTCCATGAATTGTACTTTTCAAATTTATATTCTTTTAAAAGTGTCTCAGTCTTTTGAAATCGCTCCATTACCTATGAAATTTCCCATAAAATTATATTTTCAGTTTCTTTTAAAGTAAACGTATTACATTGATGTGCATTAATTGTAAATATTAACTAACATACTAAGAAATTAATAAAAATATTCTGTGTTTTTAATCATTCTGATATATAACCTTACAATTAAAAACTAAAAATTGCAGTTAAAACTAAATGGTTTAACAATAATAAAATCATTAAAATTTAGTTTTTTATATAAATAAACTAATAATCATCAAGATTATTGTATTACACTGGTGCAGTTAAAATTATAATGTAAACAAAAATTCTAAATTAAATATATAATAAACAAATTAACTCTTTCAGGTCCAATTTTTTTTTCAATTTTTTTATAAAAAACTACTTTTATGTTAATAATATTAACACAAGCTAATCAAATAGATTAATTAGTCTTTAACGAATATTTCATTGTCAAAAGATAATGAATATTTTTGTTTTGCATACTTATCAATTAATATTCATATGACAATAGGCTAAGGAAGAATTTTTGAGGATGTTCAGAAAATATTATATTACAACAAGATTTAACTTATATTACAACTTTTTATTCTTTTTCTGCTTTATTATGCATGATTCTTTCAGGAAAGTAACTTTATTTTAAATCTAAAGAGTGAAACATATGTCTAAAATGAAAAAATCTCAAATGGCACAAAGAGAATCAAGCAAATAATAATTATTATTATTGTTAATAAATGTCTAAACATGAAGCCATAAAGCAAATGCATAGACATATGCTAACATTATTACATTTAAATAGTATCAAAAGTACTTCATAACACAAAATAACACTCCATTAAAAGACATCTATTAATAGTACACCAGACGCGAAAGGATTAAGAGAAAATGTAGAGACAAATTAAAAAGAAAAAAGTAGCACTAGAAAATTCCTAGGGCATAGACCAGCCTCTGTGAACGATGATTCACGAATTGACTGATCGGCAGACTGACAGGAATTTACAACAAAAGAAAATGTCAGACTTTCCTAAAATGAAGTGAACTGAACCTTGATAATAGGACTAAATCAAGACAGATTCCAGGTTTTTTCTCATGAAAGCTAAACAATACGTGAATTTCATAGGATCAAAAATTGTTCATAACAATTCACATCTCTTTTGAAGGCATATTCTTGACTAGATTATAGTATTCAGTCTTCAATCATTTTTCAAATGACTATTTTTGTAATTTATTTTCTTTTAAATTTCTTATTTAATATTGTATTACCTGAATAGAGAATTAATCCATGTTTTGAAGTAGCTATTTTTTATGTATTTTTGTAATTTATTTTCTTTTAAATTTCTTATTTAATATTGTATTACCTGAATAGAGAATTAATCCATGTTTTGAAGTAGCTATTTTTTATGTACTTTTGTCACATTTTTAAAAGTCAAACAATAATATTTCCAAATAATGTATTTTCAATTGACTCATTTTTGTCATTTACTCTTAAATATTGAAAATAAATATATTTTTTAAATAATTACATTATTATGCGTGAAAACCATTTGAAGATAAAAATTATGTGACATTAAAACAATGTGTGCATTTTTTTTATATATTGAGGGTTTTTTTTTTTTTTTTTTTTTTTTTAATGATACATAGAGCATGAGTCCAAAGGAAAGTTTATAATTTTTAAAATGTCATGAGACTTAATTTTTTTTTTTTTTTTTTTTTTTTTTTTTTTTTGCTTAGTTCTGATTTAAAAGATTATTAGAAAAAAATAATAATTTTTTTTCCTGTTATATTTTAAAAAGAAACTGGGCAAGAGAAATATATTTTGCAATCAAAACGCTATTTTTTATCATTAATTACATGGCTTTTATATGTGACAACCACAACAGGCCAGACAATCAGAAAGTTTTTAAAAGAGGGAAGAAAATATTTTAATAAATTAAAAGCCCATTTAATGTTTGTTATTTTTGTTAATTTGCCATTTTTTTTCATTTTTTTAAAAACAGAGCAAATTTGCATATTTTTAGAGGCCACAGGCTCTGGATGAGGGTTGGCAAGCATAGTTCATTGGCAGCAAATCCTCTTAGAAAAAAAAAAAAAAAAAAAAAAAAATACAAATATATAAAAAATTCAACTTCGCTTTTTTTCAAAAAATAATTTTATAAGATCATTAAGTTAGTAGTTTTTTTTTTTTTTTTTTTTTTTTTTTTTTGTTAGTAGATATTAATTTTTTATAATTTTCAGTACCAATTTTGGAATTGTGACAACAGAATCACTCCATTTTCTCTTAAAATTGAAAAAAAAGAAAAAAGAAAAGAAAAGAAATTAAACTGCGTATACTATTTCAAAAATAATGTCTATTATAAAATCGGTGAATTTTGGTTTTATTTTGTTTAATAATTTTGATAATTATTAAACAAAATTTTAATAAAACAAGACAGTTTATAGAAATAATTTACATAAAGGGAATTGAAAATTGTAGTTTAATAAATTTAATGAACATAGTTTTTAATTGTATTCAGCAATAAAACAATACAGTAATTAAAAAAATCTTTATATGCTTCTTTTTTTTTTATGATTTTATTCATGACAAACATTCTTTGGATTTTTTTTAAAATTTTAGAATTAATAAACTTCTAAATACACTAAAAGAACATTATATGTCAAACAATCAATGGAAACAATCAATACACCTGGAATTTTATTCCAGGTGTAAAAAAGCTAGTGTTGTAATCTTTAAGTTATGTTTCTAGATTATTATTTTCAAAATTAATAGCATGTAAAACTCAAGTACAAACTGCTTGTCAGATGATTTCAATTCAGTGTGCATTCTGTATACAGGCTGCATGTGTTCTTTTTTATCATTGGCCCATTGTTATCATGTGCTGTAATAATAAATAACACAGTGTGAATCAATGGTGTTAGCAATAATATAAAAGACACATAAATCTATCAGCAGCCTGTATAGTTTAAAAGTAACTAAGAATGTATCTGATACCATTTATTTAGCTTTCAAGATACAACAAAACTCATTATTATTATTATTTTACCATAAACTCTTACATCTATTTCATCCATATTTTTAAAATCCTTTTCAAATAATTTTGATTCATTATTGTTTAATTTTTTCAAGAGGAGCCATGTTCAAGTAAAATATTTAGATTTAAAATGGGCTTACAGATGTGAAATAGTGTTTGTCATATTAGCTTTCAGGCATGTCAAACCTGTTCACCACCGAGAACTCAAAAATTCTATAAAAATCTTATAAATATACACACTACCTTTGAAGTTGATTTAGGGAGAATTTAGAATTTTTACTAACTCAATAAGTTCTTAAAAAATAGAGGTACCTATGTTCTATCAGGAAAAAATACTGATCCTGGGAATGATCACATAAAAAAATTCAATCATTAAATTTTTTATTATAAAACCATAATAATCAACATGCGATATTCTACTGATTGATAAAAAAAGAAATAAAAAAAAATAAAAATGTGTATGCTATGTAAAATGAACAATAATAAAATAGTCTTAAAGTTTTATGGAATATATATATGCTTTCATAAACATACCTCATGCTCTCTTTTAGTTAAATCACTGTGATCACATATCTGTGACATGGGTCGAGATAATTTTAAAAGCAAATCTTGTACCCATATCACTGAAGAAATAATTTCTGGGATGTCTACATAATGTGGAGGTTCATCTTTACATGACAAAAATTCATTTTCTTTTTCGTAAATCTAGAAGTATATTCAATAGATAAACAGAAAGGCCTGGCATTAAAAAATGTATTTATATGAAATATACAAATAATTCATTTCAAAATTTTCCACCACTATACATATTAAATGGAAATGGAAATTTCCTCTAGCAGCTTATAACTTGAATTCTGCTGAATTGATTTTGATGAAACATAAGTTCAAATTCATCATTTTACTTCATTTTATTCAAGGTTCATTTGAAGAAATCAACCAGTGTAGTGAGTAAAATATGCAAGTGTATGATAAAAAAAAGTACTCATTTATTTGATTCAAATATAAAAACTGAAATAATTAAACAAAATGAGAGTTACAGAATTACTAAAGTATATTAATTAATTAATTATTAATAAATATACTTTGGTACAGTTATATACCTATTCAAATTCACATGTCATTGTTTAATTTTTGTAATTCTTAATGCAAAGATCATTTGAGTGTTGGTTTATGAACAAAAATGGGTACTTTTCTGTTATACTAACACCATGCCAAATAGCATATGCTAATATGTCATTTATTTCAACCTGAATTGGAAAAATATTTTTACAACAAATCATGTCAAACTTGCTACCTATTGCATGCACTTATAATTACTATTATTTAATCACAGCCATGCAAAATGTCTTAATTTGCTATTTTTGACATTATCAATCCAAAATACCCTATATTCAGGATGCTCTGAAAACCAGAATCAAAATGATAAACAAAACATAATTCGCTTCATTTCAAAAACATTAAAAACTAAACTTGTATTTTACGTCATGCATGAGATTCAGCAGACAGATATACACTCATATAAGGTGATATAACTTGTGGGTCATCTGTGATATTTTTTCATGATATAATTGAGTCTGAAGTTGAAGACTTTAAAATTTTTTCAAACAGATGGAAATTATTACAGATCTGCCAGACTAAACTAAAAATTTTCACATTCAGAAGCTCGATTGCTGGATCAAGAGGCAGTGGAAAATTGTCTAACAGATGATGAAGATACTTGTGTAAGTCCTCAGATGTCTGGCAGTGCGATTTTTGATGTAATGAGAAAGGATATGTTTAATGGAAGCGATGATGAAGAGCAGAATCAGATGGGAGGAAAAATTTCAAATTAGATACTGTTTTTTTTTTTTTTCAACTGAACAACTGATTTGTGGAATGCAGCAAAGATGCTATTTCCATGAACATTAAATCATCTTAATATACAGGATATAGAAGCAAATTGCAAGAGACATGCTATAAGCAACCAACCTTTATAAAAAGTTCCATATCAAAGGATTCTGTTCTCAAATCTTAAAACAAAATTTTACATCTTGATGTAATTTTTAAAAAAATGAACTGTAATTTAGAATGTTTCTTTGTGTGTGTGTGAATAAATTTACAAATTTGTAATTATGCATTTACATATGTTATTCATGTTTCATGTCGTTATTTTACACAACTCTTAATACTTATAGTGAAATGTTTTGAATTACATAAAAACCTTTTAAGTAAAATATCTCAAGTTCCAAGTATCCTGGATTACAGAACCTATCCTGTAATTAGACATTGATTTCAAAGAGATATGAGTAATAAAAGTTGATTTATTATAGGAGTTGAGCAATTAACATAAGATTCAGTAAGGAAAAATCAATGAAGCGGAAGGGAGTGGGAGATGCAAGTGCTCTTTGACAAAAGACTAATTAAGATTAATAGAGTTCTTGGTCAAAAATTTGGAATGATATCTGATTCAGGAACCTAATTTCAAAAATTTGCTGAAATTATTTTTAGCAAACAGTGGTAAGCACTATGCATAAATTAACTTCTTGAGGAATATGCTTCATGGCAGTAGTGTTCTCCTCCTCCCTTAAAATGTGGGATGTGCTCCCCCCCCCCCTTAAAAAAAATCTGCAAGAGTATTATAAGCTAAGTTGAATGAATGAATTTTTGATGAAATTGGACTCACAGAACACAAGAAAAAATTGAGCCATTAATATTTAAAAACTGTGGTAACTGATGTGTATACTTAAGAAAACATATTTTAAACTTAAATAAAGGAGGAGAAACCCTTATGACAACCTCTTAACTCATATCAAGGTTCTCTTACTATCAGTGGCGCAGCCAGAGGGGGGGTTTTGGGGTTAAAACCCCTCCCAGAGCTAAGAAACATCGCTATAATTGCCGCTTATATGAATCAAAAACCAAACTTAATATTTAAACATTTTGGCGTATTTCGGAATCCGCTGCATTATTGAATCGGATTTCATTAAATAAAGTGATTCAATTAAATGGCAAAAATTGTACTTAAAACTCTGAAAGTGCACATTACATGGATTAGTTAAATAAAATTTGGTTATTTAAACTAAATCACTTTTCTGAGACGTATTATGCTAAAAGAATGATGATTTCCTGCCACACAGATGCTCTTCTAGTTTAAGTATTATACAGTGAATATTCTAATTTGTACTGATTCTATTAACCGGTGATTCAAATAACCGGCGAAAATAATCATCAGAAACTCAAAACCCCCCCTAGAACCGAATTCTGGCTGCGCTACTGCTTACTATAGAACATACTAATAAGCTTTGATTAAGTAAATAAAATCCTTTTAAATTTATATCTTTTGCATTTAGTAACATTTAATTTTCTAATATCCTTTCATATCCCAAATTAGGTAGGGAGTTGGTTTATCTGTTAAAACAAATATCTTTTTAATTCAGTATTTAATAAATGTTTATGTCTATTTGGCACTTTCTTGGAAATTTCGTAACATTGCCATCAGTTTTTTACAAAAATAAAAAAATTCTAACTACAAAAAAATAAAAATTAAAAAATATTTGAATGTAAAAAGATTTTTACATTTGCTCAGAAATTTTCTTAAATTTAGTCAATGAGTGATAATTTTCTTTTATTTTCACTTGAAAATTAGACCTACATATACTACATTTTTTACCATTACAGAAAAAAATGCTTTTTTTATGATTCTTTTAATGCATTTTAAATTAATATTTGAATTATTTATAGACTGATTTTTATGAAAAAACACCAAAAAGAAAAAAAAATACTATATTGAGCTATAAGATTAAAGCCAGTTTATTTTTATTAATGTAGAAAAATTTCCTCAAAAAAAAAAAAAAAAAAAAAAAAAAAAAAAAAAAAGCATAAAAATTAGATGAAAAAAAGCTAATCAAAAAATCCAAAATTAAGTTTTAAGCTGCAAATACAGAAGTATTTCCATCCAAAATATTGATCTCTTTAGAACATAGCTAACAGACACACACACAAACTACTTTCATTATTATACATTCTATGGAACATCATTTTAGTGGAAATTGAAAAATTGTATGTGTAACGCTAAATTGTAACAAATGAAAACATGCTACATTGTAATGCTTAGAATAGGTTGTTGTGCAGATGAGCATTTAAATAAAATAAAAAATATTTTTTTTTAAAATTACAAATGTAATTTTAAAAGTCAACTTGTGGAACTCAACAACAACAACAAAATAAGATATAGGTTTTATCAAACCATTGTAAGCTAGCCAAATACCATCACTGATTACAGAGAAATTTATATACATCTTCAATTGTTTTAATTTTTAATTATTTATTTTTTTTTGCACAAGTTAAAATAAAATAATTATATAAATATATTTTAGAGAATATCCCTATTGTAACCTTTTAATCTGTCAAATGAATAAATAACTGTAAGATACTACAATAATAGTTAAAATACATTGAAAAAAATTTTAATATTTTCTCATTTTATAACAATTTATGTAACAGAAAACATGCTACGATGTAAGTCCTAAAAATTGCAATTGAAATATTTATTTAATAAATATAAGTTCAAAAATTTTCCATGAACTATTTTTAAAAATGATACTGATTTTTTTTTTCTTTTGGTAAAATACATAACAATAATAAATGTTTTAAAATTAACTAAATAAATTATAAAAATACTTAAGTCTAATAACTTCTGGCTATTAATTAAATTTGCAATTATTTTACTTTCAGTTTATCCCCAAATTGAAAATACTAACTTCTTTTATGAACTGCTTCAACATGTCATCATGGCTTCTATCAATGAAGTCTTGAATACGAGATGAAACTGAAACTTTCTGGAAACTTTTTGTTAAAATGTAAGCATCTTCCCAAGACAATGTTGAGCGAAACATTTTTTGCATGTAGATTTTGATTTCATCTTCAAAGTTATTTATGTCACGTTGGAAAGTTTCCATTATACTGTCCCACTCTGACTTGAAGGCAGGATCATAAATGTCAAAGTTAGCCTAAAAGTACAAATTTTAAAAAACCTGTGTTATACATGTATGGAGGACTATGAACCTTTGCCAGTATAAGTGCATAATTGAAGCATAAAATATGTGTTTAAGGTATCATGTGTAGTCAATAAAAATTATGAAAATGCTCAGCTAGAAAAACTGAAAGAATTACTAAAAACGAAATTTTCTCTCAGAAAACACTAATTTAATTATCAAATACTAACATTCCACAAGCATAAAGATAGTAATACAGGGTGAACCAAAAAATACAATTAACGTATCATGAAACCTTACAAAATGAAACATGATAATTCTTTTATTTAAATATACTTATATAAGTACATTTATATAATTCACAGTTAATTTTCAATGAAGTTGCCTTTTATTTTTATTGCAGTCTACAAATGTCCTAAAAACCTTTCACAGATTTGAGAGGGATGGATTGAAAGGAAAAATAAAATAATATAAATGGTATAAATGAATATATTTTTCAATAGAAATAATTCTTTTCTGTAAAACAAAATGACAATGATATCTACAACTTTAACTTTGCTAGATGCATTTGATGAATAGTGGCACATTATTATGTATTTGCCTTATGCATTCATCAAACTTTTATATATATATATATATATATATATATATAATATATATATATATATAAAATTAAATTTATGAGTGATGACCAGTATTTCCATTTTCAAATTTTAAAAGATTCCAAGATCGGTCATGTGAAATCATAATAAAATGTAACAAAAGTTTCAATTTTTCATGATGCAGAAATTCTTTTAAATTTCGTCTAGAATCACACTATTTGTTAATCTCATTAAATGTAATTTAATTCAGCAAAGCCTTTGAAAATGAAATTGATCTACAATGTATTTATTTTTCTAATCTCACTAAAATGATCAATATACAAATCTAAGAGAGTTATTTTTTTTAACCATTCGTGAGTCATAAAAAAAGACAGGCGTGAATAACAAAATAGTTTTATAACCAAAATTTAAGCACAATCAAAGTTACTATTGAATATAGTCACAGTGAAAATTGAGACATTTGTCATGCTGGGAATCAAGTTTTTCAATACCCTCTTCACAGATGATTACTACCAACATATTGAGATAATTCTCCAAGGTGCCTCTGAGATTTTGTTGGGATGGAAGTACTGTCCACCCAGACATGTCTTTAGCTCTCTAAAAAGGTAACGATCACTTGGCACCAGGTCAAACTGATGGCCCAATAGCTTGTTTTACAATTTTGATGGGAAAGGTTTAATAATCTGATGTGCAGCTCATATTTCATATAAATTAGCTTTCATCTTTTTCAAGAACTGAAGGCAAGCATGGGAGGACAGTGCTTTCATACCAACAACAAAAAACTTGAAGATGCCTTGGAGACTTATCTCAATAGACTGGTAGCAACAATCAAAAGGGTACAGGAAAACTTGCCCATCAGTATCAGAAATGTCTCCATCTTTCCTGCGACTATATTGAAAAGTAACTTGATTATACTTGATATTGGATTATAAAAACATTTTATTATTAACATTTGTCTTTATTTTACAGCTTATCAGAAACTGAAGGGGGGGAAAGTCTTTATATTTGCTAAGACAGTAATCTCTCTAAAATGTCTGTTTTTCCATAAAAACTAAGAATTTTTAATTTTTAAGATATGATTCTGTTACAGACAGTTTCAAGTTTTATATGATTTACTGTATTTTTATATTGATCTAAAAATTGTAGTTCCACTTTTCGTGGCAGTGGACCTGGTAACATTAGTTATGAAGAAATTATAAAGATCAAGAATAATAAGTAAGTAACAAACAGTAATATTTATCATCAGTCTCTTTTAATTATTTGTTTAGGTTAAATGTAAAATGAAATAAAAAAGCAAATTATTTTTTATAAATCAAACAAAAATTATTTACTAAAATTTACCAAAAATAAATTAACTGAAGAATTTATCTAATTGATAAATTTACAGTTGCACTTTTTTTAAAGGAATCATGAATTCACCTACATAGTCAGGTTGAAATGTATCTTACATATTGAATTCTTGATGTTATTCCAAATACTCTAACTTCTAAAACATCCAAACCTTTCACATCCCGGACAAAATATTTTAGATTAGTGTTGAATATGTTATACAATTGCTCAAGCATCTGAAATAACAAAAAAAAAAAAAAAAAAAAAAAAAAAAAATGTTACATTTTTATGCAATTTAAAAGAAGTAAAAAAATTTTAAATCTCATTTACATCAATAATAAAACATAAAAATCTAACATTTAAATAGAAAAGTTTAGATTTCTCAAAAATTATTGATATTAATATTTCAAAATCTGTAATAGATATCAAATATAGTTGAGTTTCTTAGATTGGTGATGTGAAAAAGAGGTTAAATAATCAATTTCTAAAAATGGAAAATACTTTTCATGCCATCACTAAGGATACCATAAATTAAGGATAAAATTGAGAAGCAGCTTTCAAACAAATTGTATTTTAAAATACTTTATTGAAAATGTGCAATGTTTAAAAGTTTTAAAAATTGCATTATATTATCAATACTTAATTGTAGAACCAGCTTCAGTTTTATAGGTGGCTTTTGGTTTTTAGTGACAACACTAACTGTGTCTTATAAAATAATAATAATAATATGAGAGAGAGCTGATACCCAATTTTAAATGCCAAATTGTTAAAGAAAAATAACAGAAATAGTCATTTAACTAAAATTTATATCTTCTTTCAATTTTTATTAGAAAAGTAATCATAGGGGTTTATACTGAACCCATACCAAATTTATACACATAATTTTGATATCCGAATTGTCCTTTTCAGTACATTTTATCTCAGGACACCAAATGAGAAGTTATTTGGTCCAATAGTTTAGGAGTTATGATGGTATAAAGTTCAGAACTCTTAATGTTAAATCCATTATTTTCTGCATTCAGGCAAGGGAAGAGGAAATGGCCATAATTTAAAATACCCTCCCATTGGGTCTATCCTTGATAAAGTCATTTTAGTAGATAAAAATCTTGCAATTTAATAAATGTACCTCACCTTTAGGTAAAATACAGCCCACCCATCCCCCCTTAACAAAAAAAAAAAAAAAAAAAAAAAACAGAAACAGGGAAGAGTGAATATCCTCTAAATTTTAATCACCAAATTGCCCCAGAACAATAATAGAAATAATCATTTGATTGGAAATTATGTCTCCTTTCAATTTATATTAAAAAGATAATCTTAAGGGTTTATACTAAACTTATATCATACTCCAAAACTTTCAAAAGCAACAAATGGTTTTGATATCCAGATTGTCTTTTTTCAGTAAGTTTTACTTTAACATAACAAACAAGAAGTCATATTATTAGATAGTTTAGGAATTATAAAAGTTTAAAGATTTTCCTAATTTTAAATTCAATTTTAATGATTGCAGAACATAATGTCTTTAAAAGCATTATTATTTATAGGGGAAAACAGGGAGAAAAAAATCCTTGCGAAATAAAGTAATTTTAATCAAATATTACAAAACAAATGGAATTCTAGAATTCTGCCAAGAATACCATTAAAAAAATAATTGGCTAAAACTCTTAAGTTAATTAAATGATTGGAAAATTTTATAAAACAAACTTAGAGTAAATTTTATAATCTAGACAGATGTAAATAGACCTTTTAAAAGAAGAAGTGCCAAATTCTTATACAAAACTAATCAATTGCTTCATGATTGTTTTGTCTCATATTTTGAGCAGATAAAAGAAAGATTTCTAGAGTTATGTGTGATTCTTAAGCTTTATAAGATTACATAAATTTCAGAAAAATTTCTCTTATAACAGAAAAAGATTTTAAATTTTTATACAGTATATAAAAAAAAACAACATATTTTGACTAAGTATAGCACTATATAGTTATCATATTTAAATTTCAATAAACATTTTTAACCCTTTCAAGTGTGTTGGCCACATGGCTGACGATCTAAATTTAATTCCAAAGCTGACAATCGGCACCAAGTATATTTTTATAAAATTTTGCTTTTAAAATGAAAATTTAGAAAAGCAGGTTTGTAATTCCTAAAAAAATTGTTTGTAGATTCTGATGTTAGTCAAATGTTTCATATTTTATTAACAGAATTTTTCTGGCCCTGAAAGGGTTAAAATATAATTACCATAAAAATTCACTATAATATATGAATAACAAATCTATGTGTTATCAACACAAAACTAATTACCACTATGACTTTTTCTAAGTCAGAGCAAACAAGTATCATATGATTGGTTTCAGTGAAAAAGACATTAATTTCAAAACCCCATGAATAGAATCCTCCATATTTTTCCATAACTTGACATTCTTTTAAATACCGATCTTTCCAAAATTGCAAAAGTTGAAGAGATTGGGTCACAGTAGTTTTAATCTGAAATGAGAAATAAATTACACTAATACTTTTTTTTTTTTTTTTTTTTTTTTTTAATTAAAGATTTTTACAGTTTTTCAGATAAAAATTAAATTTTAAAAACACTTTTTTTTTACATTTTCATATCATTAATTTATGTTATTATTATATACATAAATATGTATGTATATATAGATTTTAAAATCTTTTAAGTATATATTTTCAGAGAACATTAAAATATAATGTCTTATTAAATACAAACACTGTTTATGAAAGTTAAATAAATAAATAAATAAAGGCAATGCAAATATATTTAAATTTGAAAAATATAGTTGCATAAAGTTTATTTTTTAAATATTACAATGAAAATTTGCATTTATTTATTTTCCTTTATGAAAACTTATATTAATAAATAAATAAATAAAGGCAATGCAAATATATTTAAATTTGAAAAATATAGTTGCATAAAGTTTATTTTTTAAATATTACAATGAAAATTTGCATTTATTTATTTTCCTTTATGAAAACTTATATTATAAACAGAATTAAATTCATAGCAACAAAATTCATTTTTCAAATAATTAATACTTGCAGTTACAAAATAGAATAAAATAAACATAAATAATCAATACTGATGTAAATTGGTATTGAAATATAAATATTTTATATTTTGTTTCTTAACAAAATATTAAAACATGTGATGAATAACTAATATTCAAATCAATTAAATGATATAAAGTTTCATACAGCCAACATATACACTATCAATTGCTAGTCTAGCAGTGTCTAGTAATCATGATATCAAGAGCAGCCAACATTGAAGAGATACTACATACATAATTAAAACAAAAAGTTGTTTTGCAATCTTAAACCCTTTGAGCATTTGAAAGTTTTCCTGCACTTTCATAAAAATATTCATAAAACTAATGTTAATTTAAATTTTCTTTTTTTATGTGCTTTAAAAATATACTTCATATCCTCTTTATTTTACATATATCTTAAAATACAATTTTGTTAAAAATATTTTTTTTCTACAGCCAGTTTAAGTTGTTTTATGGAAATGAAAAAATACAGGCAAACTTCTTAGAAGGTTAATTAATTACATTAAACCCCCTTTTAATGTATCATATTTTGCTGAAGAAAATTTTAAAACAAAATGCATAGTATACAAATTCAAAACTTACTTCTGGTAATGGCTTTCGAAATAAAGTCTCTACATTAGCATTATTTTTAACTTTGTCTTTCAAAAGCATAGCAATACCTTTGATAAGTCTACACATGTTTGGAACATCTTTGTAATAATTGGACTGGAGCCAAATAATTTTCAAAATTGAAAATATATCTTCTACAGCTTTTTGGGTATCTCCAAAGGATTTTTCTGGTAGCATATTCTGTGATTTAAAAAAAATAATAATAGTCTATAATTATTAATATATTTTTATTTTATGATTTTAAATACATTATACAGTTCTGTATTAAATTAATGATATAAATGTATTAAGATTACAAAAAATTACAGACAAAATGACTAAGATACTTTTAAATCTATAAAAGCACAAATAACATTAATTCAAATTGCAGTATTAATTAATGGCATCTTTCATTAGGCAGACAAAACACAGCTAACCTATATGTTGAAAATATATTTTTGCTTATAAGCTTATATTCTTTAAAAATACAAGGTGGAACCCGTCAAAATTCAACGAAAGAAAATAATTTAAAAAGAACTGTCTTATTTATATTTATAATAAATTTGCAAAATTAGTTAAAGTAAAAAATACATCGTATATTGATCAGTCTAACTCTCAAACAAATATTATTTTAAGCTAAAATTAACAAAATACTATAAAACTCAATTATTCAAAGTATTAAACGAAATAAAACCAAAATTCACCGGATTTTATAATAAACACATTTCTTTTTTTTTTTTTCAATTTTAAGAGAAAATGAAGTGATTCTGTTGCCGCAATTACAAAAGTGGCACTAAAAATTATAAAAAAATTAATATATCAAAAATTATTTGAAATACAGCTTTGAAACAAATTGCATTTAAAAGTACTTTTTTTCTCTATACGACAGTGTCAAAATTAAAAATATGCCATGTTTAGATGTGTAAAATTTGCAGTAGCGAAAAGTGCAAAACCGAAATTGCAGGGGAAAGTGTTGCCATTCGCAAAATGACGTATGCGTTACGCACAGGTATGTTTGGCCTTTATAATATAAATACAATGGCTGACAAAAAAAAAAAAAAAAAAAAAAAAAAATGATTATTTAGAAAAGTACACCTTTTGCAATGTAAATACATTATTTTGATTGTGTTATCATTGTAGTGTAAACAACTAAATCAAAAATAATTTAGTAGTTTCAAAGCAACATACAACATCATTGCACATCACTATTACATCAGACAACACTTATGGAGTAATGCATAAAACAGTTTTCATAAATAGAAAACAAAAATGAGAGAATGACCAATTGTCTTGATTTTTATGCTGTGAAAGCATTGTTCTGTACTTTCAGTTGACACCCCACCCAAGACAAAAATTATGGCAATTGCTTCAGGCAAAGAAGAGTTTTTAAAAAGCATAATCTCTACAAAAGAAAAAAAAAAGAATGTCATTAACTTACAATTACTACATTGATAAAACTGAAACACAAAACTGGTGATGTTAAGGAAATCATGTCTGATCAAGGCAAAAAAGTGCAATTACAATGTTTAAAAATTGAATCAATATCCATCAAAACAGATATGTTTCTCTAACTGTCATGCAAGCATTCTCGAATAAAAAGTTAAATGAAAGTAAAAGGTTTTTGATTTGAAAGTTAAATTTTAAAATGACTGTGGAGTGAATATAAGTTCACAAATTATCCAAAGACAACTTAAGTAATATAATCTGAATGCTTATCACCCCTTCTCTTTGAAAAGCTCTATTTACATAAACAAAATAAAAAGTGCAGAAGCAACTTTCTTGAGGAGGAAATAAAGAACACTAGCAGGAGTGACCGAGCTAAGCTCGGTCAAAATTAACTTTGGGTTCAACTGGATATAGTATTATCACTGCATCATTCACTCTGTATTATTACAGTAAAACATGTTATTTATAATAGGATCTTTTTCAAAAACAATCAGTAAGAAAACTATGTATGCGCATGTTCATAAATTTTACTTTATTTTAAAATTTACAACAAAAGGATATCAATCCAAATTATTTTTTTAGCTCGACTCTGATTGGTTTAACCATGCATCTCGAATCCTATTAAGAATATATAAAAAATTTCTTCACATGCTGAAAGACAATATTTTTTTCCATATATAGCCAAATTTGGAGGCATTTTTTCATTTGGTGCCAAACTCATGCTTTGGCTTTCATAATCTTAATAGGCGATTGATTTTTTGGCCAAATGTTGCCAATAATTTGTCAAATATTGCCAACTTAATGGCTGTTGCCATATTTTTGTAACCCTGACCCGTATTACCTAAAATGACCCACCAATTTGATCAAGACTGACAAAATTTGATTTCAATTTGATCAAGCATGTGACTTAGCTCAATGGTCTTCAGGTAATCAAAAACAATGGAATATAAAATTGAATCAAAATCATTTAAGTCATTTCTTCGGTAAAATTAGCTTGACAGCATTCTGCAATAAAGCGAAATGACCCACTAATATAATTTTGTTTAACGTGCGACTCAGCCCAATAGTCTTCTCATGACAAAAAACATTTTGTTACAAAATTTAAGTAAAATTGATTGAGCTGTTGTTACATATAATTAGAATGACCCTAACCCATTATGATCAAAAAGACCCACTAATCGAATTTTTGCAAGCATGTGTCATAGGCCAGCGGTTTTCTCTTGCCCGAAAACGGTATAAAACAAAGTACAGTCAAAATGATATGAGCCATTTTCTACATAAAATTAGCATGACCCATTATGACCCACAAATTACCCGTATAATTGAAATCTCCCGAACATGTGACTTAACCCATTAATTTTCTCATGTTTAAAAATCGTTACGTACAAAATTTCATCAAAATCGATCCTGCCATTTTTAAAATATAAATAGCTTGACCCAGACCCTTTATGACCCAGTAATCAAAATTTCTCGAACATGAGACCTAGCCCAATAGTTTTCTCGTGCCAAAAAAAATGGTCTATACAAAATTTCGTTAAAATCGATCCACCTGTTCTTTAGATATAGCTTGACCATGACCCATTATGACCCATCATGACCCACAAATGACTCTTATAATCAAAATCTCTCGATCGTGTGACTTAGCCCATTAGCTTTCTCGTGTCAAAAAACTGTTACAGTCAAAATTTCGATGAAATTGATTCTGCCGTTCTTTAAATATAAATAGCTTGACCCAGACCCTTAATGACACAATATGGCCCATTAAAATTTTTTCTCGAACATGGAACTTAGCCCAATGTTTTTCTCGTGCCCGAAAACCATAGAATGCAATTTTTAGTCAAAATTGCATGAGAAAATCTCTAGATAAAAATAGTATGACCCACAAACAAAAAATGGCCCACTAACCGAATTTTCTCGAACATGTTACCTAACCCAATGGTCTTCTTGTAATCCAAAATGATAAAATATATAATTTGGTCAAAATCGTTAGAGCCATTTTTTAGATAAAAATGGCTTGACCCATAATGCCCCAAAAATGACCCACTAATCAAAATTTTTCAAACATGTGATCCAGCCCAAGAGTTTTCTCGAGTGCCAAAAAACGATTGGATACAAAAATTCCTTAAAATCAATCCAGCCATTCTCTAGATATAAATAGCTTGATCCTGACCCATTATGACCCAATAATCGAATTTTCTCGAACATGTGACCTAGCCCAATGGTCTTCTCGTGCCTAAAAATGGTAAAATCCAAATTTTTGCGAAAATCATTAGAGCCGTTTTTGAGATAAAATTTACACACAGACACATACACACAATTTTTGCTCGCATTATAGTATAACATATTTCATATATACATGCTCAGTAGCACTCATTAATTGTTTCGGACGGATTTGAACTCAACATCCTTATATCTTATATCAGACATTAAGCAAGCTGAAGAAAAATGAAAAAAAAAAAAAAAAAAAAAAAAAAAAACAAAGTATATCAAGATTCTATTCCCCCAATTGTGAAATTCCCAGTGAGCTAAATGGTTTGGGAAAGCATATTTAGCAAACGGGATTTGGACAATTAAAACCATTACTGAACATCAGTTTTTACCATCAAACTGGAGGTGTGCTTAAATCCAGCAAATTTAGGATAATTTTAAAATTGCATAAAAAGGTGTTCTTTAACAAGACTTAGCATCCTGTCAGGAAAATTGGTAAGTAAAATTTAATTTATTCATAAGTGATTTTGCTGAAGCAGCTGACAATTTATGAAGAAGCACTTTTGCATCCCCTTTCTCAACCTTTATGCTATATAGAAAAGCCAAACAGCTGTTGAAATATTTATTTTGCAAAAAGAATACAACTTTTAATTTTAAAAGATCTGCCAGGATAAAAGAATAGGTATATACAGGTATAGGTTGTTTGCATAAATTATTTACTATTTCTTATTCTGTGGATATTTGAATAAAAAATAATACAGTAGACTTCCTCAAATCTACAACTCTAAAATCTGCACTTTATTTAGCGATGTAAACAATGAAGCTTTCAGCTCAGAAGTAGGGACAAAATTTGACTTTTTTATTTTTATATCAATTCTATATATATTACAATCTGTAATTTTCATTAATATTACTGAATTCATGCTTTTTCATGAAGGAAGAATAAATTTATTGGAGAAAAAATTCAAGATATTGCTGATATCACTGTTATTAACAGTCTTTTTGCCAAATGTATTTCTGTATTAATCAGGCTTTTTGTATTATTATGCCTGGTTAAACCTGAAATAAAAGTTCCTTATCTTATGATTCTGATATGAATTAGTAGTGCACCATTATGGGGTAAGTTTCATTGAATAATTTAGAAAAAACGAATCTCATCTTTATAATGAATACAGTAGAGGACCTATTATCCAGAATTCTAAAATCCGGAAATGAAGACGATTGATTTCGACAGAATTTACGTTTCTCTTTTAAAAAAACGCAAATTTTTACAAGTATTGCTTCAAGTATCAAAATTCATTATTCATTCAAAGATTGATTCAATCATTTCATCATGATTCATCCCCATAAAAAAACACAAATTTTTTCAAGTATCGCGAAAATACTCTGCAAATTCATCAAATATCACGATAAAACTCTGCAAATTTCGTCAAATATCGCAATAAAACCCTGCAAATCTCATCAAATATCGTGAAAAAATCCTGCAGATATCTCGCAAAAAATGCAAATTTTGTGAAATGATTGTGGAAAAATCCCGTGTAAGCATTCCTCTCCGGCGATTTACGTCACCTTTGGTCTGCGATTTACGTCACCTTTGGGGAGCAGATTAACGGTATTTTACGATTATATACATATATATATATATATATATATATATATATATGTAAAGCCAGTTAGCAAAACGTCCGGATTTTGAAGAGCTCTGAATTTTGGACGTCCATATATTCGACTTTGTACTCTAGTGCAAGAGTCAAAGTTGTAGCTTAGTGTTTTTTCCACAGACTTCTCATACAACACACTTTTCATTCATATTCTAGATATCAGTGCTATAATTTTGTTATTTTTAAATTTTCTGTGTTTTTTTTTTTTTTTTTGGAGGGGGGGGGGGGGGGGGGTGTCGAGTTTCAAACGGACCCGAAATCCGGAAAATTCCAAAATCCGGAAAGCCCTTGGTCCCAACGATTCCGGATAATAGGTCCTCTACTGTATTTAATTATACATTATTCATTATTTACTTCATTTTTGTTTTTAATACTAGGGGGGCCCTGCCCCCCTGCTCGCTATGCTCACCAACCCCCCGCGTAATCGCTTCACGATTCCAAATTATTGGCTACCCCTGCTTGCTGCGCTCGCCAATACCCCATGGTATGAATAAGCAGTTGCAGACCTTTCAAATGATGTGTCAACGACTGGTGCTGTAAACAAATTAAAAATGTGCCCCCCTGGAGGGCAGAGTGAGAGGCGACACAAAAGACATCCATAAAATTAATAAACAGTTACAGACCTTTCAAATGATGTGTCACACAATTGGTGTTGTAAAGAAATTACAAAATGCGCCCCCTCAGAGGGCAGAGGGGGGGGGGGTTACACACAAGATATCCATAATATGAATAAACAGTTGCAGACCTCTCAAATGATGTGTCACACAATTGGTGTTGTAAAGAAATTAAAAATGTGCCCCACCGGGAGGCAGAGTGGGGGATGACACACAACACATCCATAACATGAATAAGCAGTTGCAGACCTTTCAAATGATGTGTCACACAACTGGTGTTGTAAAGAAATTAAAAATGTGACCCCCCCTGGGGAGTGCAGAGTGTGGGGGTGACACACAAGACATCCATAATATGAATAAGCAGTTGCAGACCTTTCAAATCTTGTGTAACACGACTGGTGTTGTAAAGAAATTAAAAATGTGTCCCCCCTGGGGAGCAGAATGGGGGATAACACACAAGACATCCATTATATGAATAAGCAGTTGCAAACCTCTCAAATAATGTATCAAACGAGTGGTGTTGTAAAGAAATTAAAAATTTGGCGAAATATTACAGTTATCGCCAAGTTGGCGTCACTTTTGACAACTAATTTTGGTCGCCAAATTTGGCGGTATATCGCCAAGTTGGCGACAAACTTGGCGATTGTTGGCGATGGTAACCTTTCCTCTCTTTATGGTAACCCATACGGCGATGCATAGACGGAGCCCTTTCTTGATTGGTCTATTCGACTCATGGAAGGAGTGGAAAACCCGGATTCGTTAGTTCCGGAAGTCTTCCGCATCAGCATCATTCCAGGAGTCATTCCTTTTAAGGCTAGTTTTTTTTTACTATAGAAGGATTTTAATCATTTTAAATTATCTAAACTATTACCTTACATAATTATTTTAATGTTTTACTACATTGCAAGTATTCATTATAATTTTGATTGCACTACCAATTAAATTTAAATTACTGTTTAAAAAATGTAAACAAACCCACGACCAGAAATCCACAAAATTCTAAAATCTGCACAACCACTGGTCCCAAGCTGTGCGGATTTCAAAAAGTCTACTGTAATAAAAAGATTTTTTTTTTCTTTAGGGAAATTATAAAATAAACAACAAAGATAAATAAACAATCAACAGAAAGTACTGTGAAAAGAAAAATTACTTTTCTAAGAGGCTCCAACAAAGAGAGATAGTTGAAGTTATCAGAAGCTACTTTTAATTGTTTTTCAACCTCAGCCACCTTTTCTTCAAATTGACTCAGATCACAATCTGCGATTTTCAAAATTTCAAGAGTCTGTTGAATGGAAGGTTTGCTCAGGTGATCATAACAAGTGCTCAGTACAAGTTTTTGTCTCTTCCAGTAATTGAATTCACCCAGAAGGTCACTTTCTGGTAATTTCTGAAGGTAAATAAGAGAAATAAATGATTGCTATACTGGTGTCCAAAAGTTAAGTAACAAACATAAAATCTTAATTTTATTAATTGTGAATATCAGGTGTGATGAATAACTGCAACACAACCAGACAAAGTGACATCCTTTCCAAGTCACAAATGTATCATCATTATGATGAACCAAAATGTGATATCTTTCATTCACTTACAAAATTACTCTCAAGTAACCATTGATTCTATTGTTGCTTTTTAGCAAATATCCAAAGTCTCCAGGTGACATGAAAATAAAGTCACAATATACAGAAAAAAAAAAAAAAAAAAAACAAGATGATTTCTTTTTACTGTCATTTGGGGTCTTGACATAAAGTAACTATCATTGTAACTTCCCAATGAAATCTCCAAATGACAGTTACATGAGAATCACAGCTGACTTCATATCATTGTAACATCATCTTAGGGTTTATTATTAGAGCTGTTGCAAACCGCATGTATTTATTTGTTACTGAGTAACAGGTATTCTGTCTAATATGAATTGTTTCTTTAGAATATGAGTCTTTAATTGTTACTGCATCAACATGAAGCAAAGCTGAGAAACAAACTTCAAATGCTACATTCATTTACTGATAAATGAACAGAGCCAATATGTCTGATGTGAATGATGAGAATTTGTGTTCGGTCTTTGGACTCGGAATCAGTTGCCCATATTAATATCGCATATGGATATTCACAGTCATTTTGTTACTTCAGCACTGAAGTTTTAAAGTCACATGGTCAATAATAAAACAAACTGCTTTTAGAAGAAGATTACCTTGAGATCATTCATTCTTTCAGAAATTGTACTTTTTATTTCTTAGATATGATGTGCCATGGAGTAACTATTCTCTCCATTTCAAACATGGAGAGAATAGTTGATTTTATTTTGAAAAGAGACTAATAACATTTCCATGAATGTATTTTAAAAAGCAATAAAGAGATAAGATGTGTTTATCATTTAATATTTTATTTCATGTAAATTATAAATTTAATCTATTAAGGCTGCTCATAATTTTATGGTTAAAAGAATTCAATAATAGAAAAAAAAACATTCGTTATAGCTGTATTTAAGAAATGATAAAGTATTTGATTATAGCTTGAATTGCAATACATTTATCAAAAAGTTAAAAACACTATTTGATTCCATATCATTCCCAAAATTGCTAATTTTATGATTTTGTGCATTAGACTGAGTCTGTGGATGGGTCAGAAAGTTTTGTGATGTTGTGCGGAGGTAAATATGTTTTTGAGAGCCATTTTAATGCTAGTTTTTGATATAGACAGGTTCTGTTGTCGCATATTTTACTGTTTTCAGTAAGCAGTAAATATATCTATTAAGATATTCAATTAGTATTTCTTTCTTTAATGTATATAGTAATATTTTCTGAGACAGAATTACAAGAAACCACAGAAGAATTCCGTTTTAGTGAGATTATTTGTTTTAGCAGATGAATATTCATTGTATCCTCTTTATGGGAATTGGACCTTGAAACATTTCCATTTAAGGTAGAATCCCACTTTTGCAAGTTGTATCTATTTATGATTATACTAGCAGCCTTCGCCCGCTACGCTAATCAGGTTTTTTTTTTTTTTTTTTTTTTTTTTAATAAACTTTGAATTAAACGAAATTTTTATATCATAGTAATTTTTAGTTTTATATCGTACTTTAGACTGTCTGTCATCGGTGAAAAATCAGTCATCTAAACGGAAAGTTCAGTGTTAGTCACCAATGAATGACATAGCGCTCAACATGTTAACAATTTTAATCACATAAAAATTCATTCAGCAGAACTTTTAAAATAAAGCCAAACTTTTGGAATTGGGTCCATCTGATAAAAAAACATTTCCTAAGTATTCAATTAAACAACGTAGAATACTATATTTCATTTGTTACAAAATTTCAAAAATTATCCAACTAACAATGTAAAATCCATTAAAATCTATCTTGTAGAACTTAAGTTATAAGCGGCCGCAATGAAATTTCACTTTGCGTTTTATATATATTGAGATAATTAAATATAAGCTTACATAATCATCTTAACCTGATTATAGAACTCTCTTTCAAAATTATAGGTTCAATAAATTTTTTTTTTGCTGTGTTAATACGAAATCAAGACTTTCTTTTATATATATAGATACGGATTGAAAATTTCAGGTTTTTGCGCCGAAGACACCGCCAAATCAGGAAAATGTGAAGTATCTCGCGAACTACTGAACTTAAAAGAATTTGCTTGGTACCATTCGATTCAGCATAAAAAAATACATTAAAATATGTTATCAGTTGAAAAATAACTACAAAAGCCGGAATTTTTTAAAAGTTCATTCCTTTTTTTAACCCCCCTTAGGGGTGGAATTTTCGAAAATTCCTTCTTAGCGGCACTTGATGTTATCAGAAGTATTTTTAACCCAATTTTCAAGATTTTCGGTTCGGCAGATTTTTTTGTGCTGTGATTAATACGAAATCCAGACTTTCTTTTACATATATAGATAAGGATTGAAAATTTAAGGTTTTTGCGCCGAACACACCGCCAAATCAGGAAAATGTGAAGTATCTCGCGAACTACTGAACTTAAAAGAATTTGCTTGGTACCATTCGATTCAGAATGAAAAAATACATTAAAATGTGTTATCAGTTGAAAAATAACTACAAAAGCCAATTATTAAAGAATTTTTTAAAAGTTTGTTCCTTTTTTTAACCCCCTTAGGGGTAAAATTTTCGAAAATCCCTTCTTAGCGGCACTCGATGTTATCAGAAGTATTTTTAACCCAATTTTCAAGATTTTAGGTTCGGCAGATTTTTTTGCGCTGTGATTAATACGAAATCCAGACTTTCTTTTATATATATAGATAAGGTTTAAAAATTTCAGGTTTTTGCGCCGAACACACCGCCAAATCAGGAAAATGTAAAGTATCTTGCGAACTACTGAACTTAAAAGAATTTGCTTGGTACCATTCGATTCAGCATGAAAAAATACATTAAAATATGTTATCAATTGAAAAATAACTACAAAAGCCAATTTTTAAGGAATTTTTTAAAATTCGTTCTTTTTATTAACCCCCTTAGGGGTGGAATTTTAGAAAATCCCTTCTTAGCGGCACTCGATGTTATCAGAAGTATTTTTAACCCAATTTTCAAGATTTTTGGTTCGGCAGACTTTTTTGTGCTGTGATTAATACGAAATCCAGACTTTCTTTTATATATACTAGGGGGGCCCCGCCCCCCTGCTCGCTATGCTCGCCAACCCCCCGCGTAATCGCTTCGCGATTCCAAATTATTCTCTACTCCTGCTTGCTGCGCTCGCCAATAACCCATGGTATGAATAAGCAGTTGCAGACCTTTCAAATGATGTGTCACACAATTGATGTTGTAAAGAAATTACAAATATGCCCCCCTGGGGGGCAGAGTGGGAGATGACACACAACACATCCATAATATGAATAAGCAGTTGCAGACCTTTCAAATGATGTGCCACTCAACTGGTGTTGTAAAGAAATTAAAAATGTGACCGCCCTCCCCCCCCCCCCTGGGGAGAGCAGAGTGTGGGGGTGACACACAAGACATCCATAATATGAATAAGCAGTTGCAGACCTTTCAAATCTTGTGTAACACGACTGGTGTTGTAAAGAAAATAAAAATGTGTCCCCCCTGGGGAGCAGAATGGGGGATAACACACAATACATCCATTATATGAATAAGCAGTTGCAAACCTCTCAAATAATGTATCAAACGACTGGTGTTGTAAAGAAATTAAAAATTTGGCGAAATATTACAGTTATCGCCAAGTTGGCGTCACTTTTGACAACTAATTTTGGTCGCCAAATTTGGCGGTATATCGCCAAGTTGGCGACAAACTTGGCGATTGTTGGCGATGGTAACCTTTCCTCTCTTTATGGTAACCCATATGGCGATGCATAGACGGAGCCCTTTCTTGATTGGTCTATTCGACTCATGGAAGGAGTGGAAAACCCGGATTCGTTAGTTCCGGAAGTCTTCCACATCAGCATCATTCCAGGAGTCATTCCTTTTAAGGCTAGTTTTTTTTTACTATAGAAGGATAGATAAGGATTAAAAATTTCAGGTTTTTGTGCCGAACACACCACCAAATCAGGAAAATGTGAAGTATCACGCGAACTACTGAACTTAAAAGAATTTGCTTGGTACCATTCGATTCAGAATGAAAAAAATACATTAAAATATGTTATCAGTAGAAAAATAACTACAAAAGCCGATTTTTAAGGAATTTTTTTAAAGTTCGTTCCTTTTTTTAACCCCCTTAGGGATGGAATTTTCGAAAATCCCTTCTTAGCGGCACTCGATGTTATTAGAAGTATTTTTAACACAATTTTCAAGATTTTTGGTTCGGCAGATTTTTTTGTGCTGTGACTAATACGAAATCCAGACTTTCTTTTATATATATAGATAAGGATTGAAAATTTCAGGTTTTTGTGCCAAAGACACCGCCATATCAGGAAAATGTGAAGTATCTCGCGAACTACTGAACTTAAAAGAATTTGCTTGGTACCATTCGATTCAGAATGAAAAAATACATTAAAATATGTTATCAGTTGAAAAATAACTACAAAAGTCGATTTTTAAGGAATTTTTTTAAAGTTCATTCCTTTTTTTTAACCCCCTTAGGGGTGGAATTTTCGAAAATCCCTTCTTAGCGGCACTCGATGTTATCAGAAGTATTTTTAACCCAATTTTCAAGATTTTTGGTTCGGCAGATTTTTTTGTGCTGTGATTAATACGAAATCCAGACTTTCTTTTATATATATAGATTTTCATTGTTTACATCTTTATGCAGATTTTTATTACAGAAAGGTCTTGCACAAAATTCTATTATAGATTTATGTAACAATAATGAATTCTTGCAAAGACTAGACCTTCTTATAGTATATAATTATATTCGCTGCAATCACATAACCATACATTTCAGCTGTGATATTTCCAGCATTCACTTTTATAGTTTACATAATTATAATCATTTAGCATTTTATCTTTTATTTTAAGGAATACTCAAAACTAATTATAATAAAAAATACCTTCAGAAAAATACAAAATACACTGAATATATGAGTGTAAGTACTTACAATGATTTTTAATATTCCTTTTCTAAAGAATATGAAAGTAAAAGTAACAAATACCTTCTAACAAGTAGTGTGTTCAAAAGTAATGAATTCATATGGGTGTTTATTTAGTCATTACTTTTACAGCACTATTTATTACAAAACAAGGGTCATCAAATGATTTTTTACTGAGAGTATTAATGAAGCAAATGAAATGTATTCCATTTTGGTTTACCTTAATCTATCTTTTATGATAGATTGCGAGATTTGTGATGTGAAAGTGACATCAGATCAACTGGCTATGCTGGAGGGATGGGACTTTACCACACCTGATGTTTATATTCTTTTCTTTTGAATACTCATAATAAACAAATAAACTTTTTTTCGTTTAATTTATGAACACTTTCCTCCCTGTATTATCCATTTAAGACAATTTTAAACCACATTGACATAATTAAAAAATTATCTAGTATGGTCACTTGAAAAAAATACATTCCACCTTTTAAAACATCATAAAAAAAATATATATATATTCTTTTTTTATTATTATTTCAGGGAGGAAGAATTAACCTTTCCTATTTGTTGCATCCTTGTTGCAAATTATGTTTCATACAATTAAAAATTATTATAAAATTAAACCTTAAGAGCTGTTTCTTCTAGAAGATTAGAAATCATTTCTGTCCATTCATTCACCAAATCTTCGGCCTCAGTGACAAAGCTCTGTTCCTGTGCGAGCTCTTCAGTACTACAAGTGGCAATAACATTAGGCACAGTGAACATGATTGGCTTCTCTATATGAGAAATTGTTTCTTCCATTGCTGTTGAAAATTCCTCAATATTTCTACATAATTCTTTTAAAGATGAAAGCAACTGAAACAAGAAAGAAAAAATCGTGCATCAGGTACAGATTAGAAAATATTTTCTAAACTAGCAAAAGATTATCAAGATATTTCATTTTCTTATATAATAAAATAAGATATCTAAATAAGAAACTTAAAAAACACAATACAGTAAAAATCCATTTTTAGTAATCACTGTCCATATCTGATATTGTTGTGAGAACTCTTTCATATAAAAATGCATAATACACTGTAAAATAAAGTTTCAGCAATTATAGCAGTTAAAAAAAAAAAAAAAAAAAAAAAAAAAGTTTCTGTATAATCCATAGAAAACACATCAGTAAGTTTGTTATGTTTGAAGCCTCATTGTTTGAGCCATCATCAAAATGCATTGCAAATGATTTTCCCCTATAGATCATAATGCAACAGAATACTTTTAATATAATTAAAGTAACTTAACTAAAAATATCTGCAAACAAACTATAAATACTATGCTGCACTTAAAAAAAAGCATGTCAATATCCATATCAATGACATATATCCTTCTTATTATTTCTTGAATATCCTAACATCAATAAAATGTACTTTTTTTTTTTTTTTTAAATCCTAGACACAGACTATAATGTACAAAATTATTTTGTGTGCCCCTGTAAACAAACTATAAAGGCTTTTTTTTTTTTTTTTTTTTTTTTTTCAATACTAAACATTTTATACTAAATTCCCAAAGCATATAAAAATTTCATGGTAATATGAGTATGTTTATAAGAATTAGAGCACAAATAGATCAGTGACAGACAAAACAAATTTATTAACATTTTCCAACTATATTGAAAGGTGTTAAAAATAAGATCAATATTGATGCAGAAATTATGTAAAGCAACTTAGAATTTATCACTGATTTTTTTTTCTTTTTCTTTTTCTTTTTTTCTAATTGTCATTAAATTTCTAAATCAAAGGAAGGATATCTCATTTCTCTTGTTGACACCTATGAACATAAGACAATCCTAGCTTTAGCAAAGGGAGGAACAGTACATATTTATAAACTTAAACATAGCAACAACAAGTCAGCAATGAAAGACAGCATTAGCTACAGCAGAAGTTTTAATTTCAATCTTGAAGTTTGAATGAAACACACTAATATTTTATGCAAGAATAGAAAGTCATGTGTCAAACATAGATTATGAAACAGTTTCCAACACATACAAAGTACTGTAACAGAACTTTATAATCTATTAAGGTGAAAGTTTATGAAATAAACAACTAAGAACATGCATAAAAAATCCAAAAATCTAATTAAATTTTAAAGTTTGTAATACAATTGAAAACACAGTCCTAACAATTATTTTCACTGACAGTACTACAGCTAAATTCTTTTGTGTGTCCCTGTAAATCAATATTTTTCTCTCTCTCTTTCCTTTTTTTTTTTTTTTTTTTTTTTTGGTTTGACGGCAAAGTAAAAATATCTGGAATTATTTGCAGCACACCTGAATATAAGAAATGTAAAAGTTGAATGATAGAAAAAAAAAAAATATTTTTTTTTTTCAAAATTTATTCTATGAAGGCTGAACTTGTTTTCATCAACAAATTAAATCAAAATTAAGTTCTACAGTCACCTGACAAGTGCATATTCATCAAGAAATTTTAAAAATCTTTCCCATTTTTAGACTTGATTTTTATTGATGCTCAAAATTCAAATTCACAGAACCATTAAGATGAAAAAAAAAAAAAAAAAAAAAAAAGATAATTTTAATAGCTTTCAAGCTGGTTGATTGCATTGTAGAAAGTTTTGGCAAAGTCAAAATTCATCCAAATATCTCTCAAATAATGTTGATTGATAAAAATTCATCTTTTCACAAATCAGAAACTTTTTTTTTATTATTATTATTTAAATTATTGTTAAATTTTGTGTCTAAAAGTTACAAATAAGTTCATTAACCATTCATATTTATCAACTGAAAGCAACCATAAGCAACTTTTAAGTGACATTTGAAACTCATGCTTATATTTTCATCAGCAATTTTTATTTTTGACTGAATTCCATTGACACCTGAAAAACAATTGAAATTTTCTCTCGATATTTCTGATTTCCACAGTGTTAATTTTTCTTCATGTGACTTCAATTTTGATGTTTTAATGTAATATTCTTGAATAGACCTTGAAGACTTAAATTCAGAGAAATTTTAAGCCACCAAATCTCATCATGGAAAGAAAATTCAAAAGGTGTATTTTGGACAAAAAAGAACAAACTCACCTATACTTCCAGGTATAAGAGTTGTTTTTAAATCTTTTCCTTCAAAAACCAATACACTTCAGTGTGATATAGAAGAGTTTTGTAGTGAGAATCCATTAAGTCGCACAACTGAGAGAAAAGATGGGATTTAAGAGGTCGATTCTTAATGAAGTTGTCCAGTTTGATGACTTCATTAATAACAATTAATACACATGGAGGGATAGATTTTGAAACGAGATTCTCTGTGAATTTTGCAATGTATGCTTATAATAGTATTTGGATTTTCTTGCATACAAGTGTGTTAAATACATTTTTGGTTCCCAACATTGATGGATATCCATCTATGAAAAGATCAATATAATTTTTCCATAGCAAACCAAAGCTTGAAATATTTTCTTTTACAAGCTCAAATACAGTGAGCAAAAAAAAAGTATTTGCACACCAGGTAAATTTGTTGTAGCATATGTATAAATAAATAAAAAGCAAATAAGAATAAAAAATACCAACACTTTAACAAAACAAATAAACATATTTAATATCTGACTTAATAATTATATTTAAAATATGAAAACATAAAAGAGTAGCATTTGTATTGCCAAAAAAATATTTGCAAACTAGCAATAAAAACAGAACTAGAGGAATTATTTATAAGTTAAAAACAGTGCTAATATTTAGTATGCATGCCCTTTGCTTCAATTACATCTTGTAATCATCTGGGAATTGATTCTATTAATTTGTGACATGTTTCACTGCTGATTTGTAGCCATTCTTTCCTAAGAGCTTACTTAAGTTCTGATTTATTATAAATTTTCTTTTTCCTTATTTTCACATCGAAAATATGCCATAAATTTTCAATCAGATTGAGGTCTGGTGATTGTGGTAGAGTTTTCAATTGATTTTTTACATTTATAAAGCAACCATAATCTCGTAATATATGCAGTGTATTTTGGATCGTTATCCTGTTTGAAATAATATGAATTAGGAATTCCTAATTTCAGAGCACCATTAGATAAATGATCTCGCAATATATTATACATTGTTTATCATTCATATTGCCTTCAATAAAAGTCATTTTGCCAACTCTGTTAAAATACATGCATCCCCAAATCATTACATGACCACCGCAATGTTTTACAGTTGGTTTCAAGTTTTTAATTTGAAAAGAAGTATTTGGCTTTTGCCATACAGTTTTTTTTTCTTTCAGAGCCAAAAATATTGATCAGAAAAAATAACAGTTTTCCAAAACTCTAGTGGTTTGCTGACAGAAGCTTTTGCAAATTCAAGTTTTTCATCCTATTTGTTTCACTAATAAATGTTTTTTTTCTCAAGGGGCTCTTCCTCGAATATTTGCATCATGAAGAATATTTCTAATTAATTGTGGTGAAACTATTATTCCCGACGTTGAAGCGACATCAACAGCCAATTCTGGAGCACTTAGAAAAGGATTTTTTGAAGATTCTTTTATGATAGCTCACCTTTGCCTGGTATTTAGCTTTCTTGGATGACCAATTTGCGGCTTATTTATAGTCGAACCAGTTTCTTTTTTCTTCTTAATTACATAACAAACACTAGAAAAGTTTAGATTTAATATTTTACCTATTCCTCGGTAACTTAATCCAGAATTGTTAAAAAATATCATTTTTTCACGGGAAGCATCAGACAGTTCACATGTTTTTGGTGCCATTAGAACAAAAACTCCCCAGAATCCCTGCTTCAGTTAATATATTATGTGACTTTAAAGTGAGGGCTAATGTACTGCAGGACTGATATGCTAAACATTTGCATAATTTCATATTTAATGTTTTTTTTAACAGTCAATGCTTTGTGTGCAAATACTTTTTAGGTATGAGAAAATATTAATTTATTTTTTTAAATGTGTAATATTACTGTTTAAGGAAAATTAGTAGTTATTTTTATTTTCTTCTTATTTAAATAAATGAATAATTAAGAGAATAGTATTAAATTTGCTTTCTATGGTTACTTATGCAAAAAATCGTCTGCATGCAAATGTTTTTTTTTTTTTTTTTTTTTTTGCTCACTGTATGTCTTTTTTTGTAATTGTGTTCATCAAATTTTTGCAGAAAAGATGCTCATTCAAAAAATTTTCATCTTTTACAGTAAGGGTCTTTAAATGCTAATAAGAATGGAATGAATAAGGAGGACAACATATGATAAATAGAAAATGCCATATTGTTCATACAAATCCTGAATGAAACAATCGTTCTCATCATGCAATTTTAATTGTTTGTCAAAAAACCTTGTGGCACACAAAATGAAAAATGCTGTGTCAAGAATTGTGTTATAACTTATTGTTCATTTACAATGTAAATGAACAATAAGTTATACAGATAGCATATTCTATTCTAAATGCCTTGTAAAATGTAAAACATCTCAACCATAAATTTCAATAAGATTAAAATAATGTAATATCATTAAAATACATTGCAGAAGATTTTTCTCCATAAACCATAATATAATGAAATCTTTTAGAATGTCCCTCTATATCATAGGTTCCCAACCTTTTCTGGTCCACTGCCCCCTTTGCAAGAGAAAAAAATGCCAACGCTCCCTCTCCCATAATAAATTATACATAATGTTAAAATATTGTTGCATATTATCTATGGTTTATCTGACTATCTATCTATTAAAAATCATAAAGTAGAAGTTAATTAAAACGATCATCAAATGTAGTAAAAAATTGTTTAATAAAAATTGAAAAATAAACATAAAACCTATAAGAATTTTTAAAAAATAGCAAAATGATTGAGGCTGACGGAGTTTTCACAATTTGTTCATGTCGGATTCCGATTTCTTTAACATCAATCACAAATTGTCAGGTTCAAAGATATCTGTTCCTTTCTTGGACTAATAAATTAGCTACTGCACGGAACGCATTCTCAGCCAAACCTGATGAAGGAAAAGAAATTAAAAATTATATGTACTCTCGTTCACAATCCAGATTAGAGAGCTGTATTGGCTTTTGAAGTTAGAATTTTTGGTATCCAATTCAGAATTTTATTTTTAATTCTCGTTTGCTGTGAGTTCCACGATTTCCTCCTCCAAATATGATGATACTGCTGTATCATTTGAGAAAAGATCTGAAAACAAACTCGTCATATTCATTCATAAATATCTTAGAATCGCTCTGAGAAAATTTCATGAAGAACATCCAAGTGTTGGCAGTAAATAAGCAAATATTCCTGTTTTCACAGACTGCGAATAATGTGGCAAAGTAGCTGTATTCTCCTCTACTTAGATTTTGTTTGAACAAAAGGAGTTTATCCACACAAGAAGCTATGAGGTTTTTTGTTTTCATTAAATTCAACACATTATCTTGGAATCATCTTATGCCTTATTATAAATATTTATAATGTTTAAATTGATTTAATTAAAGATTCTAAACATGTCTGTCAAATAATCGATGGCGTTTTTAATGCAATATCAGGTTTTTCCATATTTTTCCATTTCTGTTTTCAGTTAAGTGTAATACTGAATCAAATGTATCAACAAATGATTCAGATAAATAAATTTTCAGAGACAACGAACTTCTGTGTGAACTAGCGATTGAATGTAATCATTTGCAAGTTTGATGCAAAGTGATAATGGCAACTGCACTAAAAAATTTAACAATTGTTTCACTTTGTTGTGAAATGATTTTCACTGTAAAGTTGGCTAACTATCCTGTCATTTAATGAATTGCTTCTATTCTTATTGACTACTCTAATAATGTAATGAAGCGACGTATATAGACATTCATTTCAAATTTTTAAAACCAAATGCTGATGATGTGTAATGGAATGCACAGAAAACCATTTAGTATTGCTTGTTTGAAATGCGTTAATGAAACCCTTCTGATGTACTGTCATCGTAGCTGGAGTAACATCAGTAGCAAGTGAGAAAATACTATGAAAACGATTTTATTTCTCTTTGAATAGCTTTGTGGTATTAAATACAGATTCTCTCTTTGTATCAGTTTCCAAATTTTTAGCAAATAATAACTCTTGACGTTTGTTTTTTTCTTTTATGAGTTTTTGTTATTTTGTAACACGAATAGATCGAGTTGAATGGAAAATTTGCAGGTGTTTAAGTAATAGCATAATGACATTTCAGTGCCTTTAGCCATATATTCCTCTTTGTACTGAATTATTAATTGGAATTTTTTTCTGGTGATATCCAACGGTTTCTTATGATGAAGAACAGTTTTTAGCTCACAGGCTATCAAAGCATGAGAGCTTATGTGCGTGCGTACGTAAGGCGATAACTCGTGATAAAATTATTAGATTTACTTGAAATTTTGGATATAGGCTTATTATGATAAGGCGCTTCTCTGATTAGTTTTGAGAATTCACTCGATAATTATAAGAAGGGGAACAAGGGCTAATGCCCCTCCCCATAGTTTATATAAATAAGATTTTCATGCAGAATTATCAGTTTTCGGTCAAATTTTAGGTGTAGGATCATTCTGATGAGGCATCTCCATGATTAATATTGGGTGTTCATTAGATAAGTATTAAGAAGGGGAACGGGGGCTAATACCCCTCCCCTTAATTTATGTAAATGGATTTTTCATGCAGAATTATCAAATTTCATTCAAATATAGCCTGTGAGCTCTATGCCATCAGTTTAACTGGGCAATATTCTTTTTATTATTTTCTCTCATGACTACCGGCAAGATTAATTTTTCGCCGATTGCGTGCAGTTTTCATACTTTTACGATTAATAATATAGTATTATATGAGGCTCATAATGCGTCATCTTCTTGTTTAGAAGACGACTGAAAAATGTTTTATATATGTAGTTGACTGTTTTAATTTTTTTTTTCCAAACTTTGAAAAATAAGATGCATCTTTGTGTTTTCTATCAGCACACATTTATTCAAATGCTCTTGTAGCCTAGAAAACTTCATAATTTCATTAAAAAAACCTTTTTGATAAATTAAGCACATAGGTAACGATTGGTTGGTAGAAGAGTGTGTAGATCCATACTTCAAATACTCAATACTGTACTGCCGGCATTTCTTCTTCGATTAAGACATTTTTAAACATGAAAATTTTTCCTTATTTAAGTTAAAATAAATTTACTTTTGAACAAATTTATAAATATAATGTTTTTTATCACTTTCACAAAGAATAAACAAATTTCTCAAACTGACTCAAATAATGGATTCATTTAAAAATCTCTGTCCAGGCATGTGTCCTCATACTTCAGAATTTTTCGAAATACAGGATAATAAAAAAGAATTCTGTTTAAAAATTTTATGCAGCCAATTATCGCGAATTTTGTACTCCACAATTTTCGAATTCATAATGATTGTTAATGCGAGTCATTTGCAATTTTTCGTGTTTTGCCGTGATATTTTGACATTCATGAAAGAATTGCAGCAACAATGTTTTTAGCCTGGCCTAAATTTTGTTCTTCTTGATTTTAATCCTTCTTCGTGTTCACGGCGTATTTTGGACATTGGTAAAATAAATTCAATCCCCTCCCTTCTCAGATCTACACTCGTCTGTATAGAATTTCATTTAAAAGTGCAGTTAAAGTTTTTGTCACGGACGGGGCAATCAAGAGGAGATCAACTATTTTCTCTATATCACTTCCTAAATAGGTAGTTACCCCCATCACCGCCCTCCTTGACTCTCCTAATGCCCCCCATTTTTCTGTAGACTCGCTACTGCCCCCCTGGAAAGCTCCAGCACCCACTGGGGGGGGGGCGGTACCACCCCCATTGGGAACCTATGCTCTATATGAACAGTGCATAATATCAAACATGCAATAAAGTATCGAAGATATATTAATTACATCATAATTTGAGCATATTTTCACCAGTTAGAGTACAGACAGATGCAGACAAACAAACCAAATTCATAAATCTTTTCAACTATGCTGAAAATGTTAAAAATAAATTGAATTTCTATAAAGACATTTTATAGTTAAGCAGGTTCTATTTATTTTATTTTAAAAGAATTGTTAAATATCAATAATAACCTGATTTTTATCCATTTTACATTCTTCAGGTGGTATGACACTCAGCCAGTTTTCATTTTTTAGTATTGGTAAATAAATCTGAGAAGAAAAAAGAAGTTTTAATAAAAACAACAACTAAAAAATTAAATTATTAAAAATACAATAGATATAAGAATGATAAGAACCCAGATGTTGATAAGACATTGCTTTATTTCATTTTATTTTTTATTTTTTTCAGAGTAAGAGGCCTTTTCCAAATTCTTGAGGATTTTCTAGTTTATTTTCTTTGGCATAATTTTTTTAATATAAGAGACATTTCATATTTTTTGTAACTTTTCAAGATTTTATGGCATTTTTGAAGTTTTTGCTTTTATTAAAATTGTTTATAAAAGTATTTAGAAATATAAACAGCTTTATTTCATTTCATTTTATTTTTATTATTATTATTATTTTCAGAGTAAGAGGCCTTTTTTTCATTCTTGAGGATTTTCTAGTTTATTTTCTTAGGCATAATTTTTTTAATATAAGAGACATTTCATATTTTTCGTAACTTTTCAAGATTTTATGGCATTTTTGAAGTTTTTGCTTTTATTAAAATTGTTTATAAAAAGTATTTAAAAATATATACAGCATATGCAATAAAACTGGAAAACACTAAATTTGAAATTTAAAAAGATTGAAGTAGTCTTGAAATACCTAAATCAACAACATCTGGGAGCTTGTAGTAAGGGATAAATATTAGGTGTATAATTATGATTCTGTCCTTGATGAAGATATTGCCCACCACAATCTAAACTCACAACTGAATTAACTTTATTACTCTACCATATACTTTGTAACATTTATATGAACATATATATGGAGTGGGATCGGAGGCTTTCCCTCCAATTTCTTTACTCTGCGAAAGGATAATGCTTAGTTGACAAGCTTCTGAAATTGTCCCCCCCTCTCTTTTTTTCCAAAATATGTAATATTTTCAAGGTATTCTAGTATCCAGTGATACATACATAAGTGAAGTCACAAGAAAAACAAAATGGCATATAAATAGGGAGGGGGGGGGGGTCTGGACCTCCTTCCCTTTGATTTCACCACTGGTTACAACTGACAATCAATGGTGTATGTTACAAGCTACAATTAATAAATCTGAAAGAAAAATTGGGTGGGGTACAAATGTCCAGAATAAAGTCAAAAGACAGGACAATTTTTTTTCTAATGAATTCTTTAAAAATAATTAGAATTCTTGTATTCCAAAATCTACTTGTTGTCTGACAGATGGATAAATGTTGTAGCTTTTAATGACATATACATTGAACAAATATTTCTTTTATTTTGACAAAAACAAGGATTTTTCTTTTATTTGGAAAAAGCAAAGAGTCAGAGTTATACATATTAGATTAAAATACTAAGATTTTCTGGTAAAATAGTGATAAATCACTTTAAATCTCTCTCTCTCTTTTTTTTGAGGAATTGAGCAGCAATTTTAAGTAATTTAATTGATACTTAATAGACTGATGCTAGAAGAATTAATTTATTAGTAAGATTATTTCATTAAAACTAAATTAGGCAAATTACATAAGTTATGTTATTTAATATTCCTAAATGAAGTTTGTAACAAAAGTATCTTCATCTAATATAAACATGATAAACAAATTAAAGTGGCAACTATTAAAATTTTTTATTACCAATTGCATCTTTCATGATTTGTACTCACAACTGCATGTATTTTTATAAAGAAATATAATAATTTATAAACACTGTAATAAAGTTATATTTCAGTTTCAATTTTCACACAATCTAATACAGTACACTCCATTAAATCTACACACCTTAAATCCAGAGGTTATGAGGATTTTAAAATTTTGCAGATTTCTGGTCATTGCTTTAAAATTTTTTAAAACTTTGCTTTCTTAAAATTACAAAAACATTTTTATACTGAAATAAAATATTTTTGTTTATGATATTATTTCTTAAGAAAACATAAACATTTAAATATTTTGCTTTAAATTTGAATGTAAGGACACAATCAAAATTATAATGAATGATTGTACTATAGTAAAATATTGAAAGCAGTAAAATAATAAACTAAAAGGATAAAAAAATAAGATAATTTAAAAATTGATTAAAATATTAAAAAGAAAGGTCAAGTAATTAATTAATAATGCATATTTGAATATGCATAAAAAAAGATCAGGTAGATTTTCCTAATCAAAAGTACTCTTTCTTAATTCACATCAAAATCACCGTAATAACAAAAAACAAGCTTGATAAATACATAAATATATTTGGTAAAAAGATTACCAGTGACATCAGCAATATATTGATTTAAAAAATAAATAAATTTATACTCCTTTCATGGGAAACCAAGAATTCAGTCAAATTGTTAAGAATTATTAAAATATATACAAGATGAAATAAAACCAAAAAATTTGTAATTTAGGCTCGACATCTGAAATGAAAGTTTCATTTTTTACATCAGTAAAGATGTGCCGATTTCTCGGTTGCAAATTTGAGGAGTCGGCTGTATATATATAAAAAATATATATTTATTTAACAATTATTAAAAGCATGCATATTTTTAAAGATTACTATAGTCTTTATTTTTTATTTATATTTTGTTTTTTAGTTTTTAATGTTTAAAATATTTCATTATTAAGGTTTCAGAACTTGTTGGCATATTTTAAAAAGTATGGTTTGGCAGATTATTAACCCTGTTACTGTAACTCGTATATAGTTGTAAAATATTGTTTTCTTAACATAGATTCAAAAGTAATTAAATTTGGAATTTTCTGTTAGTTGGTCACAAATCTTCCCAACAGCAACTTTTAATTTTGCGTGTGTAAATTACAAAAACATTTTCATACTGAAATAAAATATTTTTGTTTATGATAATATTTCTTAAGAAAACATTTTTCTTTTTTTAACTTAAATGAATGAAAGATGACTATTTGAAATATATTCTAAGTGAAATTAGTGCAATGAGATTGAGAGAATATCTGGCAATTTATCCCTGTACTCAGTTAACAGAAAAACACATTAAAATTAATTTATACAAATTTTTACTGTGTATACATTTTTTAAAAATATATATATATAATTCTAGTACATAAAAAGAAGTGGATGAAAAATCAATTGCAAAATCCTTCTTTACATACATGAAGAAAATTGAGTTAAATAAAAGTGTAAAAAAAAAAAAATACTCACGTGAGATATTACTTTTTTCATTGCAATAAGAGGATGTTGATTTATACTTCCAACTTCAAAAAAATCTGGCATATTGCTAAAAACTTCTTCAACTGTATTAAAAACCGGAATTTCATCCTGTCTGCATTTTAGAAAATACACATATCTTCTAGATGGAACAAATGTGGTGATGTTTAAAGACAGGTGAAGAACATTTTTCTTTATAATTTGAAGTAGAGATGTCTAAAATAAAATTAGGAAGTTTTCATATTAGGTTTTAAAAAAATCATATTAACTTAACCGTTTTAGTGCTAAGCAATTTTTGCAAGAATGCACGAAAATTGCGGTACATATTTTGATTTCTTTAAAGGAAAAAATAATGTTGTCATATAAAACACTGTTATTTAGACAAATATCAATCAATTTTAATAATTCTTTTTGTATTATAAAGAACTCGCAGCGCAAAAGCGCTGCGCCGCGGTTTTCGAGATAAACTATCGCAGCGCTTTTGCGCCGCGTAGCAGTCAAACGGTTAAAACAGATATTTTGTATACCTCTGCACATTTACCAATTATATCAGGTATTATAGTAAGTTTAAAATGGGGTAGCTTTTCTATGTTCACTTACTTGAAAAGATTTAAAAAAATTCTTTTTCAAAAAAATAGTCTATAAATCTATAAATCTATAATACTCTTTGTATATTTCAACAAGTTTATTTATACTTCACAGTTATTAATATGGTATTCCATATAATTTATTACAAATTAATAAAACCAATTCACATTTCCTTTAAAAATAAATATATTGCATGGAGTATTTAAAATTCTTTAAAAAATGGTGATAATGATTCTTCAAGTTCAAGTTAAAAACATAGTAATTGTCAACAAAGTTTGCCCAGATAGTTTCAGTATTGAATTATGTAATAGTTCACTTAAGTTCCATTATCTTTTTAATTTTCATTCGTAGCTCAACGCATTCCGTTTCCCCATTTTTTCACTTAAAAACGTTTTCGCCTACTTCTAAGGTGTCTTCAGTCAAGAATAATCCACTCATTCATTCTTCGGCAGAGATTTTTGAAATTTCCCTCGATTTACCTTTGCTTGAGACATCAGCTGGCACCATCTGTTATCTATAGTTGCATGTGTCATATCATTACATACTATTTTCTTATTTTCTTCTTGTAAAATTTTTATTTCTATAGCTTCTCTGATCAAGGCATTATGAAGGCATCCATAATTTGCAATTTTTTCTATTTTTATTGTGTTACTTTTAATCGGAGTTTCTGTATTTTTCCTTGCCATTGCTGTTTTTTGATTATTGTATTTTAAGTCGCGGATATGTTCTGTTAATCAGTCCTCTATTTTTCTTTTGGTCATGCCTATGTATACAATATCTTCATTTTTATTATTTTTACATGAAATTTTATAAATTCCAGCTGTTTGTAAATCGTTGTATTTTTCTATATCATTACGTATTAAATTAAAGAGGGAGGGATTCGGTGTTAATGGTACATGTTTTCCTAGTTTTTTACGTGAATGTTAAAAAAAGAAAGAAAACTTTGGGGGTAATTGCATCAGATCTAAAATGATACATTTAAAATCACATATTTAAAACTGTTTTCTTATAGGATTGTGCAAAAATATCAGGACATAAAGAATCAGTTTACTTAATTATTTTTATATCACTTATTTGCAAATGTTTAACTGATATTATTTAAGTAAAGACAAAAACAGTCATTGGATTTCTTAAACAGAAACTGAGTCAAACCTAAAATTCTCCAATCAAAGAAGAATGAATGGAGACCCATTCACAAGAAGATCACCACTGTTTTATTTTATTTTATTTATTATAATTTAATCTTCTATAATCTTTTTAAAGTCATTTAAATTAGTAATGTTTTAAGAACCTACTTTGACTGAACAAGGGGTGATGAGCATAGTTCCTAGGGTGCAGAGCCACCTAGTATTTAAAAATTTTTACACACAGTAACGGTCTATAACTGAATTGCTGGTATTACTTGATTATCTCATTGACCCATTTCGATAAATTATATAACTTGCCAAACAACTTGCAAAATTATACAGATTGCCATAATTTTTATTTTAAATAATAAAACAACAAATAAATTAAAGAATAATAAAAACACAAATTAACTGTCAAATTAAAAATAACTTGATGATGTAACAAGCACATGTAACGTGTTTAATGTTGAGTGAATGTGACATTCATGATAAGCCATTATTTGCATTTAATCTTATAGTTTGGCAATAGTTTTTTGGTTAATGGAAAAATCAATTAGTACCAAATTGCATATAAGATAGATCCTTACAATTTTAAAACTGATAATCTTGTAGTAATCCTGAGTCAACTGCATTATTAAAAGAAAATCGTTGCTGAAAAAATAATAAGACTTTGTAAAAAAACTAAACAAATTAGGGTTGGTTATAGTTTAATATACTAGAAAAGTATGAATGGGTATATCATAAAAGATCAAAGAGATATGAAGCCTAAATAATATCAAATATTGCTATTCTGTATAACTCTTTTTTTTTTTTTTTTAAATCTTATCCTTATCTATTTATAAGACACTTAACTCAGTATTGAGGAAAAAAAAGTAGTGCATATTTAAACTTCATTAGGCATTTCATAAAGCTAAATTCAATATAGTAATAACCTTTACTTTTTCCAGTGTAGCTAACACAAAACCCTTGTTAGATGTTTAAACTTGACATTGAGCTAAGAGGGGTTGTGTTGAAAAAAGCTCATAAATTTGCAAAACTGCTTTGGTCCATGACATGTTTTTCGAGATAGGTTTTTAATTAACTTGTAAATACACAAGAGTTGTAATGAAAGAACTTATTCAATGCAAACTAGTTACGAACATCATAGTATTTATAAAGAATTTGCATGCATAAGGAATTAAAAAAAAAATAGACATTTTAATACCAAAAATTTCGTAAAGTAGTGACCTCTTTATCTGAAGTAAGGAGCGTTTTGCATTAACCACTTAACCGGCGACGGGTATGGGGAAACAGTGCTTTAACCCCCGACTTATCTCGGGGCAACCGGTTAAGTGGTTAAATAAGGCAAATAATACTTTTAAAAAAATGCTGGTGCTAAAATGGACAATAAATTTTAAATGTCTTATGCGTGCAAACCCTGGTTTATGTGATTAATTTTAATTAAATTAATATGTTTGCAACAATACTAAGTTTATTGCTTTTATACTATTACTAGGAGTTGTATTACACAAATATATTATTAAAAGTTGTTATCTAGGCTTTAAAAACCGATGGTATGCAGAGTACACTACTTCTGTCATTATTTATTTTGAAACCATCCCTGTTTTTAAAGCTTAATATCTCAGCTAATTACCAACGAATTTTTTGGAAAATCATTATCAACAATGGTTTTATACTTCTGCTGCGATAAGTACCTCCAACTCTCTTCAACATCTTTTGCTCAGTGTCCAAATCCTCAATGTTGCCAATATGTGTGTAACAGAAAAATGTCCTTTTCCTAAAAACTATGCGATCTAGAATAATCACTATAGTTTTCCTGCAAGGTTTAAAATAAAATCTATAATCACTAATTTTTTCATAATTTTAGTTTCAATAGAATTGGAATCAAATGGGGAAGAACATATTTTTACATTATATTTTGACAATATCTCTGAAAATATGATACCTAAAATTAAAAGAAATATATTTTTGAGTTCAGAATAATGAAAGCTTTCACGAAATACTTCACACACTATACAAAGAAAAAATTTCTTTTTTCTTCAAGTAACTTAATTTGCCTCTTACCTTCCTTCTAAATATTTTTAAAAATGTTTAATAATATCTAAATATGTGGGTCAATAGTCTTTATTACTTCCCCCAATTTGAACTTTCCACGCTTCATAGTTTATGAGTAAATTGGCAGTGACAGATGGACAGACAGACACGAGAGTGATCTTATAATGGTCTGTTTTTACTTTATAAGTGTGGAACCCTAAAAAAAAAAAAAAAAAAAAAAAAAAGATATTAAAAAAAGCAAACAATTTGGGATCCTTAATTTTTTAACCACTCTGGGTGACCGCCCAATTTGCCATCCTTTAAGTACAGACTAAATAAGAAAAAAAAGTTAATTATTCTTACAGTAGATCGTCTTGATAATCTTTTACCACTCATACCATTTTCAGTATCTGAAACTGCTTCAGATGGATATCTTTTGGGTGTCATATTTACTGTGAGATCTTCATTATCTATAACTGAAAAAAAATATAAATTAATATCATACAGAAAGAAATTTTCTTAATTTTTAAAATAATGTGAAAAATATTAACGCTTATGATATGATGAATATAATTTACAATGTTCCTAAAGATATTTTGTCAATTAAATAACAAAGAGAAGTTAAAAAAAATTGCTTAAACCTGTAAACAATACAGTTAAACTTGCAAATAGCAAATTTCTATCAAGCATAAAAACATTTCATTTAAAACTTATATTTAATAAAATACATTATAATTTATATTGTCAAAATAACTTTTGAATAATGAAATTTCTATTTAATATGCACAACATATAAAAGATAATCTTTCTTTTAACCAAATTAATTAGCAACAAAATTTTAAGCAGAGCAAGAATTATTGAAATAGAAATTGATAAAACTTTTAGTAGATAATAATCAGTTAAAGATGGAAAAAGCCTCAAACATCCCCCAACATTTTTTTTTAAAAATTCGAAGCTTTAAATCTCAATAAGGTCCACTGAATGGATCAATCAATATTTTGAAAAGTTAATGTGAATTGACTGCTTGTTTTTATAAATTTACTGTACATATATCTATTGAATTACCACTTGTAATTAATTTTCATCATTCTTTTAATTAGCATACATATAAGTTTAGATTTTTGCAATTACAACAATTTTATAAAAAAACAAATATAAAAAATTAAAACTGTTATGATACTTTCATTTTTTATTTTGTGCTATTAACGAATGAAATTTTTAATTTTTAATTTTTCTTATTTTCACAATACTGCTTACAACTTTATTAAACAAATTATAAAAATATACATTGTGTTTAAAACAATAATTTAGCATTCATTTATTAGTACTTCTTTTATTTGATTTTTGGGACTTGGCATCACTTAGTCCTACAAAAGTCTAATTTTATTCTAAATATTAACACTTTATTACATAAATTGATGATATGTTTCAGTAACCAGTGTTTTAATATATCATCTGCCTCTGTTCCAGCAATCCTTTAATTCTATTTAGGACTTACAGGTGATGCCGCCAAACAGAAGGATTACAAGGACATTTATCCCGGAACATTTCAACTGGAGAAAATATTCTCTCTGCTACATGAAAAATTGAAAAGACAATAAAAACTGATCACTAAGAACAATCTTTGAACACTACGTTTTTACTGAAGAAATGTACATTATTAGGGGCATATTCCTGCTGTATAGATGACACAAAAAACTTTCATTGCAGGACTTTTTAAAACCTTTTATGGGAAGCTTTAAAAGCTCTCATATCTTGCCCCATTTATCAAACAATACTTATATTGTAATTATACATATTTAATCAAGAATTATTATATATATTTTAATTGTTATGTAATTCTTTTAGTTCAATTGAAAAAAGAAATATATTAAGCACAAAACAGTTCATCTTCATGAAATGACAACACTGCTCTACAGATATCTGGTGAACTAGAAGATGATGTGTTACTGAAAGTTGAGTTGAATATTTCACTTGCTTATATATTTCAAGTGATTGACTAATATATAAATGAGGGTGAAAATAATTAATAAACAATAGACTAATTTGTGAGGTATCTGCACTGAACTCTGACCTTCAATTTGCATTGACAATATGCCATGGAAAACATGATTGGTGATTTTAAAAGGTAAACAATATTAGTAATTAGTGTTGTGATTATAAAAATATTAGAGAGTGTATGCAATAGGCAGAGAGAATACACTATTGAACATATAATGTAGCTTTAATTGAGAAACAGAGTGTATCTATAACTTCTTGAAAAAATCCAATACATTCCTTGTTGGTATTTGCAACTTAAAAAAAAAAAAAAAAAAAAAAAAAAAAATCTACATTCCTGGAATGATTAATAAGTAAGTACAAAGAAAAAATTGGTGCTTTTAGGTTAGTTAAGGGACTTGCTTAGGGAACCAGTGTTATTTATACATATATATGTATACGTATATACAAATATATGTTTATTACACAATTATATGTATACTTATCATATCGTCCCGCATTAGTGGGAATGCCAAATGAAATCGAGGTGCACCAGTATGCCAGAAGAACTTGCATTTACTGGCATGCTGAAAAATGTGAGGTTTTGCTACTGGAGGATGGGCGACTGATTTATTGTGTTTTTTCTAACAACATTTTTCAATTTAAGGAAAAAACATCAATACTTATTTTTATTTTTCTCTATTTCTCTTTCTATATATAGATATTAATTTATATTTAAGTGATTATTAGGTTTTATTTATCTTATTATCATTATGCAAAATTTTCATGCATGATGTTTCTACACCAGGATGACAGCATTAAGTTAATTAAATTATCACATAAAAAACCTTTTTTATATAAGTTAAGCACACATTTCTCTACATATTTAGATAATTATTATATTTTTCTAATTTTATACATAATAAGAATATTTCTTTTCATGTAATAATTTATGAGATAATATATTTCTACATTTTAAAAATTAGATGGATGCTGGGAAGAGCATTGTGTGAAATGGTATGTGACACATGAAACATTTTTTATTTTCTTTATGTAAAAAGGATAAACTAAATAATTAGAAAAACGGGAACAAACTCTATATTGCACTTTTCCTTTCCCATAGTAGTTGCTGCTACTGAATACAGATAATGAACCACATTCCTTTCCAATTTGCGAAGTTTCTCACTTTTTCTGGTATGCCGGGAAAGACCAGGGACTCATATTTAAAAACCTGGTCTCCCTCTAATTTTGCGACATGCCAGGTAATGCGGGGAATACGGTATATATGTACATGTATATATACGTATAGGTTTGCATATGTAAATGTATATATAACACTGGCATGCAAGTAACTGAAAGGCACCAAAAAATTTTTATCTTAAATTTATTTTTTCAATTTAAGTAAACATTTGGTTAAACCCTTTACAGTTGGATTTTAATCAATTTTCCAGGACCTAACTTTATTAGTCGCCACACATTGCTTTTTTTTTATTGATCCCTGCTCCAAAAAATGAATTCTCTAAATTAAACTCTCTGTAAACGCTTTTGAGCAGAGGTTACCTTTAAAATTCTCTAGTGCAGAATGCAGAAATTTTACTTTATGAACTCACTCTATAGTATACTGCTCTGAATTTTAAGATTCATTAATACCAAAAAATTCAAAATCATTTACTGAAAATAAAACATTTTTGGCTGAATGTCAATTCTTGTAAAATTTACAGAATTAAGGGAAAACAAGACTGGGGTGCCAGCCCACTCCCATTAATTTTAGTCTAACATTTTATACTCATATGTAACTAAATTTTATCCAAGTGTTTAAATATATTTTAATTCATATGTTTGATAAAACTATGCAATAACTTTATACAAGCTAGAGATATCTAAGTTTTTAAGCTCTATGAAAAAATATACTTTTCAGCTAAATCTCCCATTAACTCTGTACTCAAGTGATTTTAGTAAAATTTTTTTTTTTTTTTTGTTTTTTGTTGGTAGAATATAAATATAAGATCATTCAAGACAGACAGTTAAAAAATAATTAGCTTCAAACAAAAAAATTCTGAAAAATTACCATTTCTTTAAAATAAAAAGTTTAAGTCGTAGAAACAAACTGTCTGCCATATGTCTTGAATATAATCCAGTGAATATGGATTCCAAATTTCATTAAAATCAGTTAACTAGTTTCCGAGAAAAAGGGTCTTAAAGCACGCATATTTCAGATAGAATTGGACCCAGTCTTGTGTTCCCTTAAGTGTAAAGAAATTCTACCTTCAGTCTTATCATCTGTAAATTCACTTTCAAATTCTAATTTCTCTGATTCAGATGATGTTGATGCTTCATTCTTTTCACTTTCTTCTGCTTGTTCAAAGACATCTAAACAAGAAAGAAAAGTCATACATGAACTATAAATTATGAAACAATTTCCAAGAATATTATAGTAAAATTTCTTTGTTAAAAAAAAAAAGAACACCTATGCGCACATTTTAGAAAACAATTAAATCACATTTAAAATACATATTTTAGCAATATCATCCATAGCCAGAAAAGTAGTACATATTTCAATTCCAATGTGCAGCCCTGTTTTGATCTAAAGATTTGTATGTATTCTAGATAGTACAATAAAAAAAAATTTTGTAAGAAAATGCACTTACTATAATCCACAATTTCTACCAACAGCAGGAAACTAAACACACTTGTTCCTTTGTATAACTTTGTATATTAACTGTATACAGGATGAGTCATAAATAACAAAACAATAGGCTATTTCCTTAAATATTGCCCCTAGACCCATACTTCCAATTGCAAAAATTCATAAAAAAAGGTGAAATTTTTGATAAGATAAGTTGCAACTCCATGGGGCGTCTGTTTGAAAAAATATGAAAATTAAATTTTTATACAGCCCCCATAGGATAAAAATTCTAATTAGGAAAACTTTCCTTATCCAGTTCTGAATAAGACACAAAAAGTTGCATCTTCATATCTTCAAAACTTGCAGCGTTATAGCCGTTTAAATAATTCATCACGTTTTAAGGGATTAGACACAAATTGAAATGTACGCAATTGAAAAAACAATGTTACTTTAACAGTTCTAGGAAAGTGTAAAAAATCTATCTTTTGAGTTAGAATTTTGATTTTTTTCTCTTTTTTTGTAATGATTAGTCATATTATTTTCTAATGAAAACAAATCCCAAAATTTCTCATACAATTTATAAAAATTTCACATGGTTAGTACTGGTTTAAATGAGGTAAATAAAAATCGTTATAACTCGATTACAGAACTCGAAACAATATTTATCGGATTTCAATTTCTTTCCATTTAATTAAAGATGAAAATCTGATTTTGGTTTTGTTCCAGGGTTTTTGTTTTTCAATATTAATTTTAAAACTATTAAAAATATTTATTGAAAAAATAATATAACTTAATAAAAAATCATATTTTCAAAAGTAAATATTTTTTCAAATTTTCCAAAACAAAACTAATGTAAAATAATCAAAAATGACGTTTTTCAAATTCTTTTTTTTTTTTTAACAATTCTTAACTTTTAATAATTTAAAAACAGAAATAGTGGAGAAAAAAAATTCATTATGCAGAAAAACGAAGTATACTGTTTAAATGTTTGTCCGTTATTTAAAAGAATGCATAATCTAAGATGCAGACTAAATCTTTTTTTTTTTTTTTTTAGCTCTCACAACTTTAGGCTTTTTATTGTCCTGGAGAGGCTGTTAAAAAATCTGTATTCTGGGCCCAGGAGTGGTCAGGACCGAGACGTTATTTTTTTTCTGAAGATTCATCTGGCGGGACTTAATGTATTTTTCATACCAGAGGGGACTGCTTCCTTTTTCCTAAGTCTGCACTGGACGAAATTTACAATCCCTGTCTCGAACAATCCGTATTAAAATCATCGTCTCTGACTGACTTCATACGTGCATAAAATAAGTAAAATTTGGTTCAATCAAAATTTTTACAAAAACCACATAGATTTTAAAATTGCTTTTATTTAAAAAAAAAAAAAAAAAAAAAAAAAAAAAAAAAAACTCTGTTTAATTTTTTTTTTTTAAGGAATATTTTAAGGAATTATATTAAGGAATATTAAGGAATATTTTTTTTATTTAAAGGCAAAAAACTTAAATACAATAAGACCAGCGAAAAAAATCTGCCTATGACGTAATTCTGTCTTAAATGGAAAATGTATTGATCCATGCAAAATAAATACAAAATACATGAGAAAAAATAAACTCCATTAAAACCTCCTAGGAAGGGCGTTTGTCTATAATGTATTTTTTCTTTCCTATGTGATTCCATCTTAAAAGGTTTTACTGCATAACATTTTTCAAAGTCTCCAACGCATGAGATATGGATTAATGAATTAAAACATATGTGAAACATTTACATATAAATAGAGATTCATTGATAAAATAAATATATCACAGCCTTTGATGCTTCTTTAATAATAAAAAGTATAAATATAAAAAACGAAAGGCTATAATAAGTATTTTTGGTCAGAACTCCTCCATACAAAACAATTTTTAACCACACCAAAGTAAAAAACTATGTAGAAATTCAAGACTAAACCGGGCTATGATTTAAACTTTTTTCCAGGCCGATCCGGGTTATTATTTAAAAAAATTTTCAAGGCTGGTCTGAACTTTTTTCCCTATGGGTCGGTTAGGGACCAGACCTAGATATTTCGATCCATGTAGACCTCAGGTTACTGAAATGCCCTTGAAATCCTTTTGCATCCAGTGTGAAAAAAGGAATAAGTTATTTGAAATGCATGTGAAATCAAAGCTGATGAATATATTTTGCAAAGTAAAGCTATATTTCTTAAAAAAATAATCAAACTGAATACACTAAAAGCACATAGAAAAAAAAAAAAATTGAAAATATAAATAAGTTATTGAAATCTGTTTGCATCCAATAAGATAAAGAATTAATCAGTTTCCTTATTAGGGAATCAATGTAGAGATGCATATTTTGATGAAAAAAACTGTATTTCAATTGGCAATCAATAATAGATTTTTTAAATCGTCACTTGGCGAGTGATGACAAGATTGGCGATCGATGACCAATAAATTACTTGAAATGCATGTGGAATCAAAGCTGATGAATATATTCTGCAAAATAAAACTGTATTTCTTAAAAAAATATATCCAACTGAAATAGATAAAAGAACTTGCCAAAAAAACCGAAATATTGAAAATACAGCTATGTCATTGAAATCTGTTTGTATCCTGTAGGAAAAAGAAATAACCAATTTTCTAATTAGATGTAATTAATGTAGAGATGTATATTTCCATGAAAAGATTTGTATTTCACTCGGCGATTGAAATAGATTTTTTAAATCGCCACTTGGCAAGTGACGACTAGGGTGGCAATTGATAGCCAATAAATTACTTGAAATGCATGTGGAATCAAAACTGATGAATATATTTTGTAAATTAAATTACATTTCTTGAAAAAATAATCCAACTGAACACAGTAAAAGAACTTGGCAATAAAACGAAACATTGAAAATACAGCTATGTCATTGAAATCTGTTTGCCTCCAGTAGGAAAAAGAAGAAAACACTTTTCTAATTAGATGTAATCAATGTAGGGATGCATATTTCCATGAAAAAAAACTGCATTTCACTTGGAGATTGAAAATAGATTTTTTAATCACTACTTGGTGAGTGATGACTGGGGTAGCGATTGATGGCCAAAGGTCAATAAATTGCTTGAAATGCATGTGAAATCAAAGCTGATAAATAAATATATTTTGCAAAATAAAACTATTTTTCAAAAAAAAAAAAAAAAAAAAAATAATAATAATCTGATGGGAACACACTAAAAGAACATGGAAAAGAACTGAAATATTGAAAATATAGTTAAGGCCTTGAAATGGGTTTGCATCTTGTATGGAAAAAACAATCACTTTTCTAATCAGGTGTAATCAATATAGTGATGCATATTTCCATGAAAAAAACTGCATTTCACTTGGCGGCTGAAAATAGATTTTTTATTCGCCACTTGACGAATATCGATTAGGATGGCAATCGAAAGCCGATTTTTTAAGTGCCACTTTTACATCTTTAATAACCACATGGCAAGTGACCGCTGCTAATTTTCACCTGTATTAAATCAAATCCTACTAAATCGATTTAATACTGACTTGCAATGTTTTTCTTAATTTGTCTTTTTCTTAAATTGCCTGTGTCTTAAAACAGAAAACATTGAGGTTTGTGATGTGTATTTAAATCAGATCCTGCTAAATCGATTTTACACCAACTTGCTCCGTTTTCCCAAAATCACCTTTTTCTTACATCGCCTTTTTCCTAAATCGGAAAGCATTGAGGCTTGAAAAGTTTGCTTAAATCGCTAAATCAATATAACACTAGTTTGACATGCAAGCAGTATATATACCAAAGTAGATAACTCAATTTTCTGATGTTAGCTCTGAATCATTATTTTAAATCGATTTAAAACCAAAGGCTAAATCACGATGTAAGGTGATGGTTAAATTGCAATGTAAGGCTAAATTGTGATTTCCGATGTGGCAATTTAAGAAACTGGCTAAATCACGATTTCTGATGCAAGCTTTAAATTGATTTACAGCCCAAGGTTATTGAACACAGTGTTGAATTCAGCCATTTTTCTATGTGAGAAATTTCTACAGCTATGGGGTAGAATGTGCCTCCCAGATGATCCACTGAATTCAACACTGTATGACATAGAACAAATATAATTAGGATGAGCGAAGCGAATCCTCTACTAGGCCACTCAAATTACAATTTGTCGTACACTTTACAAAAAAACTATTCAATATTTTGACTTCAAATTAAACACAAAAATAAAATATGATCTGTAGATTTTCAGAATATAATTTTTTTTACAGTAAAACGTTAAAAAAATATTATTTTAATTAATTTATTTTACATGCATTTCCAATACGGACGCATTTTAGCAAATAAATAAAAAATGAAACGCGTATATTTTCAGAAAAAAAATATAAATCATGGAGTAAGTGATTATAGATAGAATCACGATTAATTTAATAAATAAAATATGTTTTCATTATTCAGCAAAATCGTTTGCACAAATGACACTTAAACATTTAAAAAAAATTGTATTATGGATTTTTTTTTTTTTTTTTGTAAAGTGGCAACAAAAGAATTGTAAACAAATAAAATTAATTGTTAAATTTGTTATATAAATGAAAAATTAAAAGAACTGAAGCGTGAACTTGTTGCCTCGATTCAAGCTCTTTATAAATGTACTAAAGGAAAAGTTGGCCGATTCAGAAATGACAAGTGGACTTCAACCATTTCTTACTTTATCATTTGTATCGAAAGTAATGTTACGTTCTTATTTGTGGACCAAAAAAGGTTTAGTGAACGGGACTTTAGACTTTGTTGCACGTATTAAAGAAAATCACAAGCCACCAGACTAGATACCCCGAATAATCATGGATAAATTTGAATTCTACAATAATTTAACTTAAAAGAATTGGTGCGTACCAATTCCCCCAATACAGTAGACTCCCTCAAATCCGCACAGCTTGGGACCAGAGATTTTGCGGATTTTAGAATTTTGCGGATTTCTGGTAATTGCTTTGTTTACATTTTTTAAACAGTAATTTGAATGCAATTAATAATCCAATTGAAATTATAATGTATGCTTACAATATAATAAAATATTGGGTACACGACATTTCGGTCCCGCCGTTTCGGTCCCGAGACATTTCGGTCCCTGGACATTTCGGTCCCGAGACATTTCGGTCCCGAGACATTTTGGTCCCGAGACATTTCGGTCCCTGGACATTTCGGTCCCTGGACATTTCGGTCCCGAGACATTTCGGTCCCTTGCCATTTTGGTCCCTGGCCATTTCGGTCCTTAATCATTTTGGTCTCTTGCCATTTCGGTCCATTGCTATTTCTTTACCGGCCACTTTATAACTTGGTTTCTGATTGATGAAGGCCCACTAAACGCTGTAAGCTCAACATTGTTCGGGCCTTTTTTAATATTTTTATTCTCCTGCCCCCCTTCCCTCAAATTTTATACAAAGCTGAATATAATAGTCCAATAAGTTTAATCTATTGTAACTCGTGATAATAAAATCACAGCGAGTTGTAAATTTGATTAAACAATGTTATATAATTTTATACTGTCTTTACTATTATTATTTAACAGAATAAATATTTTAAGTTTTATCATATATTTTTTCTATTAGGTATTTTATCTATACTATAAACTATTATTTTTATTGATTGCTTTCGCACACTTTCTTAGAATCTTTAAATTAGTGATTTCGTAACTAGGCGTGCTATAAAAATTTTTTGTTAAAAAAATAAAAATGCTCCAATGACCTTTGTTTATGTAATAATTATTGGTTGCAATTTTTTTTTTTTTTTTTTTTTTTTTTTTTTAACAGTTTTTTTACCATATGAAGACAATTTTTGTGAGTTAATTTTATTGAAAGTGGGCCTATTTCTTTGTAATAAAATGATTATTTTTTAATTTTATATAAAAATGTAACTATTATTTTAAATAATTTTATTTTCGATTTTTAACTGACAAAGCTAAGCTTTTTTAATTTATCGTTTATTTATTTATTTCCATTACCTTTCCGCTCCCACTTTCACAGAAAAAAATTGACAATTTTTATTTTAATTTTATTATTAATTGAATAAATAGTTTTAAATTTCAGTAACTTAAATATAAAATAAATAAACAGGTAAACGATAAGCTTCAGTTTATAACTACTACAAAACATAATGATAAATTGAATATAAAACGATAAATTGAATATATTTATTGAGTTTATGTAAAGTAAAATTCGAAATGCATATTAATAATTTTATCAATTTAATTATATAAAGATTCATTAAATTAAAAATACATAAATTTAATAAAATATTAATTTGATTTTCATTTTAAAATCACTAACTGTTTTGAGATTTAATTTATAGCAATTATTCATCACCATAAGTTATTATTCAAAAATTGTTATTTATTTCAAAAAAGGAAATTATTATTATTATTATTATTATTTTGAAAAATCAATTAGTAACGTAATGTAATAATTAATTAAACATAATAATGCAACACTGTAACAATGCGTAAAAATATTTCTTAACAGGTTTAGGTAACATTATTATCCAGATGCAGATTTAAATTTTTTGAAACAAAGTTATAGTTTACAGTTCGCAAAAATCAATCATATATTAATTATTATATTTAAAGAGTAAGAAAAATATGATAAACTGACCAATAAATGAATAAATAACATATTTATTTTGAGAATCCTTATCATTTTTATACATCCTAATGAAGTTAATAACATTATAGTAGCTAAAATTTAAAAAATATGTTTTTTTTTTCATTTTTGCTATAACTTCTATATAGTTCTTGTACTAGATTTTAAACAAGTAATTGATAAATAAGTCACTTAAACAATTAATAGTTAAAATAATTTTGAATCCTTATTAATAAATATGTTTGATAAAAATAATTTAATTTTTGAGAATTTTTTAATCCAACAACATAATTATTAATGCTTTCAAATTTTCTAAGATGATGTTAATCATTTAATAAAATAATGTATAACATTAAGTAAATAACAAATCAAAACCGTGTGCCGAGAATTTTTAAACACTTTTTTTATGTTGGTGTTCCTATAAAATTGGAAATGTATGCATATAAGTATCAGCTAAGTACTACAATTACCTCTTTTAAGCAAAAATTCTGCATGTCAATCAATTGTCAACGCCCATCTGAACAAATAGTCATCTTTATACAAGATAGCTAGAAGAGCTAGGTAGTTAGGTTTATTCTACGTATCTTGATCTTTATACACTTGTTAGATGAAACCCTTATTCTTTACAATGCCCTTTATACTCTGGAGTTCAAATGCGGACGGACCTCCCACATAATCGCTGGCATTTTTAGAAGAAATATGAATGTTTTGAAAAGAACAGCATTTCTCGGTGTTCTTTATTCCTCTTGCTGTTATCTTCATTTCAAACGCTTTTAGTATCAATTAAACCAGTATAAAAAGTAGAATGGAATATTTTTTATCCTTATTATTACAGCTTATGAATCACATTGAAATATTCAAAACTTATAACTAAATAAGATTGTTAGATAAGATATTTACCACCTAGACATAATATTTTAAGTTACCTTTTTTAATTTAACTTACTTTTACAGAAGGCTTTTTTTTCATATTTTTTATGAGGGTTTTTATATTTTAATGTTAAAAATAATTATTTTATATAATAATATCAGCTTTAAATGAAATGACAAATTTCAATACGCATTACATTAATAATTTTGTAATTAGTTTCCTTAAGCTGGTTTTAGAAAATTTAACAGATGTGTTGTATAAATGTGATATATGCATAAAAGTATGGCAATATAATTTTTTTGCTGTTGCCGTTGTTTTGGAAAACATTATTAAAAACAGGGAAGCGTCAATATAAAAAACATTCTAGATTGTAATAATAACAATAAAAAAAGAACTGTTGTCATGAAAAAATAATTGCTAATAATTCAAGATATAATTCATTTTTCTAAAATGTAAAAAAAAAAAAAAAAAAAAAAAAAAAAATAATAATAATAATAATAATAATAATCTTTAAGTTACAAATCATTTTAATAATTATTTCTGCTAGTGTCATATATTTATGTAATAAAATAATTGCAATGCTAACTACCTCCACGTGTTGCAATCTGGAAACTCTTTTCTTAATTTAAAAACGGAAAACTTTAAAAGGAAAATAAATGCTAGTAACCAAAAACAATATATAAAAAATGCCATAAACAAAAAGAGGATTCAATGATAATTTTGGCACAGGTCGTAAAATACCACCAGATATAGATGTTTTTTATTTATTTCAACATTTTTGCTCCTATGCGGGAAGTGGCGGGGGTGCAAAATAAAGAAACACTTATAATTCTGAAAATTGGCTTCACCGATGAAATCCTATAATATGCTAAGTGTCAGAATATAAATTCCATATAACAATAACTCATTCTTTTCTCCTGGCAATTTAAAAGCCTTTGTCTCCCTGGAAAGGAAACATGCATCTCAGAAGTTAAAATTTTACAACTATTATGGGGTGTGTTAATATCATAAGTTAATTGGGTTATTTTATAAATTTAGTTATCAGTTTCCATGTTAACTTTCCCGTTTCCTCATTCAAGAATTCAAAACATTCTGGCAATTTTAAAAAATGCCATTCATCTGTGAATTTTTTTCAGAAATCTCCATCGATTTCTAAATAATTGATCAAGTTTTGGGGTACTTGTTACTTCTAATTAATTGCATTACACTAAAATTTTATGCGACTTTCAGTTAAAAAACCAGTGTTGAATTCAGACACTTTTCTCCGGGAGGGACTTCTGTGGCTCCGGGGGAATTACACTTTTTTACCACTGAAAACACAAAATTTCAAATTTTCCGGGGGGGGGGGGGGGTTATTGATAGCTCCGGGGGAATGACCTGCCCCTGAATTCAACACTCTAAAATGTTCCTTATAAAATTATGTCAGATATTTCCCGTGCACAAAATTTCAGCTTGCTGGAGAAGGGACCGAAAAGTCCAGGGACCGAAATGTCTCGGGACCGAAATGACCATGGACCGAAATGTTTCGGGACCGAAATGGCCAGGGACCGAAATGTCTTGGGACCGAAACGTCTCGGGACCGAAATGTCTTGGGACCGAAACGTCTCGGGACCGAAACGGCGGGACCGAAATGGCGGGACCGAAACGTCCTGCTTCCTAAAATATTAAAGTAAGTAATAAACTAAAATAATAAAAAATTAGATCATTTTTAAAATGATTAAAATATTAAAAACAAAGGTCTAATTAATAATGTATGATTAAGTGTTCATTATAAAGATGAAATGTATTTTGAATAAATTATTCAATGAAACTTTCCTCATAAATAATGTACAATACTAATTCAGATCAAAATAATAAAGTAAGGAGGTTTTATTCCAGGTTTAGCCACACTTAGTGACAAAAAAAAAAAAAAAAAAAAAAAAAAAAGCTTGATTAAGACAGATAATTGGTGAGATTATGATTATCATTGATAACAGGAATATCTTGAATTTTTTCAGAAATAAATTTACTTTTCCTTCAAGAGAAAACATTAAGACAGTAATAGTAACAAAAATTACAAATTAAAATATATTTAGAATTGATATAAAACAAAAAAAGTAAAATTTTGTCCTTATATCTGAACTGAATGCTTCATTGTTTACATCCGTAAATTATGTGCGGATTTTAGAGAGTTGCAGATTTTAGGTTTGCGGATTTGAGGGAGTCTACTGTAATTGAATTCTGGAAATATGGAAGCATAAATTGCTCAAGGAAAGAATTTCTTCTGCAGTTAGCTTTTGCTGTTACAATTCATAAATCCCAAGGTTTAACATTAGATGAAGCAGTTGTAGATATTGAGGATATATAGGCACCAGTTGGCTTAAAAACGTACGTAACGTTGTCAAGAGTGAAAATCTTTCAAAATTAAGCATTCAATAGAAATTTTCCTTGCGAAAAATTCTTTAATATCAAAAATTCTCATGCACTAACATGTATAAAAACGAAGAAATTAGACTAAAAAGTTTTACAGTTAAAAATTCATAGTATCGATGAGAGCAGATTTCAAATGTTTTTCCAGAAAATAGGATTTTGAAGAAGTAACTTTCTTCAAGCTTTCTTCAAATGTATTATTCTAAAATAGCTATCAAAGATTATTTGATGTTAATTACAAAGATTGGAAACATGCATATTTCAAACAACTTTAAAAAACACCAGTGGCTACTAGAAATTGTAAAAAAAAATCTTTAAAAGAATTTTTAGTTGAAAATTTAAAAATATTTTGTAAAAGTTTGCTTCGAAAATATTTTTTTATGCCAGTCTTACATCATAAATTGAAAATTCCTAGGAAATTGATAGTTATTTGGCTGAACTCACATTTGTAGAGTTAAAATGTGCCAAAACATAAAATAACATTTTTGTTTAATAAAGATGCAAAAATAATATTAAAAAATATTGTTACTTTCAAATATATGCTTTATAAAAAAATGCTTCGCGAATCCAAACAAAGCATGGCTTTTGCTAGTAAATATGTACCACCCATTTTTTTTCTTTTTAAGAAATAAAAGTACATAAATTTAGATTTTGAAAACATTTTAATCAGGTTTTTTTTGTCAAGTTTTAAAATTTTAATCAGGTATTTTTGTCAAGTTTTAAACATTTTAATAATCAGGTGAGAATATGCTTCCCTGACCAAGTGATGAGGCATGAATTTTTGTGATAATCATTGCAAGTTCATAACTTTGCAGCACCCACTTTTTTTCTCTCTTCGTATTAGGATGTTCTAAATTTTTTAGAGAACTTTTTAAAAGTTTTAAAGTTTAATATTTTTTAATCTTAAACTTTTCTTGTCTTATTACTTTTTAAAAAATAAAATAAGTGTTTTAAATCAATAATTGGAGAAGACACGGAAGGACATTCTGTAAAATTGAGGAAACTCTTGAATTTTGAGGATATTTGGACATTCTAATTTGTTAATCATTTCCACATGTTCTGTTAATTGAAAAACATTTTATGTAACAAATTTTCATAAGTAAACAAAATTTAAACAAATTTCATTAATATTAACATGGAAGATGAAATGATTAATTTCTTGTACAATAGCATCATTTACAATATAAATAATATAATATTGAATGTCATTCAATATGTCTTTAAAGTCTGTAGTAATATCAAAATGTCTTTTTCATACTGGATCCCATCCATTCAAAAGATGCATTACTTTTAATGACTTGAAAAAATTGTGATTGCTTTTAATAATTTGATTATATATGTATATTTTAGAGAAATCTCTCAAATTTGAAAATCAAGTTTATATCCAAACATTATTTCTAAACTTAGACAAGAGAATCACAATTAATCAGTTTATTAAGTACAATATGACTACCATATAACCTGTGACAATTTCTGTAAGTGGATCTTATACATAAAATATTTAGAACTTGTAAAAACTTATTTTTATCATTTATTATCTGCGATTTCTGACAGCAAATTTTTATAGGGATATGCAAGGCCACCCATTTTTAACAATTAAAGAGATACTCTCAAATCTAGAGATTACAAACAACTTGCTTTTGTTTGAGCAATATCATTAGGTTTATCCATAGCTATATAATAATTATTTTATTATAAAGACTAAAAAAAAAAAAAAAAAAAAAAAACATGAATCTAAATTTTAACAAGTAGTTAAGGTGCTCATTCCTTTAAAGAATGAATGTTGTTACTTTAATAATATTATTGAACAAATCAAATAGACTACACATTTTTTGATATCAACAAAATGTTGTTGAAAATATCCTGTATTTCTATATTAAAGTACTAGCTTAATATTTTTTAAATATTAAAAGGTACTTGTCAAAATAGCAGTAGATAAAATACTTTATGTCTTCTTAATAGATAATTTTACTTTGAATTATATAACCTTTAGAATAAATCGTATCCAAAAAACATTTATTTCATGGTTAAAAAATACTTGTGAGGTTTTTAAATAATTAAATGTTACTTCCACAAAAACAATCTTTAGAAACTTCCATAATTATTTTTCATCATTTGTGTGTTACCAAAAATTAAACAAAATTAAATAGATATATTTCTCCATTTCAAATCCCTCATTTTATTTATTTATATTCAACACTTGAAGAAGAAATATGCTGTTATCATTAAATATGCAACCCAAGATTTATAATATCCTATAGGTATGTTTAAAAATATTTTAAAGCAATAATTTTTATGCCATAAGGGAAGAAAAAAAAAACATTTAAAATTGTAATGGTATAATAGAAAGAATTTAAATTAGTCAAATGATTTTAAGATGGACAAAGCCTAAAAATTCAATAGAATAAAATATTAATATGTACTTAATAAAAAAGAACATTGCCCAATTAAACTGATGGCATTGAGCTCACAAGCTACGCATAGTAATTGTATATCACAGCCTTATATTTTCAAGGAATAATGCCATTTGAAAAATAAATTAAGAAGCCCCGTGCAGTGGCGTAGCCACCTACTGTCATGTTTTTTGGCGCCCGGGGCCAGCAAGAAATTTTGCGCCCCCACCCCAATATAGATATATAACAATTTCTCTCAATTTGGCGCCCCTAGGCCTCGGCGCCCGGGGCGGACGCCCCCCTTGCCCCCCCTTAGCTACGCCACTGGCCCCGTGGCAGAAACACGGCGACACAGTCGCTGACAGAGAAAATCTCTTGTGGACGGTTTTTGTCTGTACTAATGAAATCAATTAAAAAAATTTGTCTGCAACTTTTGGACCCTTTTGTCTGCAACTGTCGGACAATTTTTGTCCACAATTGTTATGTCTGACACTTTTTGTCTGCACTAACGAAAAATTTAAAAAAAATGTCCAAAAGTTGCAGACAATTTTTTTCCCTGGCAGTACATACGTCGCCTTACGCATCTGTTCTCCTGATCCGGACGCCAAATTCCCGCCTCTAAATTCATTCCTCTGTGCATTGCGAGAGCGCATGAGACAATACAAGCTCTGTGTTCTGCGGCCGCTAAGATCAACTGTCATTGTGAAGAACATGTGCTTAGAATGGTGTCCAGGGATAAAGTTTTGTCCAGGATTATGTTTTGTTTATTTTTAAATACTTTGTTTATTCAAGCATTTAAGTTCGAAGTCAAGTAGAGTATATTTAAATAAAAGTAATGTAAATATATTGATGAAATTTTTTTTTTTTAAACTATCTTTTTTCATACTACTAAACATTATCAATGGAAAGCTTATCTTATTAGCATCTGAGTTCTTTGATTTAAATAAATAAACAAACCACAGGTCGTTATCAGCTTTTTTTTTTTTTTTCTAGCAAGTCTAGTAAGTGGGCTTTTTTGTTATAGGGAATAATTTTCTTAAAACTTATTATATTTTAATAAAAATTTGGTACACAGCCTAATTTATTATTATTGCAACTTGCTGGAAATTTGAACGAAATCGTCCAATTAACAACAGAAACAGAAATATACATATTTTTTTATTATTAAGAAGGAAAAGAAGGGTTTTGCTTTAGGTTCTCTTTCTTTTAATGATTATTTCTGTTTGCTCTCAAGATTTTTTTTTCCAATAACGCAAAACTTTGATGAAATTTACGAAATCCTTTTTACAGTTAAAGAAATTAAGTTTGCAAGTATGACTATTTAAATGATTCGTAATCAGAAAGCATGGTCTTCTTTTCGATAAATATTTTATCTTGAATTTAAATTATATCTGCAATTTTCTGAAACACTTTAAAAATTGTAGGAAAAAATGTTAGGCTAAAAAATAAAAACCGAATAGTTTTTTTTTTTTTTTTCCCCCGCGATTCTTTTACAAAATTGCATTTTTTTCAGGGGCGCCCTCCCCCCCACCCAAGAAATTTGATTTTTCAGAAAATTTATCAACCATTAAATGCCAGACTGAAACAAAAATTAAAAAGGTTGCTCAAACTCTAAAATAATTTATCAGATTTAGTTGCAATAAAAACATATTCATTAAATAAACACTTTATGCATAGAAACTAATAAGTATCATAAAAAAATTTCTAAAACGCTATATATATAGATTCAATATATTGAAATTTTACCTGCTAAGGCAGAAACCTGTTTAAAATGAGAAATTTCACCAGTTCTTAAGCTCCCCTCCCTCCTCCCCCAAGGAAGTTCTGATATTCCTTCTTGACTGAATTTTTTTTATCCAACTAAATAACTCTTTTTAGCTCACAGGCTATCATAGCCTGAGAGCTTATGTGCCCGTCCGTTCTGTATGTATGTGCGTATGTGTGTAACGCGATAACTCATGATAAAAATATCGGATCCACTTGAAATTTTGTATGTAGGTATATCCTGACAAGGCGCTTCCCTGATTAGTTTTTGGAGTTCATTCGATATGTATAAGAGGGGGAACGGGGGGCTCATGCCCCCCGTTAGTTGTTATAAATGGGATTTTCATGCAGAATTAAGTTTTCGTTCAAAATTTAGATTAGGATCATTCTGATGAGGCGATTCCGTGACTGTTATTAGGTGTTCATTGAATAAGTATAAATAGGGGGACAGGGGTTCTAATGCCCCGCCCCCCTTAATTTATAGAAATGGGATTTTCATGCAGAATTAAGTTTTCGTTCAAAATTTAGATTAGGATCATTCTGATGAGGCGATTCCGTGACCGTTATTAGGTGTTCATTGAATAAGTATAAATAGGGGGAACAGGGGTTCTAATGTCCCCCCCCCCCCGTTAGTTGATATAAATGGGATTTTCATGCAAAATTAAGTTTTCGTTTAAAATTTAGATTAGGATCATTCTGATAAGGCGATTCCGTGACTGTTATTAGGTGTTCATTGAATAAGTATAAATAGGGGGAACAGGGGCTCTAATCCCCCCCCCCCCCCCCCGTTAGTTGATATAAATGGGATTTTCATGTAGAATTAAGTTTTCGTTCAAAATTTAGATTAGGATCATTCTGATGAGACGATTCCGTGACTGTTATTAGGTTTTCATTGAATAAGTATAAATAGGGGGAACAGGGGCTCTAATCCCCCCCCCCCCCGTTAGTTGATATAAATGGGATTTTCATGCAGAATTAAGTTTTCGTTCAAAATTTAGATTAGGATCATTCAGATGAGGCGATTCAGTGACTGTTATTAGGTGTTCATTGTATAAGTATAAATAGGGGGAACAGGGGTTCTAATGCCCCCCCCCTTAATTTATATAAATGGGTTTTTCAAGCAGAATTTTCAGATTTCGTTCAAATCTCTGAATAGTTTTGGAAGTTTAATGGTTAAGTATAAAAGAGGGGGATAACTCCTTTTAAATTATATAAATGCTAAATGGGTTTTTATTAAGAATTATCTAATTTGCTCTGAATTTTGGATATAGATTTTTTATATGATAAAGCATGTCTTTGATAGTATAGGAGGTTCAATGATTAAGTATAAAAAAAGAGGAAAGAAGAGAGCTGTTTCCCTTTCTTAATTTTTTAACGGAATTAACCCTTGAAAATATAAGGCTTTAATGTACAATTAGTATTTGTAGCCTGTGAGCTCAATGCCATCAGTTTAACTGGGCAGTATTCTTTTTACATTTTTAGCTCACAGGCTATCATAGCCTGAGAGCTTATGTGCCCGTCCGTTCTGTATGTATGTGCGTAACGCGATAACTCATGATAAAAATATCCGATCCACTTGAAATTTTGTATATAGGTATATCCTGACAAGGCGCTTCCCTGATTAGTTTTTGGAGTTCATTCGATATGTATAAGAGGGGGAACGGAGGCTCATGCCCCCCGTTAGTTGATATAAATGGGATTTTCATGCAGAATTAAGTTTTTGTTCAAAATTTAGATTAGGATCATTCTGGTGAGGCAATTCCGTGACTTATTAGGTGTTCATTGAATAAGTATAAATAAGGGGAACAGGGGTTCTAATGCCCCTCCCCCGTTAGTTGATATAAATGGGATTTTCATGCAGAATTATGTTTTCGTTCAAAATTTAGATTAGGATCATTCTGATGAGGCGATTCCGTGACTGTTATTAGGTGTTCATTGAATAAGTATAAATCGGGGGAACAAGGGTTCTAATGCCCCCCCCCCCCCCCCCCCGTTAGTTGATATAAATGGGATTTTCATGCAGAATTATGTTTTCGTTCAAAATTTAGATTAGGATCATTCTGATGAGGCGATTCCGTGACTGTTATTAGGTGTTCATTGAATAAGTATAAATAGGGGAACAGGGGTTCTAATGCCCCCCCCCTTAATTTATATAAATGGGTTTTTCAAGCAGAATTTTCAGATTTCGTTCAAATCTCTGAATAGTTTTGGAAGTTTAATGGTTAAGTATAAAAGAGGGGGATAACTCCTTTTAAATTATATAAATGCTAAATGGGTTTTTATTAAGAATTATCTAACTTGCTCTGAATTTTGGATATAGATTTTTTATATGATAAAGCATGTCTTTGATAGTATAGGAGGTTCAATGATTAAAAATAAAAAAAGAGGAAAGGGGAGAGCTGTTTCCCCTTCTTAATTTTTTTTTCGAACGGAATTAACCCTTGAAAATATAAGGCTTTAATGTACAATTAGTATTTGTAGCCTGTGAGCTCAATGCCATCAGTTTAGCTGGGCAGTATTCTTTTTATTTAGTTATGTAATTATGTTTTGAAAAAATTGATTTTAAATTAATTTGCTAAAAAAAGGAAGTTTAGTATTATTTTTACCAAGAATAAGAATGGCCTCATTCTCAACATCTAGAAATAAGAATTACACATTAATTTATATTTTGATTATTAGAAATATTTAAGCATATATGTACAATTCCTCCCCTGCTACCCAATACTTTGATCTAATTATAGTTTTAAATCTGTGATATATTGCTACAAATTGTAGCAATTTAACTTCATACTCAATTATCAAATGTGTAAACAGAATTTTGGGACAATTTATTTATTATATATTACAGTAAATATGCTAGACAATTTTTCCAATGCTGATTTATTAATTTAGTTTTTTTGACTTTTTTTTATATGCATTTATGAAGTACTGTATTTTCGGGTGTACAGTCCGCGGCTTATACAAGAAAAAACCTTCCAAAAAGCCACTGCAGCTTATACACGGTGGGGGTTATACAAAAGCTTTTTTTTTTTTTTAATTAGAAATCGGGATAATTTTTCTACAACTTTTAAACCTCAAAAAATTTGAAAAAAACATCAAAATTTGTAATTTTTTTTCACTATGCCGCGAATTTTAGAGTTCTCCCATGTTTGTAAAGGCTTTTTTTTACTGCTTAAATACAGTTATTTCTGAGGTTTGGAAAAAATGTCGCAACTATCGCCAAGTATTGCACCGATAGATCTATAATAGCTACCATATATACTCTCGTATAAGTCGTGAAATTTTAGACAAAAAAAAAGAGCTTCAAAGTGGGGGGTCGACTTATACGCAAGACCTAAAAAAAAAAAAAAAAAAAAAAAAAAAATCTATAAATTAAATATCAGAAAATAATTTGCAAATGAATCGGTGCTGCAGCACCCCATTCTGTTTGTAGTGTACAAAATCCAAAATCCGGAACCCTTCCAACCTCGACGATTCTGAATTTAAGATCGTTTAAGATTTAGTTTATTTTTCAAAAAAATTAATCTATCCTACCCAGCTGTAAAGTACAAGAAAAAAGTGTGTGATTTATGTCATTTCTAAACGATTCAGAGCAGTCGTTCTTTCCAAAACGATTCCAAGGAATCGTTCCTTTACAGAGTCATTTCATTTCAGAATGAGTTCAAGGAATCGAACTTTTCCAGAGTCGTTTCATTTCAGATAGAGTCTGAGGAATCGTACCTTTTCGGAGTTGGTAATCTACCCTGTTGCAAAAAACAAAAAAAGTGTGTGATTTATGTCATTTCGGAACAGTTCAGAGCAGTCGGTCTTTTTCGAAACGATTCTGAGGAATCGTTCCTTTACAGAGTTGTTTCATTTCGAAACGAGTTCAAGGAATCGAACTTTTCCAGATTCACTTCATTTCAGATAGAGTCCGAGGAATCGTTCCTTTTCGGACCGATTCTGAGGAATCGATCTTTTTGGGAACCAATGACCTATGATACGTATACATTTTATGTCTGAAATTTTAAATTTATCACCGATTTTTTTTTTAATTTTCGAAAAAATTCAGAAAAAAGATCACGTTTTTTGAAGAAAAAAAAAAATGCGCGTAAACGTGGCATCGCTTAAAATTTTACCTCAAAACACGTAAACGCCACGGCGTTTCTTCCAAAAATTACGGTACTGATAATCTTAATTTTTTAGCCGAATTACGGTAGGTATTATGCATCCTGAAAAAATTAGGTAAATTGTGTTAAAAATTATGACTAATGGCTTCTAATTTCGAACCCTGATCGAAATATACGTTCGTAAATGGTGTATAGCTCGCAGACTATACACCAATGCATCTCGGCGGGTTATACACAAACTTTTTTTACTGCACTGCTCGATTTAGGAGTGTAGGCTATACACCCGAAAATAGAGTAGTTAAGAATATTATACATAAAATATGTAGAATACCTGATTTGTGATATATTCAATTTACAGTGTCTTTTCTTTTTCCTAAACATATGATGTGTAAATGTGTATACAGTTAGAAGAAAATATTGCGTTGCGGTTGCAGACAGAATTTGATGTTAATGAGGCTTGTCGCAGACACAGTTAAAAAATTCTGCCACAGGGTTAAGAAGAGAAATAGCCCCTCCTTCCCCCCATTTTCTCTTTTTATACTTAATCATTGAACCACCGAAACTAGTCAGGGATATGATTTATAAAAAACCTATATCGAAAATTCAAAGCAAATCGGATAATTCTGCATAAAAACCTATTTATATAATTTAAGATGAGTGATCCCCTTTTTTATACTTAATCAGTAAACTTTAAAAAATAATTAGAAATTCGCCTTATAAAAAAATAAAACCGACATCCAAAATTTAAAGCAAATCAGATACTTCTGCATAAAAACACATTTATGTAATTAAAGATGGGGGGGGGGGGGATCACTCTTACTGCCCTTTATATTTAACAAAAGAAGCCCACAACTAATCAGGGAAGCATCTTATCACTACGAACTGTATCCAAAAATTGAAGCAAATTAGTTAATTTTGAATGAAAATTATTTACCATTAAGAAGGGTAGTCCTCCTGATCCCCCATTTATACTTATCCAATGAATTTCCCAAAACAAATCAGGGAAGCACCTTATTAGAATGAACCTATGTCCAAACTTTGAAGCAAATTGGTAAATTCTGCATGAAAAAATCATTTATCTAAATTAACCACTTCACCGGCTATGGGTATAAGGAAACAGTGCTTTTACCCCCGACTTATCCCAGGGCAGACGGTGAATTGGTTAAGGAAGGGTTTAGTCCCCTACCCCATCCCACTCTTAGACTTATCCAAGGAACTCTCAAAACTAATTATGTCAGTGCCTTCATCAGAATGATCCTATGTTTAAAATTTGAATGAAACCTTATAAATCTGCATAAAAAACACATTTATCTAAATTAAGAGTGGGAGATTAGCACCCCATTCTCCCTCTTTATACTTATCCAATGAATACCCAAATACTAATCACAGAGGGCGCCTCATCAGAATGACCCATCTAAAATTTGAACAAAATCTGATAATTCTGCATGAAAAACCCATTTATAAAAATTAAGAGAAGGGGCACTAGCCCCCATTCCCTCTTTTATATTGATCGAATGAACTCCCAAAACTAATCAGGGAAGCACCTTATCATTAAACCTATATTCAAAATTTCATGTAAAGTGGATATTTTTATCAAGAGCTATCACGTTACACACATACAGACATATAGAATGGTTGGCACATAAGCTCTCAGGCTTTAACAGCCTGTGAGCTAATAAAACTGAATCTATTAGTACAAGTGTTATGACCATTGGAGTACCATTTAAAATGGTAATAGCATAAGCATTAGGAAAAGAAATGTTTCAAGTCGATATGGTCTAATTAGCGAAGACCAGACTCACTATGTCTTGGAAATATGTGTGTATTTGATTGGTTGTGGAGTTTTGAGAAGCTGCATGCGTATGCTGTAGGAGATTCGCAAATTTTGGCAAATCCTTTTTAACTATAGTCAAAATATACTATTTTCTCATTTTAAAACTGATAGATGGTAGTACTAAAATACACCAATATGTGTTCATGTTATTAATAAAAATTAAAAAAGAATAAAGTAAAATGTCCTTGCAAAAAATTTAAATGTTGCCTTTATTTTCCCATGGACATCAAATGACTGGACTGACTGCCAGGGCCAATTATTGAATTCAATACTGTCTACCATAAAACAAATATAATACACAACAGGGCTGTCTAATGCGGTATCTGCAAGTGCCCTTCTGCAGTTTCCTGTTATTAAATTTTTCAGAAGTAAAATTCCATTACAAGAAATGCTTTCTTTAAAATCATTAATATTTGCATGAGAAATATTTTCAAAACCTGTGAAAATGCATTAATAACCAGAAACACGTTTGGAAAATTAAACCACTGCATATTTCCCCAATTTGTACGTGATTCTTTATAAAATGTAATTATGATGTTTAAATTTGGTAATAATTTGAAATAGCTCTTTTTAGTATTTAAAAAGTAACCAAAAAGTAACATTTTTAGCCATTGCCTATTTAAAGTCGCAAGTGCATTGAAGTTCAGCTTTTTTCACTTTGCTGTTGTCACTGGCCAACTGACATTTTATTGGAGCAATAAAGGGGTTTAATTTTCAGTTCTTGATTTTTGAATTTTTAGGGGTTTTGTTTTCAATTTCTTTAGAAAATTAATAACACAGTGATGAGTATTTTCCATCTATGAAAGCACTTTCAGACTTATCTATATGAAATCATTCATATGAAATGTTCACAATCATGGTTGTATTTGTTTTTGTACTTTTTATGAAACCAAATTCACGCCTTCAAAATAAATCAAAAAATATTTTCACGTCCTAAATATATATATACTATATAGATACATTAAATTATAATAACAATTATCACCTTCAACCTCGACTTCTTCTTCTTCTACTGAACAATGAAAAAATATGCAGTTTTTTATGTTAGAGATAATATTATTTAAATGTTCAACGGCAAACTGGTTTTTTTCTATCATATCATCGAAAGCAGAATCATTGGAATCAATGGACAAAGTTTTGTAAACAATGTGTTTAAACCAATGGAATCGTACATCATTCATTTTTTAAAATAAAAATACTTTCGAATTAAATATTTAACATATTTATTTAAAAAAAGGTGGTAAAAAATTAAAATAGGGAACATTATATTAAAAGAAAGTTTTACGTGAACGGCATATACCACCACAAAAACAAAGCAATAAGCCTTGGCAATAACAATTTTCGTTCCCAAGGTAACAAGGAATTGTTGCCATTTAAGTAGAAAAACAAAATAATCGGACTTCATAAAAATTCACATAAGAATAAAAAATTAAATATTTTAATTTTCAAGCACATTTTAAATTAAAATAACCATCTGATAAATGTAAAAAATTTTAATAAAAATTTGTATGATTCTAGTTCATTTTCTTTTTTTTAAATGTGGTATGGTAATGATTAGAATTTTTAAACTGGCAACCGATGCCGTATTTGATTGTCTGCTTGAAAAATAAAATTCATAAATTTTTGATTAACATTCCGAAATTTTTCATCCACTACAGATTTACTACAGGATTTTCTTATATTCATTGGCGAGTAATAAGGAACTAATTTTTTGAGCATAATAAGTTCCGACCATATCTGAATGTTAATTTTATTTTATGCATGCAAACTTTTCAACGCACAACTTGTTGTCCCTGTTGTGTTTACAAGAGAAACCGTGTTCCTGATTTAATTGATTAAGTCAGAACTTGCTTCTAGAAATTGTTCATTGATAATTAAATACTAATGTTATTTTGTACTAATAAGCGATAGTTTTTTAAGTGAAAGTCTATAAACTGCAGTAATGGCAGAAAATCATTTAGACAATAATCAATCTTGCTTTCCGGATGATTCATCAAAAAATTCATTTGACTTTAAAAATTGCGAAGAAAGTTTACCAAATGTTGACGTCCCAGAGGGTAATTTAGAAGAAGCTTGTAGCGATGATGAATACAGTGATGCGAATGATGTCTGTGATGCTGATTTCCAAGAATTAGATGACGAAGCTCTAAATGAAAAACATGAAAGCTTAACAGATGAACAACTAGAAGTATGTCTTTCAATTTCTAACCAGAACTCCTCAAAATAGTTTCTATTTATAAATTAAAAATGTAACAACTAATTTATTCTGTTAAGACTGTGGATTTTTCGTATCTTACTTTTAATTTGCATTTGAAAAAGTTTAATTCAGATAATTTGCTTTTTTGAAAAAAAATCATACAGTAATTACAATAAAACCTATCTGTCTTAAGCGATTAATTTACATAATATTAGTGTAAAAAATCTAGTGCAGTTATAATAATAACTGATTATAATAGCAAAATTTTAAATATAGCTAATTGTAATATTTTTAATATTTACTTAATATAGCTATGACATTTATCTATTTTTATATGCAAACAAAAATAAAATGTATATTTAAAGTTTAGTAATATTTGTATATTTTTTTGGGAGACGGGTGGAGTGGGACAGTGAGAGTAATAGGACTGCATATTTTTTTCTTTATGTATCTAAACATTTCATCAATCACACACAAGACCCCTCCCTGTTGGGTGACACATTTTGAAATTAACAGTCTTTTTAATTATAAAATAGCTTTTGCATTTTATGTTTCTATATTGTTCAGTTCAGGGAGATTAAAAAATGTTTCACCTTCCACTCTGATTATTTAAATTTCTGTTTTTGAGTCAAACTAAGTTGATCTTCTTACTTAAAAAGTTTTCTACACCACCTCACTCTCCCCTATTATATAAATAAGGATAAAGGAACATCAGTTTTGTTTTCATAGCTGTTTATATCATTTGGCAACAAATCTCATTTTTTTTTAAAAGCCTGAATTGCACCAACCGTTTTAAAGAAATGCTCAGACCCCTGTATTGTAGGTCTGCTTGGGCCGAACTTTCCAGGCCCGAGCCCGTCCCAATTCCATAGAAAAAAAAAATCGACCCGGCGCATTATTAAAGTTAAAATTTCAGCCAGGCTCATTGAGAAAATTTATCCAATATAATAGCTAAAAAACAAGGCCCAAGAAAAAAGTTCAAATTTCGGCACAAACCCGGTCCGGTCTGAATGAATTACTACAGAACATTGATCTTTACTCTTACGGAAGAATTCTGATAAAAAAAACTTATCTTAGTCTTTTTTTTCATGTTTATAGTCTCCATTTATGCAGAAGTGCTGAAGGCTGCAATATTTATGCTTTTAATGAACCTTTGTTTGTTGTATAGGTGAAAACTGGGAAATTCGATTAGTAGCCAGTGGCCGGTAGACCCAGTTTCATTAGTGGCCACTTTTTAAAAGTTAGTAGCCACTTTTTAAATATATGTCAAAATGATTTTTTTTCTTTATTTAGTGGCTAGTGAGCAACAAAGTTGCAAATATTTGGTTAAAATTAAAACTGGCATTCCACAGAATAGAAAAATATCAATTAGTAATTAGTACTGCAGATAAAGTTATATGTGATAAACTATATTTAAATATATACAGTGAAACCTCCAAATAAGGGACACCTATGGGACTGAGACTTTTGTCCCTTAAATAGAGGTGTCCCTTATTCGGAGTTTTTATATTATTTTTAATTAATCGTTTAGAAGGAATTAAAAATTGCAAAGCATTAAAGGGAAATTTAAATGTACCTGAAGTGCATAAATCATGTTAATCAGGCAAAAGGAAGAAAAGAGAATTAATTAATTAAAATTTTCAATTAATTACTAAATCATTAAATGTTTTGTAGAACTATTGATTTATATTTTTACGGAAACAATATACATGCAAAATGGGTTAAACAATTGAAAGAATTTTACTTGAAGTAATCAGTCAAAAGGGATTGTTTTGCAATTTTCCAGTATAAACTTTTCAAATGTTTATCTACCATACTTATAAATTTTAGTTTATCATTATCAGCAGTATTTACCAAAAAAAAAAAAGTATTAAATTGCTTTGCGTATTTTAAGGAATCAAAGATCTCAACTGCTCTTCTTAATGGGAAAATATTTTGACACATTTACAAATCCATTTTTTAACAGAGAAGTATAAAATTGGAACGTTTGACGATAGAAGCAATTTGGAATTGAACTGTGTTTTCAGTTTTTTGATAGGTAAATTACCTATTGAGTTATAAGCGATTTTGATCAAGTGACAAAGACATGTTTTATGCTTTCTTGAGTTGTTACACTTCTTTCGCAAGGAAATTCAGTTCAAATAAGCGTTCATTTTGACAGTATTTACTGAAAAATTTATTGTATTTGCACACACACACACAAAAAAGATCGTTACATATTTTTTGAACAACAGTGCCTTCTAGTTTCAGGCATTTCCAAATAAAAATAAAAAAATTAAATCTTGTGTCATAAAAGTTGTTCTTTTGGATTTGAAAACAACCTAAAAGCATCTGTAAAGTTCTTTATTTCATAATTTTTCTTTTATTCTTCACTGAAAATGCTAAAAATTTTCAGCATTACTTTTAATAGGGATAAATGCACTGATGTCGAATCATATTGTGGGTAGATAAATTATCGTCAAATTTGTTGTATGCCATTGTATCCACATGACTGTCTGTCTGTTTGATGAATTCACAAAAATCTGCATCTTCACTTTCATTACAGATATATTTCATTATCTGAAATGCAAAAATCAGTCTCTTTGATCTCATTTTCAACTGTCCCTTAAATCGAGTGTCCCTTATTCAGAGGTAAATACATTACATGTCCTATACCAAGGGACTGGGACCGGAAGTTTTGTCCCTTAAATAGAGGTGTCCCTTATTCAGAGTGTCCCTTATTTGGAGGTTTCACTGTATTAATGCATTATACAAAAACAAACAAGGAAATTGTATTTTTAAATTTTTAATTTAAAAATTGTTTTACATCTTTTTTGGATATTTTATTTTTACTTACAACTAAGTAGGATCTAAATGTCATCAAGATTTCATGTGGTGATTATATTAAGTTTGGCGAGTGTACAGATAAATATAAATATTCTTTGCTTTGGCTGAGATTTCAAAACTCCGGGTGAATTTTAAGGCAATCAGAGAAATGCCAATGTGTTGGTGAGCTGGAGGAAGTCTGCTTGGTGGCAGTAGTCAGATGCTAAATTTGCAGCATTACTCGCCTAGTGGCGAGTGCTAATTTTGTCCTATATTTTAAAAGTAATTGGTTATAATGTTTCAATCTTTCTTGACACCTACATATATTACAATCATAAATACAAAAAAAGAAAAAAAAAAATGCACCAGCCAACTATTAACTGGTACAATTAGTGAGCATATGGCAAGAGTGAAAGATATAAGATACAGCAATGTCCTTAAAATTTCCTAGCATCCAGAGGTAAAAATAGTATAATTTATTTGAAATGCATGTGGAATTGAAATTGATGACTATATTTTGTAGGAAAAAAAAACATTTATTGAAAAATAATCCAACTAAAGAGTTCATCGTCACAATATAGAAAATATAGCAAAGTTGCTAAATCTGCTTGCATCTGATAGAAAGAATTAGCCAATTCACTAATTAGATGTAAACAAAATAGAGATGCATATATTCATGAAAAAAGCTGTATTTTACAAAGCAAGTTAATAAGATTTTTTAATCGCCAATTGGCGACTGAGGTGGCGATCAATCGCCGATTTTTAATCGCCACTTTTACAACTTTAATTGCCACATGGCGAGTGGCGACCGTTAATTTACACCTATAGTTTGTTGTATGTAAATGTTTCAGTTATCATTAGTATTAATCCATATTCCATGCAATGGAGACATAAAAATCTAAAAAATGGTATATAGTAAAAGTATAATTTTCTAAGAAGGAATCGCTTTGGAAAGAAAAAATACATTCCCTTTTTAGCAGGTGTAAATGTGTAATATATTTTTTTTCTTGCATATTATTGCATTCATTTTGCATGGATGAACAGTATAGTTAAAAGAAGTTTACAAATAATTTTGAATTTTCAGTTTAAGAAAAAATTCCGTCATAAGCAGTTTTTTATTATTATTATTATTATCATGTGCTTAACTTTATTTAAATAAGCCCAGAAATTTAAGATTCTTCATAAAGAATAAATTCTAGTGTTTAGTTGCAGAATAATGATGACTTAAAAGTACAGTAGAGGGCCAGAAATCTGCACTGTTTGGGAGAGGACGTTATGCAGATTTCAGGATTTTGTAGATTTTAGGCCAATGAAATAATAATAATAATAAAGATAAATAAAAACATTAATAGCAATAAAATATTAGATTCTTAAGTTATTTTACTATGAATGAAAAAAACAATTAAAACAATATAAACAAAGCAACTTATTTTTTGAACTTTCAAAACATTTGATCAATAGTTGTCTGTTTCAAAATTTTAGGATGTTCTAATTTAAGTTTTTTTGCAAGTTATAAATAGCCATTAATTCCTGTTGAGTAACACAATTTTGTTATTTTAAGAAATTGCTTTCACTTTAAACATGCTTTTGCTTTTCCATATTTTAGATACTTCATAAGAAAAAAAATATCATAAAATAGCTTAAATGATGAATAAAATACAAGATCTCGCATGTCATAAAAACAGCAACAGAAACGTATGTGCGCATCTAATCTCTTCTCTTCAGCCTTAACTTTTGCTGCATTCTTTGCAAAAATGCACTGAGGTCCAGGCTGACTTTTCGCTCATTAGCAAAAGAAGATGACTAATCAGAAGGCTGCATTTTTGCAAACAGTGCCCAAAAATGCAGGTTTCAGATTTGTCAAACTTGTTTCGCTAATCAGCAGAAAATCTGCCTGGTTTCCATTATTGATGAAAATGTACTGAATCAATCATTCGTTTTGCAACGATGTCATCATTTTTTTAACTTTGTTCTTTTAGCACCATGGAAGAAAGGTGTTTACATCTGCAAGTCTGTGTGGATTTTGGACTCTGGCGGATTTTAGGTCAGCAGATTTGTGGCACTCTACTGTATATGCCTTTTTCACAAATTTTTGGACCAAGCCAAATTTTACTAATTTTTGGACAGACATGGCCACGTCGAGAAAAGGATTTTCATTTATTCATTATTCTCAATTCAGATTATTGATCGGAAATGATTATTTTGGTCCGTGAAGATTAGGAGAATGAAATCAATCCCGACTTTGTACGGGAAAAATAAGTTAGGCCCGGCCCAATACTCCAGAAAAGTAAGGCCCGAATCTTTAGAAAATAGGTCTGAGCCCGGTCCGAATGGTGTAAATGGAAATTGGGCTGGGACCCGGCCCGTGCAGATCTCTACCCTGTACTGCAAACCAAAAATTGTTTGTGCTTTTAGTACATTGATAGTTATATTTGATGATAAGGACATAAGTTTATTGATGCTATTAAAGTGTAATAATGTATGTTTCATTAAAGTGCCTTTGAAAATTCTGCTTTTCTTGCCAAATTCAACCTTATTGTTTTCTCTTGCGAGCTATATTACAATAAAAAGTATTCTTTTTATTTGTGTTCATACTTATGTAAATACCTATCCTATAGTACCTGTGTAGCCCCTATAGTCGTTGTTTAGTTAATTTGCCCGTCCGCATATAACAGAGCTAAAACTACCCAACCGAATCATATGAAATTTAAAATAGATGATGTTGCATAATTTTGTCAACTCATTTCAAATTTTACGAAAATCAGATGCATAGTTTAATTACAGGGACAAACAAAAGTATTCAATTACATTACAGCCAATGGGAAAAGCACATTTTAATGATGTTACCAGGGGTGTAGTGGAGGGTATACGGGAGTATATGCCATATATCTTTTGGATTTCTTAAAGAAATACCGTATACCTTCTGTTTCTCAAGAAAGCTATAGTATACACATTCTAGGCTATACTGTCTGCCTTGAGCTCATGCTCTCTGCTTAGAGCGTTTATCTTCTGTTATTTTTATGACTACATCCCTGGATGTTACACTTTTTTGAACATAATAAAATTGATATACATCATAACTATGAAGTATAAACTAAAACACATTTTGTACAATCTGTGGTACAACGAATATTTGTTAATAATTTACAGGGCTATATAAAAGTATTCCATTGCATAATGGTATAAGGGGAAATATTGTTTGGGATGCAATTTAATAATAATAGGCTGTACCAAGTACTTTATATTTACTCGGTATTCATCTAAATTTTGGGCTGAGTGCCAAGTACATACCGAGTACTATTATTTTTAACACAATCAAACTGATTGGTAAAGTTATCATACGAATTGATTTTTCGCTCAGCTGGAAAATAATCAATTCGTACATACCGAGTACCGTATTTTCGGGCGTAACCGCCGCGGCGCATACGAGTTTAAAAGTTAAAATTATGCTTACTGCGGCGCTTCTGCCGGGGCGGCGGATACGATGTTTTTTTCCCCCTTGCAGCGATATTCATTATAGAGGTGATTCTGATCGGAAATTTTCTGAAAATTGTGAAAAGTCAATCATCAGGAAGAAGATTGCGAAAGAAATGCAAAACATAAAAAATATCGCGAAATTCGACAAATGATAGCCTAATTTCTGTCATCATTCGCAGAAAAAGCAAGAATTTTATCAAAGGATCGGGAGGAAAAAACACGAATTTTATCAAAGGTTCGCGGGAAAAGCGCGAATATGAAGAAGAAAAAATGTCTATTTCATGAAAGTATCACTTGAAAAACTACAATTTTAATATCGTAAAATCCGCCCTTCCCAATCACACGCCAGTCCCCACTATAAAAAAATCGCTGAAAAAAAACGCTAATTTCGCCAAAGAATCACGAAAAATAGCCGCAAATTTATTGAAAGGATCGGAAAAAAATCATGAATTTCGCGGAAGTATCGTTAAAAAACCCACATTTCGTAAAAAGATTGCACTAAAAACGCGAAATATGTCAAAAAATCTCTAAAAAACACAAATTATGTCAAAAGACTGAGGTAAAATCGTGAATTTCTCAAAGGACGCCAAAAAGAACGCCCAAAAGAATTGTCAAAATATTGTTAGAAAAAACGCAAATATGTCGTATCAATAAATAAACGGTAAAAAAGAAAAGAAACAAGATAAATTCAGGCGAAAGAACGCAGAAAAAAGGAGAAATTTGAAAAAAAGCATGAAATCTATTAAAAAATCTCGCAAAAACGAACATTTCATCAAAGATTCATGATTCATACCCTTCATCATAATTTATACCGTTCTCAAAGGCGAATGAGACAGATTTGAATCATGATGAAATGAATGGATCATGAATCTTTGATGAAGTGTGTTTTTTCGAGATTTTTAATAGATTTCAGTCTTTTTATGCTTTTTTTTTACAAATATCTCCTTTTTTCTGCGCTTTTTCGACAGAATTTACGTTTTTAAAAAAAAAAACGCAATTTTTTTCAAGTATTGCGTCAAGTATCAAAATTCATGTTTCATTATTCATTCAAATATTTATGATTCATTCAATTCATCATGATTAATACCTTGCTCATCCTCATAAAAAACGCAAATTTTTTCAAGTATCGCGAAAAAACTGCAAATTCGTCGAATATCGCGATAAAACCCTGCAAATTTCGTCAAATATCGCGTTAAAACCCTGCAAACCTCGTTACAAACTATAAAAAACGTATTAAAAAATCGCGAAAAAAAGGCAGCACGAATTCAGTTTTAATTTTATCATAAAAAATATACTAAATTTAAAATTGGATTTATATTAGAAATGTTTAAAAAACAACGCGAAAAAACACTGAATATAACGTACTTTTTAACATTTTGATGTATTTTCGTAGGTGCGGCGCATACGACGGTGCGGCGCTTCTGATGAATATTTGTTTTATTTTAATGTATTTTCGGAGGTGCGGCTCTTACGGTGGGTGCGGCGCATACGCCCGAAAATACGGTAGTTGTAAAAATTTCAGGTACTTACGTATTAACGCCACCGCAGCAAAAGTTGCGCTAATGTGCCAATAAAAAACAATTTTGCTGTTCCATGCAGTTATCTTTTGGATTCCTTGTTGTCTTGTTTGAGGATTTTTGACACCATTTTTTAGTGCTACAAAAATGTGTATTTGGGATTTGCCCAAAAAAAAAAAAAAAAAAAAAGACTGTTTAGAATCATTAAACTCTATATCAACTTATTTTCCCCCAAAATCCGATTGACTACTTTATTTTTAAATAAAGTGTCTTGAATTTTGAAAGTGTTTTAATTTTAAATAAAGTGCTTTACTTAGTCGCAAAAATTTCAGGTGTAGATTGGTAGTACTTAAAAACTGCCATATCTGTAGCTGCGGTGGTGTTAATACGTAAGTACGAAATTTAATTTTTTAAGAATTATTATCATTATTGAAGACAAAGGAATTTATAACTTATCAGTTTCAGTTATTTGATTTTAAATGTGTAATACATGCAATTATTCATAAAAACTATTTACTAATTTTTATAAAGATTTGTCTATAAAATATAGGAAAATAAAGAAAAATCAATGCAGTTCAAAATTTAGTTTAAAAATACAAATGAAAATATGTCATTAAAAAAAAGACTGAGTTTGGTTACAGAAACAGATACATTTTGTTAAAACAGAAGTTGTTACAAATTAACAAAAAGATATTTTAATAATTAAATTTGTTATATTATAAATTTTTCTGCAAAGACAGCAATTTGTTTTATATTTTCAGGACATAAAGGATTTTTTATTTTTGTAAATTTGGTTTGCACAAGGAAAATTCATTTGCTGTAAGCACTGTTTGAAAGTACAGTAGAACCCCGATAATCCGGATCGGTTTTTTCACTTTTTTTTCAACTTTGAGAAGCGATTGGTGAAAATTTTTTTATTTTATTATTCAGAATACGACGATGCAACAAGTTAATGTTAAAGAAATTAGCCAATCGCTTCTCAAACTTAAAAAAAAAAGCGAAAAACCCGATCCGGATTATCGGGGTTCTACTGTATGTAAAACACTTTTCTTGTAAGTTTGTATGCTTGTAATGAAAAAAGTTTTATTACAATATTTTCTTCCATGCTGATGTCCATTTCTTTTACAACTATTTCTCCATACTTATTTACAATTTTGTCAAAGCCACTTTAATTTGTGCAAACTTTTCAACATATACTTTGAATTCCATGTTATGGTTAATTACAGTTAATAATTACTAAATAATAATATTATTTTATTCAGACATGCAATGTTTTTAGCTATTGCTAACATGGCAGAAATAGCATGTTGGGACATTAAATCCAATTTTATTATAAGCTGCACAGTGTGAATAGTGCAAACTATACTTTTAACATCAGCTTTTTGCATTTTTCAAAATTACAGCAACCAATAATCATCATCCTTGATAGATGGGTATCAGAATGAATCAGATAAATTGAATAATCAGTTTTAATTTCACATTGGTTACTTTTACTTTTTGTGTATCAATATTTCTTTTGTAAATTTTAAATAATACTACAATGTAAACTGTTATTTTAACACATTCAAACTGATCCGTAAAGTTATCATATGAGCTGAATCTTTCCAACTGAGTGAAAAAATACCCAGACTGGGAATCGAACCCAGATCATTGGCTTACAGGGCCAATTCTTTTCCATTTAAACTAGGGATGGGCATTATTTATCATATTAGGATAAATAACAGTGTTACTACACTGGAACCTAATATTGCATTACTATGTTACTGAAAAGTCCCTGTTAAATAAATAACACAGGGTTCTTAATGACAGCATCTTCCTTCACTTGTTTTAATCAAGATTTCTTTTTTTGTAGCTCTAAAATAAAAATAATATTCATTAAAAACATCCTAAATCATTTCTTTTGAGATGTTGAATTCAAACACTTTTCTTGGGAGTTCTGGGAGGTGGGGGAGAAGCATTGCTTTTTCTGACCATTGAAAACCGAAAATCTCAAATCTTCCGAGGAAACATCTCATTGCTCACCGGCGGTCAACCCCCCCCCCCCCCCAGGACCATCCTCTAAATTCAACACTAGCACTCAGCATGACCCTATCTTCACCCTTAGTTATGACCTGCTCTCTTAGGTTTGTGATGCTAATTTTTTGCAGTTCATTAATCACTATGATTAGTAGTGAATACATGCATGAATAGTAATAACTTATGCACTGCTAATTAAAAAACTTTTTTCTGCTTGGTGCCTGATGATAGGTCACCATCATAACACACTTTCTCCTATTTTGATAGCACAAAATACTACAGCACAATACCTAGAGCACAAAACACAGAAATTTTTAGATCAGGAAAACATTTGAAAATTCATTAGAAAAACCTCATGCTTGAAATGTTTTCCTGGATAATCAATATATATTATATTCAATATATTATAATCAATATATAAATATATTACATATAACACATAGCTTAATTATTCAAAAATAATTAAATTCTGTTTAAAACATCCCAAAACATGTAAATCGATTAAAAGTCGGAAGTCGAAAATAATGGATCATTGCTGTTTAGTAAAAATATGAAGGAAAAATGTGCTCAAAATATTCAACGTATCCTAAAAATTGCTTTAAATGCAATCTTATGTTGCAAATGCATTTTAAATTAATAGAGCTTTATATTTTAAAAAGAAAATTTTTTTTAAATGCTGCATAACCTAGCGTATATGATTGTTAGATTTTGTTAGTATATTTACCGTTACGTAAATGAAAAAAACAATTATTTCTACCCCTTCACCCCGAATATATAGCAAAATTTGAATTCAGAGATTCATTTTATAAAAATTACCTTTTTTCTACATATAACTAAAATGCATTTATTCATAATTCAATGCCTTAAAAATTCAATTCTCGACTTTAGTTGAAAAATCTATTTAAAACTAACAAAACAATATTTTGTCACATTCAAATAAAATGCTTGAATCAATGCATTTTTAATTAGTTCATTTAAAACGTCAACATTAAAACTTCAGATTGATTTGAATTCAAAGCAGCAACTCGAAACCAACCCATGCGTGTAACTGTGCATGCCCGGACAGTCCCCTCCCCCTCGCTTGCGCAGACCCATTCACAATTATTTAAAAAAATTGCATCGCCCCTCCTATTAAAACACCCTTAAAAACCCTTATTTAAAAAATATCACACAATTATGCACTCTAAGATAAAAACCTGTCTAAAACAGAATTTAAAACTGTTTATAGGCTTTCGTTTTAGAAAGTTTTACTATATAAGATGTTGTTTATATCCAGCAAGTTCAGGTTAAAAATTCTGGGCACCTACCCGTTCAAAAGGCTGGTTACGCCTATGCAACCACAGTAGAAATAATTCCTTAATATTCGCTAATTCAATATCTGTTAGATTTTCCACCAGTTTTTCAATAAATGTAGTTCTTTTCTGCTCGATTTTCCACCAGTTTTTTGATAAATGTAGTTCTTTACATTACAAAAGAACATTTTATCGCTTCGTAATTATTGCTTATTTTTAAACGTTTTGTTACAAGTTATTTGACAAGCTTGAAAAGTGCTGAGTAATACACATTATCTGAGGATACTTTTGTTATTGTTAACGACTTTTGATTTAAAGTTTCGTTTCCTGTTTGGTTTTTATTCGCGGTTGTTGAAGAGAGAGGATAAATAAATAAAGAATACTGCCCAGTTAAACTGATGGCATTGAGCTCACAGGCTACAAATACTAATTGTACATTAAAGCCTTATATTTTCAAGGGTTAATTCTGTTCGAAAAAAAATTAAAAAGGGGAAACAGCTCTCCCCTTTCCTCTTTTTTTATACTTAATCATTGAACCTCCTATACTATCAAAGACATGCTTTATCATATAAAAAATCTATATCCAAAATTCAGAGCAAATGAGATAATTCTTAATAAAAACCCATTTAGCATTTATATAATTTAAAAGGAGTTATCCCCCTCTTTTATACTTAACCATTAAACTTCCAAAATATTCAGAGATTTGAACGAAATCTGAAAATTCTGCTTGAAAAACCCATTTATATAAATTAAGGGGGGGGGCATTAGAACCCCTGTTCCCCCTATTTATACTTATTCAATGAACACCTAATAACAGTCACGGAATCGCCTCATCAGAATGATCCTAATCTAAATTTTGAACGAAAACTTAATTCTGCATGAAAATCCCATTTATATCAACTAAGGGGAGGGGCATGAGCTCCCGTTCCCCCTCTTATACATATCGAATGAACTCCAAAAACTAATCAGGGAAGCGCCTCGTCAGGATATACCTACATACAAAATTTCAAGTGGATCGGATATTTTTATCACGAGTTATCGCATTATGCACGAACGAACATACATACAGAACGGACGGGCACATAAGCTCTCAGGCTATGATAGCCTGTGAGCTAAAAATGATTTCGTCTCTTTTTTATTAAATATCAGAGAGATTGAATTTAAGATTTGTGGATTTGATTTCTAAAGGGCTCTTCTGGGGGGGGGGTTCACCTCCGAAACATACATCTTAAAATTTCACTCATTTAGTTCTCTACCATTTTTAACACGACACCCCCACCCCTTTCGGTGACTCACCTAGTTTTGCTCATTTCTTCACTTCATTTCAATCTTTAAAAGGCTATAACTTTGCTTCTATGGGAGCTAGAGCAGAGAGTAAAATTCCAGCATAGCTATATGATGTAGCATCATATATTGATATTTTAAAATATTCATAATGGAGTTTCTTACGAAATTACATTCCGTCAATTTTGGTGTTCTCTTAAATCATAAAATTAATACTTTTCCTGTCTAATATAACTTGAGTTTTATCTAAGAGAAATACTATCTTCTAAACAAATCTAAATACAGATCGATATAATTTTCAGTTAGTAATAAAGCAGATGTAATTATAATATTATTTATTTCCTCCTTATATAAATATTTATATTAGCTAAAGTACTTTCATTCGTTAATCTTTATAATTTATTACATCAAAGTTTTATTTATGATTATATAAACAATGTAATAATATTTGATAGATGACATAAATTATACACGAGAGCAAGTAAAATAACTAAATAATAGTTATTGCTTTTTTCATTTAATCATTATGAAACATTCTTGTTGGTGATCTATCGCCAGGTTGACGCTGTTAGTTTTTGAATTTTGTATGTAACAAGGCTAACGGATTCTTTTTGATTTAACGTATTTTTTTCGTTGCTCGACAGAGTGTGTTTATCGGGACTTTGCAACCAGCCTTTGAGATGTAAGGTAACAAAAATTATGCTCATGAATGGAGACCACCTCCCGAAGTTTTGCTCTCTTCATATTCAATAAAGGATTTTTCCATGGATTGTGGACTTCTCAAATTATTTGCTTTATTTTCTACAGGAAACGAATTTGTCTGGATTATTGCTATATAACGTCTTTCGATTGCATTTTTCCGATCACAGCTCAGTAATCAAAGTAGAACGATGAGTATATCACGTTTCAGAAATCCATACACCTAAAATTACATTATATAACTGGAAACTACACCATATATCTGGTGCCTTGGAAATGAAAGTAAAGCAAGATAATCGGAGGAAGAGATATGGGGGTGGTCTCCTAAATTACAGACACTCTCAATGAACATTTTATTCAAAATATTTCCAAGAAGTGAATTCTTGTATTCGATGTTCCGTTCATTGTAGTACTGTGACTGGGAATAAACTGACAGTACTATACCTGGAAAAATAGCTGATGGATGTTATATCGGTTTCAGCTCCGGAATGTGAGCTTTGCCAGCAGTGCTTACTGTTTTATTTTCTCGCCTTGTTCGGATCTTCTGTGCCTAGCAACACATCTCGTTCTACACCTAATTTTAGAAGTTAAATGCTGCATCTTTATCCCATTATATTTGAAAATTAGTTTGTTTTTCAGTGCTCATCTGTGTATTTCAGGGAAATGCGTAATGTTTCAGTTTAACTTATCGCTGAGTGCACAGTTTTACGACAATGGTGTTTCGCGTGCACTTGCCATTTTCAGCAGCAATATATGGATGTGCAAGAGTTCCTTCTAATGTGGTGAATGTGCATTATTTCATTTGTGTGAAATATTTCAAGATGAGTTCGGCACAGCATAAGTGCAAACATGAGATAAATAATATAGGCTTTCATGGCCATCATTTAAGTGATTATATATTTATGGTTCTATCTGCTAACATATATAAAGAGTGAGAGGTAAGAATGCAGTCATGTTTCCGTAACAATATAAAATATTGAAATAACAATTTCATCAAATTAATTTTTAGATATTTTAAAGTTAGCATAGAATTGTTTTAAATGCACATATATTTGTGTATTATGCAAAATATATAAATATATTTTCATGTTTGTCTAGACAATGCAAGAAATAACGGTTATTATATTTCTTAAGTATTATTTTGGGGGTCATGCATGCATGCAAATTTTATACTTTTATACTTTTTTAAATGCAAATTTTATTTTATATTTATATATATATATTTTTGCTTGGTATTTTAAATGCTGATATGCTTGTATTTACATATTTATATTTATGCTTAACAACTTTATGCAGTCCATCATCTTTATATTTCAGTACAATTCTCAGAAAATTTTTTCATGATTAAATAAAATTCCATTTGATATGGTTTAATGCTAAAATCAAATAAGTGACTGTATGGATCTCATGCAGTCTCATTTATATATAAATTTTAATTTTTTTAAAAATTTGTTGAACCTAGTAGTTGGTACTTTCAGACTGTACATAATGAGTAGTTTGATTGTTGGTAAAGGTATTGTAAATATTGTGCACTGCCATGCATACTCAGTAATTAGTGTACTGAGTATATCAATTTTTAATATGTGTAAAATGTTTCTTTTTTCTTACGTAATGAAGAAGTTATGAGTTTTTAAATGCTTTTGACAAACATGGGCTTTCTTGATCCGGACAAGTTATGCCCATGTTATGTTTTTATTACAGGTTTTTCTGCACATTGATCTTTCGGCTGGCCAATCATTATTTTCATGTGCAGGATTGCCTCATACTTAAAAGTATGTCAAATGCATTTGGGTGTTCAGTTAATTTTATTTTGGTGGGGGTGTAGAAAATTAATCAAACAGTATGATGCTTTTATAATATTAATATAAAAGTGTTTTATGTAAAATTATTCTTCTATGATTTTTATTTTATAGCAAATTATTATGGTATATTATTGATACAAAGATAATAATGGGATTTGCAGGTGAAGTAAAATAAAATATGTAAAATGCAAGTCATGATTTAGCGTAAAAAATAGAGAATTTTAATGTCATAGAATTTAATTATTCTTGATAAGGTTGGTATAATATTGTGTGTGTGCAAATTTTTAGTTTTGTTCTATATAATTCATTTTTTCGTGCATATGTGTAGAAGGTAACGATTTGATTTTTTTTAAAGATTATTCATGCCATTTATTAGTTTTATTTGTCTCGTAAATATACATTTGGTATAAGGGTTTTATGTTGTTTTATTTTTATGCCCTCGATTAACAACAGTGGAAAAATTCCATTCAAGGTTAAACATAAATGTAGGTGTGTTAAATTTCATAAATGTGCTAACATGAACGTGATACTGCCATCGATTTCCACTAATAATATTTTAACCTTCCGAATGTCCATTTTCCTCGTGTTTCAGGTGTTGTACATAATATTTTATAAGGATGCAAAATTTTTTAATTATTAATGTTTACAATTTCGTGGAACGATTTTCACGACCTCCAGTTATGTTATTTAGTCACTGGTGTCTTGTTGCCTTTACCATTTCAAGTATCAACATTTTAGATGATAACATCCCTCATTTAAGTTTTTACATTATATTTCAGACACATACATCTCTCATGTTTTTCAGATTTTTGCAAAGTTTAATTAGATTAGTTTTTCATTGGTTATTTTCATTACTTTTTATTTTTCAGATTGATAAAAATTCTCTATATCATAGCCAGTTTAGAGTGTTAAGTATCGTTGCTTTTCTTATTGTTTTCAGATTCAAGTTAATTATTAGTTTTCTTTTACATTTAATGTATTATTATTTCTTGCATAGTTTTGGGACTCTTTACATTATCTTAGAATGTCAGTTTGTTTAAAAATAATAATTGAATTTTTAGTAGGTTAAAGTTATAAATGGATGGAAGTGTGGCTAATTTGAACGTTATGTGAATTGATATATGCATATGACATATGGCTGGTTCATATATCGAAGCGGATATGCAGATATAATTCATATAGGATTTTATTTTAGAGACAGTTGAATTGTACTCCTGGTTTTCCAATTTTATCATTGTCATGTATTCAGGATGGCTTTTGCCTAAAGCCGCTATCAGATCCACCAACATTTAGTAAGACTTTTGAGCCAACACGCAATTTCCTCCAACTTTTCGGGAAATATCCTCCCAACGTCCAGTGTAATAGCAAACTGCAATGTCTCCCAGACTTTTTTCCACACGTTCAAAAAAATCTGGCCTAGCTCAGATTTTTCATCCAACATCGAACGTTTCAACGAATCAGAGATAAGCGATTGATACGAGTAGGCGATAAATGTTGACGCCTGGCACGAGTGGAAACTGGTTTTACGGCTTTTAATCCGAATTTTTCAAAGACAAATGCAAACCTTTGTCCCCCTTTGAACGGGAAAATGTTGAAGTTAAAATCCGCTGAAAAGTTTGTCTCGTCTAAAGTCCGTGTGTCTAATAGCAGCTTAATACACATACACTATTTCATAACAATGATTTCAACGAGTTTCCACGATTTACACACGCCATTCTTGAATACCTCTTGACGGTTGGTATTTTGGGGATCACTCAGAGTGATGCTTGTCTGATTTTAAAATTTTAGTTTCTTTATAAAATTTGTGTTTAGTTTTTTAAAATGGCATTCAGGTATATTTAATTACCTTTTAATTATTTGTATATTACATGTAGATAATTTCTTGGAGTCGCTGACATTGTGATAAGAGATCATAATAATAATAATAAATTTTTACAACGTATTTGGTCACAAATTAGTGTAGCTATTCTGTATCTTGGTGCATTGTTCTGATTTATCAATTGCACTTTCCTTCTACACGCAGTGTTTGTGCGAATGTTCAGGGTATGTCAATATTACAAAGGTGATTTTTTTTTACTTACAAAGGTTATTTTTTTTCTTTTTATATACTTGTGGATATTTGCATGTGACGCTCCCCCACAACGACTTCGCTTGGCATGCAGCAAGTACAAAGGTTATTTTCAAAGGTTCTTTTTTACAGTGGTAATTTACAAAGGATATTTTTACAGTGGTAATTTACAAAGGTATACATTTTTTGCAGCATGCTACGTTGTTGAAGTTATTTACATACATATGCATTTTACATGTGCAATTTTGATTAGTGATCCTCAGTACAGTTTTTGCAAATTTTATGATATTCGTTTAGAATACATTGGTCTTTTTCTTTAAATATTTCGGGTATGTTATGAATGATTCAATATAACTCAGGTTGCTACCGTTACACTGGCTTTAGAATTGTCTTTTTTTTTTTTTTTTTTTTCAAATTTTCCTATTTAAACAAACAATTTTCATTACATTTTGATGGATATCTAAGCAGTTTTAGTTCACATATATGACGCAGATATTATCAATTTCTTTTAGATTTCTTTCGCATAAAATATTCATCGCATATAATTTTTATCTAGATTGAGGTTACTTATTTTTCATGGAGATGTTGGTGTTCTTTGCAATTATGCATAAAACTTATCTACATTAGGTGGTTAATTGCCCCCCCCCCCCCAAAAAAAAAAAAAAAAATCACGGAGAAAATTCATAGTTGAGCTTGTTCACAGAATATTTTATTTGTAACCAGTGTTTATTTTTCACTGTTTGCATCTTATAATTATTACACGATTCAATGATGTGCTGGTAACAGGATACTTACATTAATATTATTATATTTTCACATTATTTTGGAAAGGTTTTCAGGTATTTTCATTCATCGTTCCTCTCATTTTAAGGTAAACCCTTCTTTCATAAAGGGTATATAGATTTATTTTGAAAATTTAACGTCACATTTTAGGATGCAAATTTCATCTATAAGGTTATATACTTTTTTAAAGTGAATGCGCTGGTGCAGGTAATGTAAATATTTATAACAATTATTGCACATACTATTTTTTATAGTGTTGTTACATGAATTTACACGTTTTAATTAAAAATATACATGCTTACATTAGAATTTTTGCTACTCGTTATAGTTATACGTCATGTAACATGTTACAAGGAAACATTTCAAGTTTTTAACATGTCGAACATGCTTTTGAGATACATTTTGGCTGTTTCATTGGGTACTTATGGCTTTCAGATGCACTCCTTACACTACCCACAATTCAAGTCAAGATATTCAACGTCAACGTTTTTTTTTAACACGTGCATTTTGTAATGTCAGGGTGCCTAATGAGCTTACCTTCTAAATTCAAAATTTATTTACATTTTTAAATTTTATTTATATTATGGTTCACATGCCGTTTACACCTTTCATTCTTTATTTACGGATTATCATTTTCTAGGATTAACACTTTTACATTGACTTAGATTTTATGTAGTTTTGTAATAATGATAAGAAAAGATACACACTGTTTTTGTTTAACTTTTTCTTGTACACACCAGCCATCATTATTTGTCGAGTTTCCTATGTAGAATACTCTAAATTTTATTAAAATATTCATGGTAGACGCAATATTTTTATCATATTGAAATGATACTTTGTAAACTTATATAGAAATATACACAAGTAAACATTACATAAGGAGACTGAGTAAAATTAATTCACATTGCATCAACACAATTACTGATTGTGTTTTAGATTTCTGTAAGTTTTGGCAGTATTCACGCATCCTCTTACACCCTGCATGTTTGACTTTGTAAAGTTAAAGAAACTTAAATATATTTAAAACACAGTACAGGCAAATCTGTGTTGACTATCATAAAATAAACTACGATGTTTCAATTTATACTGTTGTTATAAAAACATCAGGATTTTTGTACATTTACAGTATTTTTATGTAATTATGTTACATTTTTAATTGATATATTAAGTTGTACTTGATTTTTTATACTATGAATGTGTGTACTGATGCTTTAATTGCACTTTTCCAAAATTTGGAGATTTTTGAACTGAATGTCAGTTAGCATAATTTGACCTGTAATTAGGCCTAATATTGAATTTCAAAAAATATATATGTATACATTGACACAGGTCTGCGCCTGATAAGGACGTTTATGACAATATTTTGTTGCTGCAGCAGTTTTCTATAAGGAAACATGTCATAAGTATATGACAAATTTAAGTGGTATACCAGTTTAAATATTATAAAAATATATCATAATATTTATGTACATTTGAGCTGGTCTCCCCAGTCAAATGTTGTTATTATTTGTTGTTGTTGTATTTGTTATGTATGTAAGGTTTACGTGTATTATTTTACATATGTATGGATGTCGAGCCACGAAAAATTTTCATATTTTTGGTGAAAGGGGAGATATATATATGATGTAGCATCATATATTGATATTTTAAAATATTCATAATGGAGTTTCTTACGAAATTACATTCCGTCAATTTTGGTGTTCTCTTAAATCATAAAATTAATACTTTTCCTGTCTAATATAACTTGAGTTTTATCTAAGAGAAATACTATATCTTCTAAACAAATCTAAATACAGATCGATATAATTTTCAGTTAGTAATAAAGCAGATGTAATTATAATATTATTTATTTCCTCCTTATATAAATATTTATATTAGCTAAAGTACTTTCATTCGTTAATCTTTATAATTTATTACATCAAAGTTTTATTTATGATTATATAAACAATGTAATAATATTTGATAGATGACATAAATTATACACGAGAGCAAGTAAAATAACTAAATAATAGTTATTGCTTTTTTCATTTAATCATTATGAAACATTCTTGTTGGTGATCTATCACCAGGTTGACGCTGTTAGTTTTTGAATTTTGTATGTAACAAGGCTAACGGATTCTTTTCGATTTAACGTATTTTTTTCGTTGCTCGACAGAGTGTGTTTATCGGGACTTTGCAACCAGCCTTTGAGATGTAAGGTAACAAAAATTATGCTCATGAATGGAGACCACCTCCCAAAGTTTTGCTCTCTTCATATTCAATAAAGGATTTTTCCATGGATTGTGGACTTCTCAAATTATTTGCTTTATTTTCTACAGGAAACGAATTTGTCTGGATTATTGCTATACAACGTCTTTCGATTGCATTTTTCCGATCACAGCTCAGTAATCAAAGTAGAACGATGAGTATATCACGTTTCAGAAATCCATACACCTAAAATTACATTATATAACTGGAAACTACACCATAAGCTAACTTTTACTTGCCATTCTTTTTGCTATTTCAGTTTTCCGGTTTTTCCCTATAGGACCATTTGGGGGAGGGGGGGCAGGGGGGTCGTTTCTCATTTTTGATGTAATATGTCTATTATGATATTCTTTGTTGCGTTGTGTGATAAGAAACATTTATAGTTGAATAAAAAACTTAATAGTTCCTTAACTTGTTGTCAAATAGTTTTTTTTGCAGAATAGTTCTCACTTGCTAGGCCGCGTACAAAAGTTCCCATCAAAATAAAGTAAAAGGAAAAGGCGTACCTGTTTTTCTGTATTAAAGAAGATGTAACACCAAAATGTAGTTGAAAACAAACTTGTTTATTCGGGAGAAGATATGCTGGGGAAGTCTTGAGCAGCACCAGTGACGCGCATGTTTCCATAAGCCTGTACCCCACGCCGTGCTCCGGAGAATCAACGAAAAAGGTCTGGGCAAGCCGCAGTCGAAAAGAAGAGTGACCGCAGTCCGATCCGACGTTCAAAACCACCGCGCAAAACCAATGCGCCAAAATAACGCTCGCCAAAATAAACGTACGCCAAACGTACAAAGCCAAGGAGAAGCCAACAGGAGCGCCGTATCACATGTCGATGCACGCATCGAAAACGCCGTTCCGATGTTCGCCGAAAGTGCGCCTAAAGGTTTGGCAAACAGCCAAAAACAAACGCAGCTGGGAGAATGAAAAGAGATAAGCGTCAGCTATGGGAATTTAAACGAGCGATAAGAGAAGGGAAACATACGATTTTTAGAAACTTAACAAATAGATGGGAATTAAAGTAAGGTGAATAAATATTGGAATTAAAATATAAAAAAATAAAAGATGGGACATTAAAAGTTAAAAAGATAGGATATTAAAATATTTAAAAAAGTGGGATATTAAAAATATGTCACAACGTGATATATTACTCCCCGAGGAAAAGGGAAAAAATTATGTGGCATAGAAAAGGATGGAGCATCCACATTTAAATCTGAAACTATTGGTTCATTATAAGCAGTAGAAGTGCTGGAGCACATGTCGATGCACGCATCGAAAACGCCGTTCCGATGTTCGCCGAAAGTGCGCCTAAAGGTTTGGCAAACAGCCAAAAACAAACGCAGCTGGGAGAATGAAAAGAGATAAGCGTCAGCTATGGCCGCACAGTATTTTCAGTCGATGGCTGATTCTATCATTGAAGAAGTTGCCGAAGATGGTCTTTTTGCCTCTCAAGACGACTTCTTAATTGGGAGCAGGAATTTTGACGACACATGCAGGAAACTTGAAAAAATTCTTAAAATTTTCCAGAAGCATAATTTGACCCTTAATCCAAAAAAATGTTCTTTCCATCAAACAAAAGTGAAATACCTTGGATTTGAAATTGAGCATCATAAAGTCTATCCAATTGCATCAAATATTACAAAAATTAATTCTTTTCCTGAACCTAAATCTAAGAAGCATGTAAAAAGATTTCTCGGTTTATGTGGTTATTATAGACATCTTATTCCAGCGTTTGCTAAAATTTCTGCCCCTCTTGTAAAAATCACCTCTTCAAAGGTTCCTTTTCAATGGAAGACTGAACAACAACAAGCATTTGCACAGCTCCAATCTATTTTTTTTCAAAAGCCATTTTTAATACAACCGAACTTTAACGATAAATTTTACCTGAATACTGATGCAAGCTCATTTGCAATTTCCGCCATATTAATGCAGAAGCATGGTGACGACCTTTTACCCATTTCCTATTTTAGCAAAATGCTGAAGGATTCTGAATCCAGGTATCCGGCCATTCAACTTGAATTGATGGCCATTGTAAAAGGAGTGTGTGCATTTGAATATTATCTCAGAGGACGGCATTTTTTTATTCTGTCAGATAGTAAACCTTTAAAGCATTTCAAGAAAGTTGTTTCACCAGCTAACATAATTTCAAGATGGTTACTCACTTTAGGAGAATATGATTTTTCATTCGAGCATATCCCTGGCAAGAATAATTTATTAGCGGATTTTTTCTCCCGCACTCCGTTTCCAGACACTGAAGATCTTAGTAACAACCCACAATTAGTTAATTCAGAACAAGTACTTCCTGTAGACATAGAATCGATCAATACAACTTGTACATCTAAGCCTTCTGAAAAATCTGTTTCAAATTCTGTTCAACAAATTCTTGACTCGCTGAATGATTTACCTATTGACCCTCCTTTTCAAATCTCTGACAAGACTGTCCTTAAAGAACAACTACTCGACCGTAATCTTTCAAAGTTTTATAATGATATTCTAAATAAAAAAGAAACAAATGATACAAAATTTTTCTGCATTTGTCCTACTTCAAAAATTCTACTTTTCGTCCAGGATCCTAAGTATACAACTGAAGATGTGTCTCCGAAGATTGCTATGCCTCATTCGCTTCGTGAGAAAGCCCTTTCAATAGCTCATGTGCCTCACTTTGGCATTCACAAAACCTTTAAAAGTTTGTCCTCAAAATATTTTTGGAAAGGCATCTATGCAGATACTGTAAATTTTGTTAGATCGTGTAATAATTGCAATACATCAAGCCTCACAGAATTCCACAAGCTCCATTCCAAAACAATCCAATTCCTCAACATCCTGGTCACGGCACCATTTTTATTATGATATTCTTTGTTGCGTTGTGTGATAAGAAACATTTATAGTTGAATAAAAAACTTAATAGTTCCTTAACTTGTTGTCAAATAGTTTTTTTTGCAGAATAGTTCTCACTTGCTAGGCCGCGTACAAAAGTTCCCATCAAAATAAAGTAAAAGGAAAAGGCGTACCTGTTTTTCTGTATTAAAGAAGATGTAACACCAAAATGTAGTTGAAAACAAACTTGTTTATTCGGGAGAAGATATGCTGGGGAAGTCTTGAGCAGCACCAGTGACGCGCATGTTTCCATAAGCCTGTACCCCACGCCGTGCTCCGGAGAATCAACGAAAAAGGTCTGGGCAAGCCGCAGTCGAAAAGAAGAGTGACCGCAGTCCGATCCGACGTTCAAAACCACCGCGCAAAACCAATGCGCCAAACGCTCGGCAAAATAAACGTACGCCAAACGTACCAAGCCAAGGAGAAGCCAACAGGAGCGCCGTATCACATGTCGATGCACGCATCGAAAACGCCGTTCCGATGTTCGCCGAAAGTGCGCCTAAAGGTTTGGCAAACAGCCAAAAACAAATGCAGCTGGGAGAATGAAAAGAGATAAGCGTCAGCTATGGGAATTTAAACGAGCGATAAGAGAAGGGAAACATACGATTTTTAGAAACTTAACAAATAGATGGGAATTAAAGTAAGGTGAATAAATATTGGAATTAAAATATAAAAAAATAAAAGATGGGACATTAAAAGTTAAAAAGATAGGATATTAAAATATTTAAAAAAGTGGGATATTAAAAATATGTCACAACGTGATAATGTCTATCGAAAACTTATGCTTCATATGTTACAAATTTAGTATAAAAATTTTTCTCCCGTTATTCTGGGTCACGTTACGGACCCATAATGGGTTGAAATTTAAATTTCTCAAACTTCCTCGAGATTCTTTGACAAATCGGTATCTGAAAAAAATTGTGCCAATGTGATGTGTGTATGACATCTGTGCCATATAAATATTATTCAGTCTTTTTTATTGCAATTTTTTTATGTAAAACAATATGCATTATTTTTCATGCACAATTGTGCATTAAATGAAAATTGTAATGTAATTTTTGTAGTAGTACTTTATAATAATGAATTTAAAAAACATATTATTTAAAAGTATTTCCTGCACAATAAAATGTTTCCTGATGATTACAAAAAATATGTCCTGACAATTCAAAAAATAAAAATGTCATTGTCCAAGTTTTCACTTCTGTCTATCGAAAGCTTAAGCTTCATGTATTACAAATCTAGCATAAAAATTTTTCTCCCGTGATTCTGGGTCATGTTACGGACCCATAATGGGTTGAAATTTAAATTTCTCAAACTTCTTCGAGATTTTTTGCCAAATCGGTATCTTGAAAAAAATTGTGCCAATGTTTCCTGACGATGACAAAAAAATATGTTTGACAATTCAAAAAATAAAAACGTAATTGTCCAAGTTTTCACTTCTGTCAGCACTCCCAAAATGTCACTGTTTCTTTTTTTTTTTGGAGGGGGGGGGGGTGGAAATAAGTCTTATTTTTTATTTATGTATGGGTCCATATAAAAAAATATGAGCTAGTGAACTTTGGAGCCATTTTAATACAACTCATGTTCCAAATATTAAAATAATTCAGAAAAAATTATTTTCAATTTAATCATTTTTGATACTAAGTAAATGCAATTAAATTTCTTATAAATTGAATCTGGAATGTTTAGATAAGATTTTAATACAGTGAAACCTCCAAATAAGGGACACCTATGGGACCGAGACTTTTGTCCCTTAAATAGAGGTGTCCCTTATTCGGAGTTTTTATATTATTTTTAATTAATCGTTTAGAAGGAATTAAAAATTGCAAAGCATTAAAGGGAAATTTAAATGTACCTGAAGTGCATAAATCATGTTAATCAGGCAAAAGGAAGAAAAGAGAATTAATTAATTAAAATTTTCAATTAATTACTAAATCATTAAATGTTTTGTAGAACTATTGATTTATATTTTTATGGAAACAATATACATGCAAAATGGGTTAAACAATTGAAAGAATTTTACTTGAAGTAATCAGTCAAAAGGGATTGTTTTGCAATTTTCCAGTATAAACTTTTCAAATGTTTATCTACCATACTTATAAATTTTAGTTTATCATTATCAGCAGTATTTACCAAAAAAAAAGTATTAAATTGCTTTGCGTATTTTAAGGAATCAAAGATCTCAACTGCTCTTCTTAATGGGAAAATATTTTGACACATTTACAAATCCATTTTTTAACAGAGAAGTATAAAATTGGAACGTTTGATGATAGAAGCAATTTGGAATTGAACTGTGTTTTCAGTTTTTTGATAGGTAAATTACCTATTGAGTTATAAGCGATTTTGATCAAGTGACAAAGACATGTTTTATGCTTTCTTGAGTTGTTACACTTCTTTCGCAAGGAAATTCAGTTCAAATAAGCGTTCATTTTGACAGTATTTACTGAAAAATTTATTGTATTTGCACACACACACACAAAAAAGATCGTTACATATTTTTTGAACAACAGTGCCTTCTAGTTTCAGGCATTTCCAAATAAAAATAAAAAAATTAAAACTTGTGTCATAAAAGTTGTTCTTTTGGATTTGAAAACAACCTAAAAGCATCTGTAAAGTTCTTTATTTCATAATTTTTCTTTTATTCTTCACTGAAAATGCTAAAAATTTTCAGCATTACTTTTAATAGGGATAAATGCACTGATGTCGAATCATATTGTGGGTAGATAAATTATCGTCAAATTTGTTGTATGCCATTGTATCCACATGACTGTCTGTCTGTTTGATGAATTCACAAAAATCTGCATCTTCACTTTCATTACAGACATATTTCATTATCTGAAATGCAAAAATCAGTCTCTTTGATCTCATTTTCAACTGTCCCTTAAATCGAGTGTCCCTTATTCAGAGGTAAATACATTACATGTCCTATACCAAGGGACTGGGACCGGAAGTTTTGTCCCTTAAATAGAGGTGTACCTTATTCAGAGTGTCCCTTATTTGGAGGTTTCACTGTATTTACAAAATATAAAATACAGTACAATATATTAGGTTTACAGCTTTCTGAAAGACATAAAAATAGTAGGATAAAATTTAGATGAGTTCAAAGTATTAGAATATTTTATTTTACGCAATAATATTACCTTATTAATATGAAGTAAATGGTAGTTAATATTTTGTAGCACCTTCTTTTGCTTTCTTAATAGCGTACAATCGATCTTGCATACTATACATATCTGCTATTAAGAAACTAGACGAAAAAACTGAGTCTGGAAAAATTTTCATTCTCTACAATCTGTCCTATCTCATAAGTCTCCTTTGTCCTATCAGTTAATACTTGTTTTATGTTTTGCAGTTGCTCTGGTAGTGGCAGCACGCATTGACTTGATGTAAAAAAATTCAGTAATGCATTTCATCTCAGATTTTAAAACATCAACAGTGCTGATTGAGAAAACGCGGTAGACAGAAAATGGATTTTTGAAAAATTAGTTTTCCTCTGTATGTTAAAGAAAGTTTTCTTAATATGTTTTCTTGTACTTTCTAATTTTTCTGTTTTTTGTATTTCCTATAGGATACATTATTTTATATTCAAAAATATATGTGCCTATAGATATTTTCTTAAATGTTGTTGCCCCACCAGTGGCTGAGAGATTCTGTCCTCAAAACTGGTAGACAGCAGGTGCTGGATTAGAACAAAACCCAATCGCGGCCGTCAGCCTAATCATTCAGAGTTTTCCGTGGTTTTCTTAGAATTTTGGATTTCCTTGCGTAAATATGGGTTGTGTTTCCTTAGAAAGACCCCCCTCCTCCCACGGAGGGTACCCCCTTAGGACCCATATCCCATGTGTTGTCCGTTTGGGAGCATATTTAACAATTTTTTATAAATTGTTTATTTTATCCTGTTACAAAAATAACAGGATGTTGGAACCTGTTACCAGTGCTACTGTGGAATGATGTAACCTCTGTTAACCAAAAATAACCATATTTCCCATCTCTAATTTAAACTAACTGGGTGACTACCAGCGAGCATTTTTTGCTCAAATAACCTTATTGGTAGTAACATCTAGTCTGTTATTTAGACAGCACAACAGAGTAAACCACAAGTAAAGGAGCTCTATATAAACAATGGATATTTAGAATAAACTGTTATTTTAACACAATCAAACTGATTGCCAAAGTTATCATACAAATTGAATCTTTCCAACTGAGCAGAAAAAATAAACAATATTAACATTATCCGAGTGAAAAATGTTTGCTGGCTGTTACCCAATAAGTTTTAATGGTAAAGCGTTGGCCCTGTAAGCCAACGGTCTGGGTTTGATTCCCACCCGGGGCATTTTTTTGCTCAATTGGAAAGATTCAGTTCGTATGATAACTTTACCAATCAGTTTGTGTTAAAATAACAGTTTATTCTACATATCCATTGTTTATATAGAGCTCCTTCACTTGCGGTTTACTCTGTTGAGCTGTCTAAATGACAGACCAGATGTTATTACCAATAAGATTATCTGAGCGAAAAATGCTTGATGGTTATTGCTCAGTTAGCTTAATCAGTAAAACATTAGTTCTGTAGGCCAACAATCTGGATTTGATTCCTAGCCTAAGCATTTTTCCACTCAGTTAGAAATATTCAATTCGTATGATACACATATGATCTTTACAAACCAGTTTGTGTTGAAATAACAGTTTATTCTATGTATCCACCATTTATATGGAGTTCCTTTACCTACGGTTTATTCTGTTGAGTTGTTCTATTGAGCTAAATGACAGACCAAATGTTATTACCAATAAGGTTATCTGCATGAAAAATGCTTGCTGGTTGTCACTCAGTTGGCTTAAATAATAAAGCATTGGCCTTGTAAGCCAATGATCTGGGTTCGATTCCCAACCTGGGCATTTTTTCGCTTAGTTGGAAAGATTCAATTTGCATTATACTATTGTCTTAAATTTTTTGAATTTTTAAATATTGACTTTAAAAGGTGTATACTTAAATTTTAAACTTAATTAATTTGAATTTTTTTAAGTTAAATAAAAAATGCATGATTAAATGTTCAAGAAGTATGCTTACATACATTGTGTGTGTATTACACATAGACTTAATACTCTTAATCTCAAATGAAAAATCCCATTTGCTGATGCTAATCCTATGGAAGAAATTTATAAAGATATCTGGATTGCATTTCAATATTTTTAAATGATTTTTTATTTATTTATTTATTTTGCAATATATGAATGAGAATGATTTTTACAAAGGCTATTTTTTTACTTTTTCAATTTTGCTTAGAGATGTTTTTAAATGAGAAAACTTTCATTTTTGGAACTGGTTTCGAAAATGAAAGCATTCTCATTAAAAATATCTACAATCAAAATTGAAAAGTAAAAAACAAAAGCCACATTTGTACAGATCAACCTCAACTATCCAATGCAGAAAAAATCATTTAAAAAAGTTGAATTGCAACCGAGATATCTTTATAAATTTCTTCCATGAAATTAGCATTAGCAAATGGTTCTTTTCGCTTGACTGAAGTAGCTTCTTAACAGGAATTTCAGATTAGTGGGGCTTTACTAAATGTATATGCATATGTCTTTTTTTAAAGGCTCTATTTCACTTATTTTCATCGTGGTTTGATATTGAATGTCTGATCTTGATTTATTATCATCCTCTTGATAGGAACTGAAGGAAAAATCTGTTGCTTTGAAAAATGAAGGAAATAAGTGTTTTAAGGAAGCCAAGTATACTGATGCAATAAAAATCTACACAAGTGCATTGAATGAATGTCCAGTGAAGTTTAAACCGGAGAGGGCTATCTTATTTTCAAATAGAGCTGCAGCAAAAGTAAACTTGGTAAATAGTTTTAATTTGTTATTTTTTTTTATAATTTTTATATGTATATATATATATAAGTACTTATAGAAACGGGAGGCGACAGTACAGGCAATCACTTCATCTAGTTCATGGATGAAATCTGGGATTAGTTAAATCTCAATTTGCAAACTAAAATGCAATCCGTCTGCCAAGTCCCATCTTGGTAGAAAACACCTAAAAACCTGATATTAATGGTTGACCCATTGATTTACCATTTTGTTTTCCTGCTCCTAATTATGTTTTCATACTTTTGAGTTCAGGAAAGTACAATGTTAAACCTATGAGTCTCATCTCAAGTCCACGGAGGATTATGACCCTTAATGTTTGTTACCGTTAACTACAAAAAATATTTTTTATTTAAAAATAGCAGTAACACTTTGATTGCTTTTACTGTTTTAAAAAAGTAAGTAACAATCTATTTTCATCGCTGTTTTCATTGATAACAGGATTTATCTTTTCATGTTAAAGTAAGATATATACACTTGGTAAGAGTTTGAACTTTCTACGTTGGGTTCATCATAAAAAACAAATTATGAATTTATTCCAGGGAGGGGTGTCGATAATTCATTGCATGTGTTATTGTAAGATTCATAGAAGAAAGTTTTTAAATATTAGCCAAATAAAGGCTGGTTGATACATGTAGGGATTTCGTATTACAGTTGTTATATCTTTAAATGATTACTGGCAACAACATAGCTTCAGATGTAAACTGTCCATAATATTGTGCATGCATTTGTAATAACACACACAACTTGCAACATCCCTACCCCATCCTTGGAATAAATTAATAAGATTTTTGTACGGTGCATCCGGTGTAAAAAAATTAACTGTCTCTAAAGGTATATTTTTCTCAACAGTGATAAAGATTGATTGTGAATTACTTTCTAAACACAGTCAAAACAATCAATGTTATTGCTTTTATTATGTATAAAAAATATTTTTTGTAGTTAATGATAATATCAATTATGAATTGCATGATTAATATATTGTGTAATATTCTATGCATCCTGCTTTGATTTGAAACTAGTATGAAATGCACTTGATTTATAAATAAATGTGACATTGCTGCAAAACATCCTCCCCCACAACTTCCCTGGAATAAGTTTTTTTTTTTTTTTTTTTTTTTTTTTTTTTTTTTTTTTTTTTTTAATATGATGTTCCTAGAGATGGGAATGCTCGGAAAAATAGGGGTAAAAAACCGTTTTTTTTTTTTTTTTCAGTTTTTTTCCGAAGGCTAATTTTTTTACTTTTCCGAACTGGAAAAATTGAAATTTCATGTATGAAATAATATATGGAAAATTTTGTAATAGCTACATTCTCATACTTTTAATTTAATTTATTTTTATGTTGAGAGTCCCACATGAAAACTTTAATGTGGGTAATCTAATCTCTGAGCAGAAATCTGTTTGCGAAGACTTGAAAGGATCCTTTACATTATTTTCTTGTTTGAAACACAAGACCCTTCACAAAATTTTTCTTGAAAATAGACATTTCAGAAAAAAGTTTAATCTACAAACTGAATCTTTTGCAAATGCAGTGATTGAAGAAAAAAATCTTATGCCATATAGCAGCTGAATCTTATCAAGTTGTATATATGTATAAATAACCGTATTAAAAATGTCTAAATAAGAACCTAAATATAGTAATAAATTCTTATTCACAAATTCTGATTATATTTTGTACAAGTACAAGAAGTTCGCAATTTCACAAAAACAGGATTACATGAAATAAATCTAGATGTATAATTAAATGCAACTTCTCTTTTTAAAAATTAATTCATATGCAAAATTATTTCAATAATATGCTGATTAATGGAAATGGTAAAATAAAAAAAAAAATAACATAAAATTTAAAGCATGCATTTATTACTTTTTCTATCTTTTCAAGAAGTAAGTATTGAATTTGTGAAAAATTTGACTTCCAGTTTTTGGTGTACTTAAATGTCTTAGAAGGTCCTGAACACGATTTGATGGTTTTTGGAATATATATGTCACTCTGTGAGTCTGAATGTGACAAAAAATTGTATGGGCACTCTATCTCAAGAACTGATGCACATAATTTCTCAAAACTTTAGATTGTTACACCTTGATATAAACTTGAGATGTTTAGTTATTAGTGTATATTGCCCTACTGGTGACACTGCTATGCTGCATTATTCATAATTTACACAATAGTTCTATCTCAAGAAGTAATTTATGTATTTTCATAAAACTTCAGATTAAGTTAATCTTTGACATAACTTCGTGCTCATTACTTTTTGGTGTAAATCGCTCAACATATGACGCTGCTATGCTGCATTATTCATGATTATCGCAATAGCTCTATCTCAAAAACTAAAGGATGATTTTTTATCAAACTACAGCTTCAGACAGTTCCTGGTATATATTAATGTAGTTTAGTTTTTAATGTAAATTGCCCTATAGGTGGCACTACTATGCTGCATTTTTCAAGATTTCATTATAGCTGATTAATTGAATGTTTTTTCAAGGGGTTGAATCTAAAATTGACCTCCATTTTACCTCCATAATGTACAGTAATGTTGCAAAAACATGGGCAGTTTGCACTAGAAAAGTACAACTGAATAAAAATCTAATAGTCAACAAATAATATGCTATTTTTTAGTTGCAGACCTGAGTATGCCAAACTAAAACTTAGTTTTGTTTGAATTTAGATTATAAAACTAAATCAAAAATTTTTTGAGTTGAGATTGGAAAGTTATACCCAAACTAAACATTTTTTTAAAGGAAATAAAATTATAATTATAAGAAAAATATGTAATGATGTAAAAATATGCATTTTTTTAAAACAAACAATGGAATTTTTGAATACTGATATTCATAATAATGACATAACTGCAATAATTTCTTTAAACTAGTATTATTTACTTAAAAACTATACTTAATGTAAATGGAATGCATAATTTATTTCATTCCAAACTGCAAACATATTGGCTCAGGTTTTTACATTAGGTCAATTGGTAGTTAAACATGTAACTGAAAAATCATTTCAACAGAGATATGATATAACAAACAATAGCATTTAATAAAAATTCTTAGGCTATGAAGAAAAAACCTAAACTTTTAAAAGCAGGCTTTGCTACTTTCTTTTTATTTTGTAATATAAAGTGAAAATAATTTTCTTTTTATACGAAAAAAATGGGAAAAAATGTTTAGTATTTAATATTCTCTAAGAAAATATAATTTATTTGGGAGAAACAATCATGAAAAATCAATTTTTCTGTTTTTTCCAAAAAAAAAAAAAAAAAAAAAAAAAAAAAAGTAAAAAAAGTTTTTTTCCACCACTTATATTTTTTCGTAAAATTTACATCTCTAGATGTACCATACATAGAAAGTTGAAATTGATACCAAATATACATACATCATATCTCAGATACAAAAAAATTAAGGTTGTTACTCAAATACTTTAATAGCTTCTTAATTGAAATATTCAGCTAAAAATAAGAAAAGTTATAAAACTTTTTCTTTTGTTAGAAAAAAACTGAATAAATTATCCATTCTTCGTATAATGTTTTACATTTCTTATTTTCTTTAGTTAAAATCCAATTTGGCACCATGCACCCTTTCCGAAATAAGCATTAAACGTCATAACCTCCCATGGACTTGAGATGTTAATTTCAAATTGAGGTGAAATACATTTCTTTTTAAGGGCTATCAATTCATGTAGAACTTGACATGGTTGACTCTAGGCCATATTTTATATGAATTCGAATATACACTTTATTGGTGCTGTTAACATTGATATTTTTACATTTTCTCAGAAGAACCCAATTTTCTTCATTGACTGCTTTATAACAACATTTTTCAAACCATAATCCTGAAGGACCTCTTAGTTTTCCTAAAAGAGACAAGATAAAAAATTATTATAGCTGATATTCTCAAAGTCAGAGTTAGATCTACGCTTGAACTTTTTTATTTATTTTATTATTATTATTATTTTTTTACTTTTTTAATCCCTAAATCCCCTTAGTATAAATTAATACAACATACAAATAAACAAAACCTCAATATAAATGTAGATGTGACTATTGTATGTAACATTATATTCTATTTACATTTATTGTAAAATAACTGTGAAAATTTGTTCTTTTGATATATAGATAGATGTTTTTAGTAATTTATTCATGTATTTTTTTCTTTTAGGATAAAAAAGAAGATGCTGTTTTAGACTGTAATAAGGGTAAAAAAAAAGTTTCTTTTATAAATAAAAATTATTTTATATATAACTTTGCTGACTGTTTTTCGGTTAGTATGCTTTTTATGTCTTGATGATTATTTGAAATCATTCTTAGTGTTATTTTTTTTCTATTTTTTGGTAAAATATCTGGGATGCTGAACACAATGGAATAAATGGGCTAAATTAAAATCTGCTGTTTTTGCATATGTTGACATGTAAAATTATTGAATAAAAAAGTATAACATTGCATAGAATTATGATAGAATAAAATTTTTATTCTTTTAGTTACCATAAAAGAGTTTTTTTTAAAATCATTTTAACTAAAACAATAGGTGCTACGTATTTACATAATTACGAACGCACCTAAAAAGAGTGAATGTTTGATAATTATCTGATTAAATCCATAAGAAAAATTATTAATTAAAGGATGGTATATTTCATTTTATAGTATACATTTCTGACAAATTGATGCAATTTAAATACTAAATAAATCAATTTCGGATATTAGTTGTATTATTATACAGTAATTGAATATTGATAAAAAAAAAAAAAAAAAAAAACAGTAATTTTTGTAATATAACTTAAGATTTACCAGGAAACGATGAAAAAAAAAAGTTACCTTCACGATATAATTAGTTTTTCATGAATCATATAGTGACCTAGTACTAAATAATGAACACTTGCATAGTTGTACTTTTTTTTTTCTGGTATTAAAAATTATCTCTTTTTAAAATACTTTATTTCTGTTTCCATCTATTTTTTTTGTTACTTCATGTTTAATATGTTTAATTTATGTAAACTTTTTGTCATGTTTGTACACTACAGTATCTTTAATCCAAAGACTTCTGTAATCCAGACATTTTTAGCATTTTTATTAATTTTTCTTTTCAAATATAGCTCATAGCCATCATATGGATATGAATGAATTTTAGAAAAGTATTGAGTAGTATGAAAAGACTAATTACCTAATTTATTTTATTATTATTATTTTTTTTAATGTTAAAAGTGCAAGAACTTTTTGAATTACATACCTAGTTAAAATGGATTTCTTTTTCTTAATGCTAAATCATAAAAATTCAGAATTAATGTTAGTTACGTTGCCTTTTTTTTTTTTTTTTTTTTTTTTTTTTCAAAGATAAGAACATGGTATCCAAGCACTGCAAAATTAAATTTTATTATTATTCTTTTAAGCATTTTGCTTTGGCTTATTTTTATATTTCTAGATGCTATATGTTTAATTTTTTATAACAATTGTTTTATGTATCACTGTTTTAAATATCTTAATGTAGTTATAAAGTTACTTTTAAAATTAATTGTAAGTCTTATCTAAAATTCCCACTACTGCTTTTTTTTAGAATTTTTTTTTTTGAATATTTTTCTTGTCATGTATGTTATTCTTGTGGCTATTTAATATTTATAAATAAAAAATCTTAATTTAAAAAAAGAATTGTGCACTTATTGTCTTTTATAATTTTATGACTTTTAGTCGTAAAAATTTCAGTTTTGTTAGTTGTTATTTATTCTGTTATTTTTAAAATTCCTTTGATTCAATTGTTTTAAAAATTACAGCCATTGACTTAGATCCAAACTACTTAAAAGCTGTACTCCGTCGGGCACAACTGCATCGTAAACTGGATAATTTAGAAAGAAGTTTAGAAGATTATCGAAAGGTGATGGAACTTGATAAAAACAACAATGAAGCAAGACAAGCTTGTGCCGTAAGTTCTGGTTGTTGCTGTTTTAGCTGCATAGAAGCATAACTTTTATGAGACTATATAACTGAAATCTAAAATCTTGACCCGAGTTTTTTTTCTGTGTGTTAAAATTAAATTCTATAATAAGAAACAGAACAATTTTGCACTTTTTGTAACCATTTGATTTTTGTGTTTAAGCTATTATTTTAATCATTTTAGTGCATTAGTGTCTACTTTTCTTATAGTTTTTTTCCTTAACCTTTTACTGTACAATTTTTTTCTATTTTTATGAAAAAAATTATTTGGGATCTATACAGGGCCGAAACTAGAGGGGGACAGGTGCTTCGGGCACCACCAGAACACAAGATGAAGGGGGTGCCAAATTAAGATTTTGTTTGGTGTGTTTGATAGAAAGAATGTATATATGTGGTGGGTGGGTGGGGAGCACTAAAATCCATGTTTGCCCCGGGTGCAAAAAAAAAAAAAAAAAAAAGGCTAGTTTTAGCTCTGAATCTTTATATATCAGTATAATAATGGAAAAAATAATTAAATTTAAAATTTTCAGCTAAAATTTTATATTTTATGGTGTATACCCTGTATACACAATTAGGGTATTTAAATATTTTATTGCTCCATTTTGTAATTAAATGGGCTTAAATTAGTTAATTTTATCTGCTTAACAATCTGCAGCTTTCTTTATATTAATGTTTTTAAATATTCAGTAAAAATAATAAAAGTCAATTTTACCTTAATACTTTGATTGATTTATTTATTTATTTTTCTGTTACTGAAGAACAAATTCTAATTTTATGTCAAAAGCAGCCATCTGGCATGGACAAAATAAGCGTTAAAACATTCTTTGGACTGTTCTTGAACAGTTACAGGGACTCTATTGGCCAAATTCATGGTACATAATGAGAATTATAGTGTTTTTAGGTATGTGCCAGATGAGATCTATTTTATTAACTTCTTTTTATTTAAATCTCTAAAGTATGCAAATAATAAATGTATATTTATATCTGTATATCATTGCGAACATATAAAAATAAAATGAAAGAAAAAAATTGTAAGTATAAAAAGACTTTTTAGACACTGATACACACAGACTCCTTGGACTCCTTAGAAACTACTTAGAAATGAAAACGTTCCCAAGTAGTACTTAGAACTACTTAGATAAACAAAATACTCCTTAGAAACTCCTTAAATTGTATTGCGGTTTTGCACGCAAGCGATATTGCTCCCGAAAAAGAAAAAAAATCGGGATTGTAAAACGCACGGTAAACCCTTTATGCCCGTCATTCACCAGAAGCACAGCAGTGATTGCTGGGATGCCGCGGATGCGCTATAGCACGTAAAATACGCAAAAAACAGGCAATGGGATGCGTAATTTTGTTAAAAAAATGCATAAAAATGGCGACTTTCGTTAAAAAAATTGCGAAATAAGGACTATTTTTCGGCAAATTTCGTCAGATTCACGAAAAAATGGCTAATTTTCTCAAAAAATTTTGAAAAAATGCAGAGATTTCCTCAAAAAATCACGAAAAAACGACAAATTTTGTCTAAAAATCGCGGTAAAACGGCAAATTTTGTCAAAGAATACGCAAAAAACGACGGATTTCGTCAAAAAATCGTGATAAACCGGCAAATTTTGTCAAAAAGTTTGGGAAAAGCAGTAAATTTTGTCAAAAATTTTCGATAAAACGACAGATTTTGTCAAGATACGCGAAAAATGGCCAATTTTGTCACAAATTGCAAAAAAAGGCAAATTTCTTCAAAAAATTCGCAAAAAATGGCAAATTTCTTCAAAAGATTTGCAAAAAATGGCAAATTTTGTCACAAAATCTCGAAAAATGGCTAATTTCCTCAAAAAATCACAACAAAATGACAAATTTCGTCTAAAAATCGAAAAAATCGGCAAATTTCATCAAAATATTTGTGAAAAAGTGGCAAATTTCATTAAACAATTCTCGAAAAACGTAAATTTCATGAAAAAAATCCCGAATAAACAGCAGATTTCGTCAGAAGATCTAGAAAAGACTCAAATTTTGTCAAAAGGGCACGGGGAAAAAAAAAAAAAAGTTAATCCCTGAAGTGAATTTTTCTGTTCCAAAAGCTAATTTTCTTGCTTCAAAATTATTTTTTTTTTTTGCTGCTCTAAAAACAGATTTTTATGATTCACTATCCATTTTTGACTGCTCCAAGTCTTTCTGAGTAAATGTAACTCAGGAAAACACCCATTCATTAAACAAAAAGTCTCACCACTTTACTCAACAAAAGTATTCTTTTTTTCAGCAAAAATGTCTTTTTCTATAAATCAGTCTTGCCCCTTTTTTTAAAAGAAATGCAAACAATAGTGATACTTGTTATCTTCTACTTTCAAATGTTCAATATTTTATAGTTAAATTTGTATCTTGCAAATTTATTTTTAAAGAAGTAAAGAAAATTTCTCATAATTTTAAAAACAATTAATATTGGTTTTATATTTTTATTTATTATTAAAACAATAATTATTGAATTTCATTTTTCTAATGCAAATGAACAAGTGCAATTTTTGCGTCTAAAAATATGACTCATTAGTGGGGACCCGCTTTTGTTAAAAAGGGACCCGGGATTTTTCAAGTCCAGCAGCATCCCTGGATTGGTTAGGATCATACTAATAGTCACCAAAGTGTCACGAAATATGGCAGATAAAACGCTAATTTCGTCTAAAGACTGCGGGAAAACGTCGATTTCGTTTAAAGATTGCACATATAATGCCGATTTCGTTAAAAAATCGTGGGAAAAAATGACATTTTCGTCAAAAGATTGCAGGAATAAAACAGCGTTTTCGAGAAAAGATCGTATAAAAATGCAAATTTTGACTAAAAATCCTCGAAAAAACATCGATTTCATAAATAAGAAAAACAGGAAAACACCGATTTTATCAAAAGATCGCAGAAAAACAACCAATTTCGACAAAAGATCGCAAACAATCGCCAATTTTGCTAAAATATCACAGATAAATCACTGATTTTATCTGAAGATTGCGGGAAAGCACTGATTTTGTCTGAAGATCGTGAATACACCCCCCCCCCTTCTTGCAGGGCGGTAGCTCGCAGAATCCTTGCGGAATTGGGGCTGTGCAAGTGCATGCCACATAAATAACAACAAAAGTGCAAGTCTTTAAATTTTTTTGGACTCCTTGGATTTTTTATGTACTCCTTGGATTTTTTCTTCCCAACTCTGTATGAACCCTGCTGATAACAGTATCATTAGCAAGTGGGGGGTTGAGGAATGACAATGTCATGAACATAAGGGGAGAAGGGTTTGAAGAGATAAAATATATATATATATATATATTTTTCACATTTTAATGTCACTTTTTTTTGTCATTTAATGTCAGATTGTCATTTTAGTGTCACATTTTTAACCCCTTAACTGGTTTGCCGAACACCATTTGGGCAAGACAAATTTGCTTATTTCATCATTTAAATCTTTTTGACACCACTATTATTTTTAAAATTTTCATAATATTAAAAGGCGGAAATGTTTAGACTAAATTTTACGAATATTTTATTTAAATAATAGTTTTGTGAGTCCGCTGTTTTCAATTTATTGAACGGAAAAGAATTAACAATTAAGGGGTTAATGTCATTGAATTATTTGAATAAATCTTTAATATTTGATTAAAAAAAAAATATATTCAATACATTAAATGTACTAAGTTTCAATAATAGGTATAGAAATCCAAGAAAAAAAAATTACTGTTAGTTTTTTATTTTATAAAAAATCCTTTTATGCATAAATTATCATTAATGCTCATTGATTACAAATGTCGATGTTATTATTTCTTACATTTTTATTTTTGCTTTTTGAATTCCTATTAATATAAAATGAATAAATCATTAAGAATTTTTTTTTTTTTTTTTTTTTTTTTTTTTTTTCTTGCCATAAAAAAATTATTTTTGAACAAGTTAATAAAAGTCATAAATTTAAAGTTCTATAAAGAAGAAAAAAGATTATTTATCTTTACTTTATTAAACCGAAATAAATTGCTAAAGATTCTGTTAAGCAAGTATGCAATATAATACTGCTGTTATTTAATTTTATTTTCTCAGTGCTAATACTTCCTCCAACCAAAAATTTGATTTTTTTTTCATTTTTTCCAAAATTTTTCTGTAGAATGAAAAAAAAAAAAAAAAAAAAAAAAAAAAAAAAAAAAAATAAGTTCAGTTACAACTTACCAACAAAATACAAACATGTAAATTGGCAATAAATAAATAATTAATGCCAACCTAATGACTCCAACTTAAAGGAATAAAATCCATGTATCTAGACAATTTTTCATGCAGATGTCTAAATTAGCATAGTCTTTGAGATTTTATTAATGTATCACATAATTTTCTACTTATTTAAATGGGAAAAAACTTTAAGTTGATTTTGTATAGTTAATTAAATTACCTTAATAATGCTGTCTTTTTTATTAATTAGACAATGCCAGCAGAAATTGAAGAGAGGAATGAAAAACTTAAGCAAGAGATGTTTGGTGAGTAAAATCTACCTTTTAAATCATCATATAGCAATAATAATTATATTTCAAATTGAACTTCATTACTTAAAAGGCAACTTTTACATCCCCCCCCCCCCCAATCCTAATAAAGTTACATGCTTGAAAAAAAGTAAATTTTCTAAGTTAAGTATTATTAATATCCATTTTATAATAATTTTTTTTTAAAGGCAATTACTGTGTTACATCTATTTAAGGGTTTGTTAATTTAATTTATTGACAAGTCAGAAATAATGTCAAACATGGCAAATGAGCTGTTTTCGCACAATAATTAGTTTTATAAATATTCAAATCTTAGTGTAATAGCTGTTGCATTTTTATGCAAAAATGCATGAATATAAAATTTATTACATTTATATATATTAAATTCAGTAATACAGAAAAAATGGGACTCTCTATTAAATAGAATGTCATTACCATGGCAACCTAGAATTCTTTACCTATGATGAAACATCATTGATTTAATTACACATAAGTTTTAATATAATAATCACCATAGCAACATAGAATCATTACTTATATGATATATCATTGAATTAATGGTATATGATAGGATTTAATACGATGAAGAAAATTTTAGTAAATATGCTTTTAAGTTTTGATTCAATTTTCATAAAATTTGAAATGCTTGATAAAATTGTGCAACAATTCTATGTATTAAATTTCAAATCATTTGGTTTGGTAATTTTTGTGCAATCATTAATCCACTTAAAAATGAAGGAAATCAGTCCGGTAGTTCTCAATGAAAAGCGTAGCTCAGCTTGAAAAACAGAATTTCGAGAAAAACAAATTAAAAAGTTTACTAAGACATTATGTTCAATAAATTAAAATATACATATATATAATAACGAATGCACGTAATAATGAATAAGCTTTATTACTTGTTTCAAATTATTTCAATTTCAATGTGCACAGGATTCATGGATAAAAGTCTATCTTTTTTATATTTGGAAAAATGGAATGTGATGGAAAGGAAAATTGTTCATCTCCGATTAGAAGTCGCTTACTAAGTCAGATTAAAATGCTACAGAAACTTTTTTTTTTCTTTATCCTATGAAAATATTTAGTTTTTACTCATGACAAGTTTATCTGTTAATTATTTATTTATAAATATTAGTTTATAGTTTCAAGACTGTGATATATATGAAAGACTGAGTGTTTAACAAAACATACATTTGTACCATAAAAATAATCTTATTTAATAAAAAGCCACATGTTGCTGATGACTGGCCTTTTTCACTAATCATTGCCACAGATTAATCTTGGAAAATGGAACATTTGAAGTTACTGAAAAAATTAATAGCTATGGCAATATGTCCTGAAATGTATACTGGCTATAGCACGAGTCACAAATTAAAGTAGCCTTATATTATTATTCTTTTAAAATGTAAAAGTGAATTATGATGTCACAAGTGCATGATTTTTATTTAACTCTTGACAAATACTAGATGTGCCATTTCATTTTAGTTGTGAGTAGCATAGGCTAATTTATTAAAAAGTTAGTAAATTAAAAAAATAACTTTATTAAAAAGTTTAAACAAACAAAAAAAACAGTAAGTAATAAATAGTGAACTTAATGGTAAATGATATTTAAGTAACATAACTTTGTGAAATAAGTATCTCTCTGTTTTTCTTTTACTTTCTGTCATTAATTAAAAGTTTTGAATTGATTCATTCAGTTTGTAAGCATTACAAAAAAGGAATAATCGTGTTAAATTTATTCATTATTTAACTTAGATTAAAATAAGTATCCTTTTTCTTCACAAATAAACAAGGTACTTATGTAGAGTCAAGTCTACATAAGACCAACCTTACTACATGTTGTATTAGTTGGTGATTTTTGCAAACATGCCAATAAATGAACGGTATTAAGAAAAAAATGTATTTTGATTTTACAATGGGAGGTTGTAATGGCTCAATTTGAAAAAAAAAAAAAAAAAAATATATATATATATATATATATATATATATATATATATATATTTTACCAGCAATTTTTTCATAGTAGCTAATATTTATGAGCTGGTTATTGATATGCACTAAATATTTGACATTTTTCTGCACTCTGCCCGTATAATGTGCTTTCGACTAGTATTAAAATGTTTTTGGATTCCTATGTTGTTATATAATGTAATTGCAAAGTCTGACTCTTATTCAACAAAATTCAAGGCATTCAAACAAAACTAATTAGACTTTGTTAGAATTTATTTAACTTTTAAAAAATTAGCAATCCATTATCATTCTTAGTTCAAGTTTTGACATTTTTCTCTTTGTCAGGTGCTGATCTTGTCAATAGCAGCATTTATGTTTACAAACATATACATTTGAAACAGTACTTTGATGTTTAAATAAAATGTGTTTATGGTATTCTTATTAAAAGTGTTTTTTTTTTTTTTTTTTTTTTAAATGAAATGAGTAAAAGCTTTGTATTTTAAATAAAATGGAAGCAATGTAAATGATCAAGATTAAAACAATGTGTAGTGATTTATACACTGCATGACTAACAGGTTGCACTCTACTATTTCAGAGCTTTTCTAGTATTTCAAATGTACTTTGAAAATCCGATATTGTCCAGGCTATAGGTTTAGATAGTTCCTAGATTAAATTTGTAAGAATATTTTATTATAGAAGAGATTATCATTAATTTCTTGGTATTAAATATTTAGTCTTTTGAATGAATGTCTATTATTTTACTCATTTGATATAATTCGTATCGAAACTAAATTAGATAATAATTCTTATGTTGAGTTTTTTTAATCACCTTTTTTCTGATAAAAATAAAAGATTTAAGATTTTTAATTTTTGCTGCGAATGTTCACAGGACAATAATTGTGTAATATTAATTTTTATTTTGTACTTAAATTTTTTCAAAATACTTAAGAATAAGAATTTCACACTCACACTTAAGCTAAAGAATATTCTAAGCATTTTAGCTAAAGATTTTAAGAAAATTGCTTGCTATGTTAAATCTTATGCATGTTGATAGTAAATTAATCAAAGTTTTATTAAAGTACATGGTTGATTATCATTTTCTGTATGAATGTTAGAATTAAAAATGTTATTTCCAGGTAAATTAAAAGAGCTTGGAAATCTCTGCTTAAGACCGTTTGGACTATCAACTGACAATTTTAAAGTTGTACAAGATCCACAGTCTGGAGGTTATAGCATTAATTTTTCAAAGGACTGAGCCACTCTTCCTCCATAGTTGTTAATAATGATTTTGAAAACGTAACTTAAGGAAATTTTGAAAATTTGTTAATGTAAATTACAGAAATATTTAGCACATGTATTTATATGTTTAGAGCATTCAAATGAAAATCATCATCATTGTTGTACATATAATGTTTGTGCTTTAAATGGTCTTTCACCTCAGCTGTTTGTGATAATTGTATTTCTCTAATGATAGAATAAAGATATTTACTCTTATTTTATTTTGAAAATTTCTTAATAAAGTTTCCATCATTCAATTATTTGCAATGTATGACAATTTCATCTTAAATTCTATAAGCAGCAAGCTCATGTTTTTCCTGAAATCATATTAAAATTATTGTATACAAAAATATTTTTTTCATAAAATTGAATGAAATGATATGAAAGAAAGTATAGCACCAAACTACAATTAAATATGCATTCAACTGTTTCAAATCCACAATGCTATAATCTGTGAATACTTATATTCCACACATTATTTCATATGTAAACTGTGAAAATTAGGTTATAGTTGCTTTTTCTAGAGAAATTCAAAATGGTAGCAATTTGATGTTTAATAAAGGTATACTTAGGATTAAGTGTCTCTTCTCTCTTCATTTTGTAAATGCAATTTACTTGCAGTTTATTATTATTTGATTCATGTTTATCAGAATTTTAGAATAAGCTTTGTTTTTATTATAAACTAAAGTTAACATTACAACACAAGATTGCATGACTTTTACAGTGTTTTTAAAAATTCCACAAATAACTAACATTCAATAAAAGTTCTTCAAATGGCAGTTATTAGGGGAAAAGCATATTTTATTCTCCTACATTAAAAAATTTCATAGTTGAGATCCATAACCATTAATTATAAAGTGGGGGTAATGTTAGTGATTACAAAAGATATTAAATATTTCTTAAAAATTAATTAGTTCAAGTATTTTTTCACTAGTAAATTGCTACAATGTTGTTGACAAAATGAGAGTGAATCATATATTAAAGATACTTTTCTCAGTAAATTATTTACCAAACTTACACCGAAGTGGTTTTTTCTTCTAATTAGTTTTCTTGAACATCTACTCATTTTCAACAACCTATTCCTTTAATTCCTATATGATAAAAATAATTGACATTTATGAAAAATACTGCCAATAATTCTTTTACTTCTTTATCCGACTAAAATCTTCCTGCTTCTAATATTTCTTTAAAGGGGTCAAAATAAATACTAGTCTGACAATGATAAATTTAGATTATAAGGAAGATGATCATCTGTTCTCTATTGAAGTTTCTCTAATTTTGTTACACATGATTTATGGTGTCCTGGAGAAAAACAATCATAATGGGATATTATCTGATCATTCTGATATCCCAAAAATTACTAGTACTGTAAAATTTTTATCAGGAATATGTTTAGGAAGATATTGGGTCTTTTATAAGAACTTTTCATAAAAAAAAAATTCATTTCAGAACAATATTTGTCACTAAACTTTTCACCTTAAAGTCAGGATTCTTCACAAAATTCTGTTTTATACAGGGTTGTTTGGTTTAAACCACGCTGGTTTAAACCGTGGTTAAAACCAAGTGTTTTTTTTTTCTAATGTTTTCATTTATTTTACACATTGTTAAAATATGCAAAATACCCAAGTTATGCAAAAGCTGCATAATAATTATTTCTTTAATTATTATCTAAAGGCTTATATAAGTATACTAATAAATTAATAGTTTACATTTTTCAAACAATAAATATTTCCCTAAAGAAAGCTAAAACTATAGGTAATTTAATTATAATTTTTATATGCTTTAATTATTTAATTATATAAAAAATTAAGTACCAATGTGAATGTTTAACATTAATTAACTATTAATTATAAAAAATCATCATGACTTTCTAAAACTCAAAAAAACTTGGTTTAAACAAAAAAAAACCCCGTTTTTTGGGTTTTTTTTTTTTAACCGTTTTTTATACCAAACCTGGTTTCATAATAGAAAAAGACATTTTACAAAATTTTTCTATCTCCAAATTGAACTTTTCAAAATTTCAATCATCTAAAAGTGAAATCTGATGGTGATAAGTTCAAACTACAAGGAGGGTAGTAATCAAGTGTTTTCCAGTGAATTTTTTGTAATGTTTTGTTTTGTTACAGTAATTGTTAGATGTTCTGGAGAAGGCGATTGCAGTGGAATGTTTTCAGACTGATGTTCTACCATTAAAATTCACAGTACAGTACAAACACATACTGCATTATCAGGGATCTGTTTAGGAAGAAATTGATTCTGTTTTATGGAATACTCATAAAGTTTTTCATCTGAAAACAGAGTTCTTAGTGAAACTTTTCACAATAAAGCAAAATCCTTTACAAAATTCTGTATCTTGAAAATAGACTTTTCTCAAAATTTTTTCATCTCGAATCTAAACCTTTCATAAATTCAATCTTCTAAAATTAAAATGTGACCTAACAATAAAATGGTTGATGTCTGCAAAGAACCTATCTAATCTACTCGCTTTTAGATATATAAAGCATCTTATAAAAGTTTAAAAACAAAAACCTAAATGTAATATGTGTTTCAAATACATAAAATTAAATTTTTCACAATATAAAAAGCTGTTCACAATTTCACAAAAACAGGTCTCCATCAGAAAAATCTCTACAGATCTTTTGCCATATGCACATCGTTCATGAACAAAAGTGGGGGAATATTTTATTTGCCACTGGCAAATGAATGTTGGGACAGTGCAAGTGAATTTTTAGAGAAAATTGCAAAACATAGCGATACACCAAAGACCAGTTAGCTATTTTCCTAATCACTGCATTGTAAACATAATGTTAAAGCTCTATTATTTACTAAACTTTTCCCTCTCATACATATTTCTTAATTTTGTTAAAAAAAGAAATATGAAAATGCATTGTAACAATAGTAACAAACTATTTTTGAAATTGTATAAATTTTATCATAAAAGTTTCCGACTGTACCTTGCATTTTGCTAGCTGGTAAAATAAATTCTTGGTGGGTAAAATTTTCTAAGAATTCCCACTCTTGTTCATGAAGAAAATCAAACACGATGCTCATAAATCCCAAAATTTACCAGGAATATCTTTGTGGTTTTTTTTGCTTCAGTGGAGTGGTTTTATGTTTTGTATGCCATCATTCTATTTCACCTTCATGGCAATTTTTAAACAACTTTTATCATTTACATACTTAAGATTTTTATAATGTATTAGTTCTAAGTTGTATGTTCATTCTGTGCTAAATTTCATTAGGTTTGACATTTTTATTTGTAGAAAATTTAATAATTATACTTTATGAATCTACGCTGGGTATTTTATATTTGTTATAATGCTAGTGACTAAATGAATAAATCTATGATATGAAGAATAAAATAAAGCCAAATGAATTTTAAAACCACAAATAACTTATATTCATTGTAATTATTGGTCAAAGTTGATTGATTTTTCTCCAACAGAGTGAAAAATATTCAGGCCAGCATTTGAACCTGAAAGCTTAGCTGTAAGAGTCAATGCTCTAACCACTGAGCTACCCAGATGACACCAGCTTAATGCAATTTACTTGCATATTGCTTTTATCAAATCTGTCATTTTGGCACCTTTTTTTCTAATAATACATTCATGGAACTCTATCAAACTGCCAAATCTTGGAGAAAAGTGAATCTACACTTTGACTCATGAATTTGACATTTAGATTAAAATTTCTCATGTTATGGCCTGATGTCAATGTGCATTTAATTGTACATCTATAAAAAGCTACTGAAATGGCAGATCTGATGTTACCAGTTTCTAAGTGGATTGTGTCAGGCTGGATTTTGCTTGGGCAACTCGGTTATTAGAGCATTGAGCCCCAGGTTTGTATTCTGGTCTAGATACTTTTTGCTCTGTTTAAGAAAAAAAAAATTTTTTTTTGGTCTTTATCTACAATGGATATAATTCAAATTAAAATTTTGTATCTTGTATGTAATATAACTTATCATGATTGTTATGACAAGTATAAACAAAGACTATTAATATTTAAAGTCTTCTTCATATTTAATTCAATCTTGTGTTATATTAAAGCTTTATCAACTTATAAATATATTTATCAATTATATTATTTAGATAATATTAACTTTAGATTTGTTTTTATATACATACCTTAAAAACATTTGAGGATATTTTGACTTGTCTTTTAAAGTAGTTCATTTTTTAAGCTATCATTTTTAAGTGATGGTTCACATAAAATTGATTAATGAATTAATGAAATCTATATAAATAAATGAAATTCCTTGATATATTCTATTCCATTAGTTTTTTTTTTTTTTTTTTTTTTTTTTTTTTTTTTTTTTGCATAAATAAAATCTATGATCTGCAATTTCCCTAACCTGTTTTTTATGAAATTTTTATTTCCATTTTTTCCTCCATCAGGCTACAGTGCTTATTTTTTAATTTACTTTCTGTTTTGTTTGTTATTTTGTAGTAACATTGGATACTTTATTAATCATTTAAATCATCTTCCCCTCTGAAATTTACACTTCCATCTTTGTCTTCACAGCAAAAGAGAAGATATCTATATTACTATTTTTTCGGTAGTGGAGGAGATAGGAAACAAGTCAAAAATTTTCCTCCTTTTGCATTTTAGTTCTCACACTTTGTGCACCTTCATAAATGCTCTCTAAATTTATTTAATTGCTTTGTAGTTGTCAAATGCAATTTTTTTATATTGATGGATGAATGAAAAAGACTCAAATATTTGACAAGTCACAACATCCAGGATTGCCAGATTTATATCAGGAAATAAAGGAAGATTTTGTTTGTTACTAGTCAGTGATGTGCTTCTAAATAACCTCTTTTCACTAAGAGTTAAAAATTTGAAGCAAACTGAAAAAGAAAAACATTCTTCAAATTATCAAAAGTAAGATGTGGTAGAAGAATGGAAGAAATCATCAAATGGGACAAATGGTAAACATACAGTATGATATTCCTAAAAAACATACTACTAACAGCAAAAAAAATCATTCTAGCAACACTGCAACATCCAAAAACAATGTACAGTAGAAAGCTAATTTCAATTAACCAAACTTCCAATTATATAAAATGCCCTTTTCTCTCTTTTAAAAATGAAATTTCAGGTATCTAAACAGCATATTTCTCCCAAAAAATTTTAAAACCAAATTTCCAATTTTCCATTGGCTTTGGAATAAAGTTTTAAATAAAGAAAAAACTGATAGTGCCTCAGAAAATGAGGAATGTAAAACAATAAAGGAGATAGGAAGAATCCTAAGCTATGAAATAAATGAAATTTACGTGTGGTTAAATAGTAAAGTACATGATCTTGAATGTCAGATGTTAAATGATGATGAGAATATTAATAAAAATCATGATAATGAAGAAAATGAAAACGAATTTCTATGCAAATAACCATGTCTGTGAAATAATAAAGCCTTTGAATGCTTAAAAACAGATATGAAATGGCTTGAATAGCAGAAAAATGTGGGTCCTATTCAGCTGGTATTTTAAGAAGAATTAGGGGGATGGCAGCATTGAAAAGAAGTCGTAGTTGAAGCATGCAACAATTAAAACGTTTTTTATTTAAATTATAGCCTTTGAAATTAAGAAAATGATGAAAAGAGAAATACAAAAATTTTAATGATAAAAATGTTAAAAAAGATGAGAAGACAATTAAAATAAATAAATAAATATACCAGCATTAAGTGGTATTGCCAGCTCTAAGCTTGAATAATGTGTGAAGATTTTGATAGATCCAGAAACATCTCTAAAATTGTTTGTCCATTTAAATTTATCCCAAATTTTGCTTATCAAAACTAGGGTTGGTCCTTACTTGTTTTGATAATCCATACTCTACTGTATTTTATTAATTTCTAAAAGATCTTAAATAGAAACTATAGCAACACTAAAAAAGGTTTTAGTAAACTGTTTATATGTTTTTAATCTACCAAAGCTGTTATCTAAACAAATTTAGAATGTAATGATTTCACATGCCATTATTCAATTTCTCACATATTCTTTCCAATTATGTATATTATTTTATTTTTACTTGTAATTTTATTTCAGTATTTGTTATCATGGACTAATTCAACTCATAATTCTTAAAATTAAATAATTCTACACATATTGAATTTTTGCTTGTCACAATTGCTATGGTTTCTTTTTATAATAGATAAATACTAAAGATTGGAGAAAAAATTGCCTTGCATTTCACACTTCATTAACATTTGTTTAAATTTTAATGACTCTGAGTTTTTCTCTAGGGACCTGTGCATAGATAACATCATTTTAGGAGAGAAGGGACAGTTGGCAATTAATATCATAAGAGGGGAAGGGAGTAATTGATTTTTGATATTAATGTTATTTTTGATCCAATCAAAATTTTCTTTTTTTGTAACTTTTTCTTTACATCAAAAGAATCATACTTTTTAGATCTGTTATCCATTTTAATAAAAATACAAAATCATTATTAAAATCATTAAATAATTTTATAATTATTTCATTCCTAAACATGGAATATGTTAACCTTTTCCATTCTTATTTTTCTGCAATAGTCTGCAATTTTTTGTTTTAAAACCAGGTATGAAGTATGTTTCAAATAAATTTACTAATTATACTGGTTTGCAAATTTAAACCTTTTTGTATACTTTTGATGAAACACCCATTTTCTTAATATACTAACTCTTATTACTAAATAGTAGTATTTGAAAAAAAAAAAAACCCTGTCGGCTGGGCCAGTAGGTGGAGGTAGATTTCGAAGAGTGCTCATTTCAACAAAATATATATATATGATTAGAGATAAACCCAGTTTAATAACTTCATTTGGCCGTTTATGAAAAATTTTTAATTTCATTTTTCTGCAAAAACTGGTTTTATCAGAATCATCTTAAGAAAAATTCAGCTCAAATGCCCATTTTGACAACATATTTTGAAATAAATTCTGAATTTATTAAAAAATCGACCAAAACAGTACACTATACAGTTCCTAAATAACAAAAAACGTCAGTTGAATGCATTTTGAGAAAAAAATTAATTTAAAAATGAGTCATAAAATAACCGATTTGTTGTTTGAATACATCCTTAATTCTTTAATCATGATTGCTTCGGAAAATTTTGTGCAAAATACTCACTTTGACAGCATTTTAAAAAATATATTCTATCTTTATCAAAAAACTGGCCAATGCATCACAGTATATTGTTCCTAAATAAGAGGATCTGTAAATTGGATGCATTTGAGAGCAAAAAATGGATTTTAAAACGAGTCATAAAAAACGCAATTTTCTATGTGAAAACTTCCTTAAATTTTCAAATCACGAAGACTTCGGGAAATTCTGTTCAAAATACCCTTTTTGGTAGCCTTTTTCGAAATATATTCTGTCTTTATCAAAAAACCGATCAATGCATCACATTATATAGTTCCTAAATAAGAGGATCTGTAAATTGGATGCATTTGAGAGCAAAAATGGATTTAAAAACGAGTCAGAAAAAAACGTAATTTCTTATTTGAACACTTTCTTAAATTTTCAGTCACGATGATTTCGGAAAATTCTGTTCAAAATACCCTTTTTGGTAGCCTTTTTTTAAATATATTCCGTCTTTATCAAAAAACTGACCAATGCATCACATTATATAGTTCCTAAATAAGAGGATCTGTAGATTGGATGCGTTTGAGAACAAAAATGGATTTAAAAACGAGTCAGAAAAAAACGCAATTTCTTATTTGAACACTTCCTTAAATTTTCAGTCCCGATGACTTTGGGAAATTCTGTTCAAAATACCCTTTTTCGTAGCTTTTTTTAAAAAAAATATATTCTGTCTTTATCAGAAAATTGACCAATGCGTCACTTTATACAGTTTCTAAATAAGAGGATCTGCCATTTGGATGCGTTTAAAATCAAAAATGAATTTAAAAATGAGTCAGAATATAAGCAGTTTGGATTTGAGGTTTTTTCTCCAACTCCTATTTTTGTTTAATGTTGTTTTGCTATACGAATTGGTCCTATGAAAAACTTGTCAAAATAAAAGTTGTAGATATTTTTGAGAAGATGTAAAATAAATTTAATCAGATTTGATATCTTAAAAATTGATGGAGTTATGGATTTTTCTCTTTTTTCGCCGTCCTTTTTCTTTTCGTTTTTAATTTTTTTCATCAGTAAAAGTTGGTCCTATCAAAAATTTGTAAATACAAAAGTTTTAGATAATTTTAAGAACATTTACAAAAAAATTAGTTGGCTTTAGTTGGATAGCTTGAAAATTGACGAAGTTATGAATTTTTTTCTCTCAAAACCCCTGTTTTTTTCGCCCTTTGAGCCCACTTCTAAATTTATCAAAAATCTGTCATGCATAAACTTTTGGCCCATTTTTAAGAAGTAATATAAACTTTAAACCGATTCAATATCTACTTTAATTAAGAAGATATGGCGTTTTTTCGGTTTTTACAAAAATGCCCCCTATTCCGACCCCCTTGGTCCGATTTTGCCCTTTAACGAACTTAGCCGAGATTTTATCCCCTTTGATTTTATGTATCAGTTTGGTGGAGATTGGTGAAGAATTATAGAAGTTATCGTGTCCATAAAAAAGTGATATATATATATATATAGATAGATAGATAGATAGATATATAAACTGGTGCGATTGCATTAGGTAGTATTTCATATGAAATCTACCTAAAATTATCATGTTTTTGTTTTTTACTTCTTCCGTACGAAGTGTCTACTTTCAACGGTATCCAATGGCTAATTCCTAAACCGTTTGTCACAGACATATAGCTACAGTTACAAAAATGTTTTAAATGAATAAAGAAATATTTTACAAAGGATTAGGCTAAATAAAAAACATTTATTACAAAATTGCAAAATTTAAATTTTTATACGGCTCCCCAAACTTAAAAGTTGTATTTAATAAAATTTTCCTGTTATACTGACAACACACACACACACACACACAAAAAAAAAAAAAAAAAAAAAAAAAATTAAGATTAAAATGATCCAAAAATAGCTATTTAAAGTTGAAGCATATTTTTTGCTTCAAATTAGGGATCATTAACAAATTTAATAAGAAAATTAATCGAAAAATAATTTTGAAAGATATATTACAAATGGTTGAGATTAAAAGTAATAATTGCAATATAAATTTGAAATCTTTAGTCAGTTGTACATAATAATGTAAAACATATTATTTTTAATAAATATGTATAAAAAAAAACAGAATTTTTGATGAATAAAATGATGAAAATTAACAGCCTCAATTTTTTACAAAATGATATATATTTTAAATTTTATTAGATTACAGTAGCCTGCAAAGGTTGTTTTGTGTCATGTTTTTGATAATTGATTCTGATGTATTCTGTACCACTCAACCCAAAATTAACATTCATTTTTTACCATCACATAAAGATTTTTTGTAAATTTTAAAGTTATAAAACAAAAAATATAGTGTACAGGATGGGGCAGTTTGTGACAAAGTCTTTGTCTCACAATATCCATGGGAGAAAAACAGTTGTTCATGAATTCTTAAAAAATTATAATGCTGAAAATTATGGAAACTGTTTTATTGAAAAACTATCATGCAATGAGTGTGAGTATTTCTCTGAAGATACATTTTCTCTATTTGCACCTGGATTTTTTTTCTCCCTGAAAACTAGGGCGTGGTGAGACACATGCATTATGAGCCAGGATGTTAAACTTTTTGAAGACAGAAACAAGGGTTTTTGGGACAAAAATATGCTAGGGGACTACTGCTGATCTATTTTAAGAGAAATAGATATATTTCATGTATATATTTATTTCAGTTTGAAAAATATTTATAATAGTTTAACAAATATTTAATTAAAATTTTTTGCAATAATTTTCCCTTACTTGGTCTACAAGTACGTAGGAAAAAGTACACATTTTGGTGAAAGTATATAAACCATGTAAACCAGTGTTATTTAGTAAAATAAAGAGAAAGAATGTTGCCACCTGTTTTGCTGAAACAAGTTATGCTTATCTTTTCCCTATGCTGGGGACAAATGCACAAAAACAATATTAATGCTGAATGCATTTTGTAACAAAAAATTATCATTAAATACATTTAAAAAAGTAGCTTGATTTCTTTTAATATTTAAAAATTCATAAAAAGTTATTTCATAATATTCATATTTTCTTTTCATTTTCTTTGAAACCATAAAATATGAGCATAATAAATTTATAACCATATCTGTATATTACTGCAAACATATAAAGAGAAAAAAAAATGTAAAAAATAAGAATTTTTAGACAATAATGAAATTGTTAAAAATGGGGATGAGGTAGGGCTTAAGAATGATAACATATGATCAGTGTCTGACTAAGGTTATTGCAGGCCTCTTCTATCTATCTATGGAATTTTTTGTGAATAATGTTAAAGTGGCTAATACTAAACTTTATAAATATTGTATGTATGCATAAATTTTGTACTTGGTACTGCTCACATCTACATACATGGTATTCCAAAAAGATGGTCTGAGCTTTAATGAAAAATATATATATATATTAATAGGAAAATAAATGAAGAAATGATAGATTGAATAATATTTGTATTACTTTGCAAACTTTTACTTCACTTGTCTACCTATACATTAAAAGATGTTTAAAATAGAAGACTCAAAATTGGTCATAATTAATGATTTTAACTTGTCACTTTATGTGGAAACATTAATAAAGAGTTTCTTTTGAAAATAACAAAACATTAAGTTGTAATAAAATTTTAATCATTTTTTAATGATATGGTTTGTTTTTTGCTTGTGTGGAGGGAGTACTAGAAGCAGAGAGGTAAAGGAAATTACCCAAAAACATATGAATTTTGATTTATTTTGGTTAATTCTAATCATTTGGCACCCTTTAATGAAAATCCTGATTACTCTCATGGGGGGGGGGCTAAAAAGAGGGTTTGGGGGCAATTGCCCCACATGCTCCTGCATAAATTGGACCTTGCATATGATGCTGTGAGTGGACAGGGGCTTCAAAGTTACCATAAAATTGCGTTACATATATACAGTGCCTAGAGTATATAAATATTCATGGCTATATCATAATTTAATGTGAAAGAAAGTGAATAGTAAATGTATAGTGAATAGCAATAATGATAATAAATAAATCCATCCTTTTTAAAAGAAATTTTTATTGAACATTACTATATATATATACAGGTTTCAACATTTTAAATCTTGTTCACAAGGTCAACAAGTAAAATTTGTGCATTTGGACATTTCTCTTGATGCAATATTTTAAAATGATTTCTTTTACAAGTTCACCAAACATCATCGGAAGTACTATAAAGTGCCACAAAAATTATTTCCACGACTGGAACATTTTGCAACTAACATTTTTTTTATGTTGTTGTTTTTGTCTTGGGGGGGAAAAACTGACTAAAAACATTAAGTTTAGACAGCTAATATTATCCATGATCTGAGTTTCATGCAACTTTTTTTTTCATACAAATAAACACATACCACACATATAGTATAAAAAACTACACTATCACAAGTACATAAGTAGATGAAACAATGGGTATAAGGGGCTTTATTAAAACAGAATAACTAAGCTGCCACGTAAAATCTGTTCTGGAATGATATGTAATGTTCTGTTACTGAATTTATTTTCAAATTACAGTGCAATCCCACTAGTCCAAAAATCTTGAAAATCTGAACTGAGATTTGTCTTTTGGAGGAGGAAAAAAATAGAATTGAAAACTAAAAGTATTTTTTTGCCTTTACAGTCAAACTTTTTTAATATGAGCACAGTTAAAATAAGTTATTTACGTGTTGTATTATATGCATTATTGTGCTTTTAATCAAGGAAAAAAAAAATGCTGACATAAAAACTTTCTGATGAACTGATAACTCATTTGTTTCTATTTCCTGAAGCCACTTAAATTGGTTGTTGACAAAAATATTTTCAACAGAATTATGATTTAAGACATGGTTAGAATGAGAAGTATTTCATTATAAAACACAAAATAAATTTTTTTTTATACTAAAATTTAAAAAAAGTCCATCTATTATTTTCTTGTATGAAGAAATTTGTTAGATTTGGCTGACAAAATGTTGTGGTGCTGGATAAGAGTACAATTGTTATTTGTCTCACAAATAGGGCATGTTTGCATCAGAAGCGGATTAACTACCATCCGGACCCCCTAGGCTTGACTTTCTTAGGGCCCCCTTTCACTCCTTTAACCTTCCGTCTACCAGACAAAACACCCATTTATCTACGGCAACACCTAATTTTAATTCCAAACTTGCAAACGGCACCAGTAATATTTTAATATAATTTTGCTTTTACAAGAAAGCTTAAATTAAGGAATTCATAATATCTAGACAAGTCCTTTATAAATTCCGGTGTCAATCGATAATTTCTCATTTTACCATTGACACCAGAAATATTGCTGTCGGGTCCAATGGACCCGTCTGGTAGACGGAAGGTTAAAGAGGTATATACTGGAAAAATTAAATCACATGCTTGCTTCATTAACTCATAAATCATTGATAATAAAAATATAAATGATTATGACAAAGTATTTCGCACATCTTTAGTCTTTTGTATTAAATATTAATGCCCGACCAGTGTAAAAGAATATTTTCTTGTTTTTTTATATTCGGAAAATTTTAGCACCGGGCCCCCTTTTCTTCTGGGCCCCTAGGCTTTAGCCTACTCAGTCTAATGGGTAATCCGCCTCTGGTTTGCATTAAGAAGCATGAGTGCTGTTGTACATAGCAAATTTTTAGTGCATTTGCAGCATCAGATTATGATATGCAAACACTGTCTGCATCATCAATTTCTTCAGGCTCAGAGTTATCTTGAAATTTGGAATGATGGAGTTATGCCTTTTTCTGTTGCCTGCACATTAACTCTCTAAATGATTTTCTTGTATTTTGGTTTTTCTGAAACAATTTTAATCATCTGTAGAGAATAATATTTTCAACATATTTGCATTTTAAGATATATGCAAAATGAAGAGATATGACATGTTTTTCGAATCAAACAGAGAAAGAAAATTTAAATTAAGCTTAGTTTTATGAATATTTGTATCATAGTGCATAAAAGCCCTCAGACACTCAGAGGATTAACAAATAGCTACTTGTCTATGCATTATTTCCAATCTCTTCTGTTTTCTTCGATTCAGATGATCAAAATAGATATAGGCTCAGTTTGTTTGGAATAGTGGGATTCTGCTATATATGATCTTGATACCATGTATTGCATACAGTGTGATAAGAAACATGCAGTATGTATATAAAATGTTTTCATGATTCAAATATTCATGATATAGAAATTGAGAAAACATGAGCTTGTGATTTAGTGCTTGAAACTAAAATAATTATTTTATACATATTTAGCAAAATATTGTGCAGTAACTTTGATGTGCCTTGTTGTTCTGTTATTTAGATGTGCAATTGATTTTTCTTTATAAAATTTTCTTTCTTTTCTTTTTCAAAAATAAATGTACATTAAATTGAACAAGCACTAGAGTCAGAATAATGTTAAACAATGTCTTAAGGAATCTGTAAACATTTAAAAAAAGAAATATATATTTATACAAAGATTGAGTATACTTGTGGATAAAGATATATTTTCCTAACAGTATACTGGTCCTTATTTGAAACCAAGATTCTAGATACTTGTTTGAAAAGTATCTAAATTTAAGATACATTTTGTTTAGTATGTTTTTAAAATTCTCAATTTCTATAGCATGAATTTTTTCAATCAATAAAAAAAACATCTTGTATATTCTGCATATTTTTAAACCATACTTTTTAGAAAAAAAAGTCTTACAAGAGATGAAACATGATCTTGAATAATGTTGAATGCAAAAAATCCCTACATTTTTATTATTTACTATGTTATGGTAATTAAAAACACTTGCTTCTCTGAAATATTTTGTTTTTTGGTCTTGGAGTATATTTAAGATAATGTTTGTTTATGCAATTATGTATATTTAATAATTTGTATGGTTTACACATACCTATATTGTGGAGAACAGAACAATTGCTTTTATGATGTATAATTATTTAAAAGGTTTTGAAATTCCCTGAATTTTAAAGAAAGGAGATTACCTGATACCTGCAATTTGCTTGTATTCATTATAAAAGTAATTCTAAATGAAATTATTGTTAATAAATCTATGTACATATAATTTAGGAATTATTTAAATGTTTTTCATTTTCAAGCATAAAAAATGAAAAGCAAAAGAAATTCAATTTAGGTTTGTCCCAGGGTTGTGGCTCATGAACATTATTCCATAGTGTGCTGCAGTTGCAGCCTTGCCAATAGGTAAAAGTAATGAGAGTTAAGTTTGTCATCAGCCTTATAACTTGGTGACAAAGCATTGACAAGTATAGTTAATAATTTTGTTTCAATTCCAGGTTATTTTTACTCTGTTGAATCTACACATATTAAGCAATTAAAAATTTGGAAATTATTGTTATGTATTTGCAACTTTTAAAAATAATGCAACAAATTATTTGTCACAAAAGTTAGTTTTGAAAATGAAGTTAAAATGTACAAATTCCAAATATGAAATAAATGGTATATTTGCAATTTGTAAAATTAATGTCAAAAATTGTTTGTCAAAAAAATTAATTTTGAAAATGAGATTAAGATGCACAAATTCCGTATGAGGAAATAAATGGTGTTGTTGAGACTGAAAAAGGTTGTTGTTCTTACTTTCTATCAATGATAGTATTTTAATGCAAAACCTATTTTATTATTTTATATTATTATATTTATTATTATATTACTATTTTATTATTATATTTATTTATCTTTTCAGCATAACAAAAATGTCTATCACCAACTTTCTGACAAATAAATGAAATTAAAAGATCATTATTTCATCTTTCACGATAGCTTTCTTTGGAAGAAGTTTCCAAATTTGAAATATCTCTTGGATCACACTGTATATTTAAAATCATTTGATAAGCATTTCAGTTTGTTAATTTGGTAACAATATGTGTTAAATATACATGTACAAATTGTGTACAATGATCCCTCATCATGAATTACTAAAATAGAATATTCCAATCTCTCTGAATATCCAAGTTATGCAAAAGAAAGATAAGTAAACCCATATTATGTACATAATTATATAATCACAATATACAATATAATACTTTTTTTTGCATAGAAATGAAATTGAATAATTCTCTTTCAATTAATAAACTAGGTTTGAATTGCTATAAAGACTCATGCAGAAGTTGAAGAATTTAAAAAAAAATGTAGAGGTTGGAAAATGGTTTCAATTTATTCATGGATTAGTGGGGGGGAAAAAAAAGGTACACAATATTTAATGAGCAGTGTCGTTAAAGAGAATAAAAATTATCTATAGAGTTAAAAATCTAAAAAAATCTAAATAATCTTTAAAAAAATGATACTGTAATTTATAAAAATTAAATCTGTTTATTTAATCTTATTAATATCAGGATTTTTCAACAGTTTTATGAAATTGGAACTTAAAATGTAAAATAAATAAATTCCAATTCAAAACATTTAATAATAATAAAAAAAAGTTTATTGAATTTTGTGAAAATTTGTTTGTGTATTTTATTAAAAAAATCAATCTCTTTTTTAAAGAGTTTTTAACATCATACTAGAAATGTGGTTTGCTTTACATGTTTTTGTAGAAACAGTGCATGATAAGAATTAAATATACTTGAAAGCATGTACTTATTGTGGCAAATGGCATAATTGTGTGTTGTAAATTATTATTGTCATACTTATATGAAAAAAAAAAAAAAAAAAAAAAAGAATCTATTAGAACAAAGATACTATGTAAGAAATGTTTAGAAAATAAATATATCTCACCATCATGTACTCAAAAAGAATATTTGATGGTTGACAGTTTTTCTTCTGAATTCTTGTTGTAATTGGTAAAATTTAAACAAAATCATATTTCATTACCTTTTGTTTAATTTAATATATTTTTGCATATTAGAAAAAGAAAGTATTTTTTGACATTATCAAATAAAAACCATTCTCTTGTAATTAAAACATTAGTTCTGGCTATAGATATGTAATTTTTATTTTTTCTTGAGTGTAGCATATTAAATTTTAATCAATCAGTATAATTTACAGGTGTATTTCCACTTCGATAATGAAGCATTTATGTTCTATTTGATAAGGTGTACTAAATATTAATTACTACCAAAACAAGCTGTTCTATTTCAAGTTTTCCAGAACTACTAAAAATCTTGTTACTTTTAATTTATCTCCATCTTTTACCACCCACCCATCAATTTTCACCGGCACAATCTAAATCCTGACATGCTTTAAGCTGTCTAATTTGTAAAATAAATGATAGCACAGATATTTGTTCATTATTCTATTTGACAAAGTAAAATCTTCCTCAAATATTTAATCCATTTTAATTCTGAAATAAGATTATAAAATGGAAAACAGAATACATCTAACAAAATAAACTCATTACTGGAATGTTCCTTGAAAATTAATGATGTAAAATCTTCAGTCTTTTCATATTAAAAATGCTTAAAATAAGTCACAAATCTGTAGTTTAAACACATATTATTGAACCATTGCCTTGAAATGACAAGCTTCTAAATGCTTCAATTAATATTTGAAAAAAAAAAGAATATGAAAATTTCTCGTTCTAATCTTACAGATAAATTGTATTATTCACCCATAACCTGAGAAGTCTAGATTCAACCAACACTCACATCTGCATTCAAAGTTCTTTTTATTTATCACAATTCTTAACTACATTTTCTGGTTGACGTTTCACACTTTCTAGTTCAAGTTATCTGCATGGTACATTCAAATTCCTTAGAAATGAAAAAGTTATCAAGGAGTATTTAGAATTCTTTAAATCAATAAAAAAATGCTTCTTAAATTATCATGAAGCAAAATTTAGAGTTGATCCACAATTTTTAATTAAAATAGAAAAGAACAGAAATTGGATACTCTTATTTTACACAGTGAATAACACTGCTTATATAATCACTTTTCTTATACTATAACATAATCTCAATTGACTTTTTAAGATCAGTGTCCTGGTTTTTATCTGTCCCTGATCTGTAGCTTTGGCAATACTGTTCGACGTATTGATCACTCAGCTTTTTCTCATCACAACAAATAGATGAAATATAAAGGAGGGATACCCTTGAAAAACCCTAAAGGCAATGTCTCCCCCCCCCCTTCGGGCCCATATCACTTGTGTAGATAATCAGCGGTCATAAACAACACTAGCACAGTTTGAGCAGCCAATTGCAATTGTATAGAGTATAAATACATACTACAAAAAAGAGACTCACCTTTAAAAAAAAGGAAAGCAAAAATCATATGTTTACAAAGGTAAAGTTCAAGTAATTATTAGTATCCCCCCCCCCCCAAAAAAAAGTTGTCTTATTTTTCTGTACATGCTACATTTCCCCCCTTTCAAATTTGACTTTAAAAATCTAGATATACATAAGAAGTACTTGAGACTAGATTGCCTCTAAATGCAGGACCATTCTCATTGATTAAAAAGGTTTTCTGACAATTTTGTATTCATATTTATAAAACCAATAAGAAATGTAGTTTTGGATACTTGAACACAAACTGTTAAATTTTAATAGAATAAAATCTCTTTTTCGCCCCGAAAATGATACTGAAAATGTTTTCCACATGGGTGGGGCATACATGAGGAGTCCTTTGAAATTCTTGGAATTTTAGAATTTCTCTAGCTCCTTGGATTTTTTCTTCTCACTCCTTATCTATGTTAAATTATATGTAAAGCCAATGGAATGTTAAAAGTATTCAATATGATATATCGGTACTTTTATGTTAGATGGGCGCAAATCTAGCCAACAGCATTTTTTTCCGCCAATGATAAACTGTTTATACCGAAATGAATGCAATAGGAATGATTATAATAATAACAACGCTTAGCGATTTATCACCTGCATCCAATTAGCAAAAAAGTACCGGTATATCGATATTCCCAGAACATTCACTGTATTAGCACCCACAATTATACTACTGTTAGTTTTCTACTATAGACAGACTTTTAAAAACACTGCTCAAAACACTGCTTAAAAAGTAACACTTTGTAGAATAATTCCATTTACTCTTCCTAAAATTTATAGCTACTTTATTGTATGGGAAGGGTTTTATTAAATCCAACTGTACTCAAACCTCCTTTGCCGACACATTATAGTGATCTTTAAATTTTTAAAATGTCCATAATAACTCATCAGGAATAATTAAGTACAATTACACATTATAATAGTGATTTTACCTATGTTGGGACAGTAGTAAACAATGCAGCAAAAGTATTTTCAGAAAATGAATTGTTATTTTTCTTTTTACATAACACTATATTAAAAATACTTTTTCACGGAATTTACAATAGAAAAAACAAAATAAAATTAGGCATTATATTGAACTTTGTAACCATTAAAATTATGTTTTCAAAGCAGTCACGTAAAATGCTTGAGATATTTTATTTAATGCAATTTACTTTTTGCAAAATTATTTTTTTCAGCTAAATTTAACACTGTTTCCCTTGTATGTGTTTGACTTAAACTGACTACAGTGGAGTGATTATAAATTATACACAATATTTGTTCTTTGAATTAAAATAATCCATAATCATGGAACATTGAAAGAAAAAGGTAAAAACGTCCTTCTATTAATAGGGTATTTTTGGCAGTACAATGCATCTTTTTTTTTCCTACTTTGATTTAAATTAGCTTTTAAGTTGGTTAAAAAGGAATTCTCTTCATATACAGTGTATTTGTATAATACATGATGGATGTACAAATATACGGATCGGAATTCACAATACTGGTGATTATCAAACAATAGTTTTCAACAGTTTATTTTTGACACATCACTTTTCTCTTCTCCTTCTTCTCCAATACTGTTGCTTCTGGGGGATGTTCCGAGAAGTGTGTGGAATGTACAAGTTAGATCCATGACGTTACCTGCAAGATGAAAATTACAATTAACAGTGTGAATTAACATTGAAAAATAGATTTATTTATTTATAAAATCACATGATTTTTACTCTTTGCATAAGGAAAAAATACATAAAGCATATGCTGGCAAGAGGTTCCTATTGTCCCTCCCTTTATTTTTAAATTAAATTTCTCAAATCCAAAGGGGCAACTTTATGGCATAAGTTTTAATTCATATCTTTCAGAAGCCCATATACAATGTTGCATTCAGGGGATGGACCGGGGAGGGGTGGGGTTGGTTTGATTTATTTTGTGTCGGCCGATTATCTACTCTAGGGATATAGTCCCTGGGGGGGAGTGCCCTTCGAGGGGGTCTTTCTAAGGGAACCTAACCCGTATTTACACAGTGTTCGGAGAAAACCACAAAAACTCCGAACGATTAGGCGACGGCCGCGATTCGGTTCGAACCCAGCACCTGCCGTCTACCAGTTGAGAGGTCACAACCTCTCGGCCACAGGTGGGGCCCGGGGGGGGTTGTGACATTCTCCTCAGAGCAATAAATTGTCTCGTCGGAAGATTTGAAATTTTGTGTTTTTAATAATGGTCAAAAAGTGAAATTTACTCCTAATGCAATGCAACTCTATAATGTTCGCACACCTCCCCTCTCCCGAAGAAAAGTGTCTGAATTCAAAACTGCACATGAACTTGACAGGTGTTTTTATCCAGAATCTATATAATCAATAACATTTTCTATTCTTTTTTTAACACAATAGATTTTTTAGAAAAATACAATCAAAGTGTGCGTTTTGAACCGAATTTCTCGTCGAAAACAGAAAATTTTGTTAAGAAAGGGAGAAAAACACCTTGTCACGTGATCAAAACACGCATAACTTGATACGTAATTTATTTATCAAAAAATTAAAAAGTCATTTAGATTTCAAAATCGCTTTCATAGTCAGGCCTGCCAGTTTTATGCCTTTACGAGAAAAAATATCTCCGTTATTATGTCAGACAGTTTTGCGTTTGTTGAGGAATGAATTTGAGAACAGCCTTAAATAGATTTTGTTTGATTATTATATATACAAGGGTGTCCCAGGATTATTGGGGCAAAATTTAACGGGAGATACAGGACATCACAAGGATTCAGATTTGTATTGCATGGTCAGAGTCGGAAACGTCATGGGCAAGTAGTATGAAAAGTACAAGAAACGAAGAGGCGCAAGACCATCATCTGAATAGAGTCGCAGAGATCATCTGAAATAATTTATTGGTCAAACATATTGCATGTCCTGTGGTCGATGATAAGTGAAAATGTTACAAAAAAAATTCAAACTTTTCACCATTGCTAAGTGATGCATGCATTACAGTGTCGGACCATGGATTGGCGGACTCGTTTAAATACACCTGAATTTTGTTGGATGTCCGCAGCAGCACAGACGAGTCTTGCAACCAGATCTAAATCGGAATCCACAGACGTTTCATACAGAGGACTTTTCATTGCACCCTCAAAGAAAGAAATCTATGTTACTTAAATCAGGAGTGCGTAGTGACCAAAGAACCGGTCCATCACGACTAATCCATCAGTGACCAAACCCCTAATTCAAATGTTCACGAACACATCTGCCATTATGCCCCATCATGTTGCAACCACATACGGCGTCTGACATATTGTAGCATAGCATAGAGTCTAGTAAGCTTGATAGCAGCTCTTGCAACAAACGCAATAATCTGCAGATGTTAGAGGTGCTGGCAACAATTAAGACTCATCTAAAAGGTTGCCGACCACACCAATCCAAACATTAACATAAAGCGATGTTGGGCAGCATGTAGTCTCACACTATGCTTGGAACGCTGGTTTCCTCTATGCTCTTGTGAACACCACCCCTAAGGGCGAACACAGCCGTTTCCGACCATGGCTTGCTCTAAAAATCTGAATCCTTGTGATATTCCCTTTCTTCCCTTAAAGTTTGTCCCAATAATCCTGGGACACCCAGTATACAGGGTGTCCCCGACGCAGGTGCCCAATAATCAGGATGCCTATAAACGGTGTCCCAGTTTCAGTGGTATTTTATAACAATTTAATTTAGACTATTTACAAGAAACTATGCATCTAATTGAAGGTAAATTAATTTAATTTTCTTACAAATGTTCAATATTTGTACCTTTTAGTTATGTGTCATACATTTAACCTAACGTGCAATTCTTCCCAAAATTTGGTTCACAAGTCCGGAGAAATGGAAGCAATAGCCTTTTGTATTCTATATCTCAACAATAAAAAAAAATAAATCAGAAGTTAATGGCGGAACATAGACATGATCTTTTTAAAACCTCCAAATGAAAAAAAAAATTGCATGGCTGTAATGGGTTTTAAATTAGCATGGCGATAACGCTTTACGCGCAATCGCCATTTTGCATTTGTGCTACTGTAATCAACTGAAAAAAAAAGCAGTACTCTAACCTGTGCTTGTCTAAAACTGTTTGAGTTACTCTTTATTTCTGACCTTAAACCAACACTCTACAACGATTACGGTTGATACTATTAAAATTTAAAACTGGACATTCTTTTATGGACACCGTCTATATAAGTATAAATGCTATCATAATCTCTTCAAGAAAAAAAATGCTGTAGGTGTCTGTAATTCTAAAATTGCATTTCCGTCAGCGCTATACAAACTTCGCATTTAAAATACATTCATATTTTTTTGTGTGCCACGTAAAATAGCTATAAATGCTATACACAAATTTTTCAAGAAAAATCTTGCTGTAGGTGACCGTAACAACATATTAAAATTACATTACCGTCAGTATTCTACAAATCCTACGTTAAACAAACATTCATATTATATTTAAACAAGGCAACAGCCCTGTAAATAACTGCATGTGTTATGTAGTCAAACATGTAGATGGCTGTACCAACATGCTAAAATTACATTATTGCTCAGCATTCTACAAAATCCACATTTAAAATATATTCATTTAATCAGAAGTTTCAGAAAATCGTTTTACTAATTCATTTCATTTAAATTTCACATTATGTCGGGTAGGTATATGTTTTTCACTAGTGGTTTTAAATAACTATATCAGTTCTTGATAAAAATACCCTGCTTAGCAATACAAAATTTCGACATGTTATTAAAATATTATTAAAAGAATTTATGTTAACAATTTAGAAATTTTTTATCCAATCATATGTGTTTTTAATAATTAAGTTATATCCAGTTTTGATGGTTTTAATTTCATAATGGTAATTGCGTTGCTTCTCCCATTTGATCATTGTTTACAAATAAGCAAACCCTCAAGTGAAAATTTTCGGGCGCAAATTCTGCTTAGACAAAAGTTATTTATTTTTAAAAAGGCTCATAACTTTTCGAGCTACTTTGAAGAAACCCAACGCTCAGGAAGATAGTGGAAGTATGGTAAAATTTTTTGTTCTAAATGTATCAATCTCTATGTTAAAAAATCTCTAAAAATCTATGATTTGATCAGATTTTGCAAACCACGTATATTGTGTGTCACCAATCTAGAATCTGGAATGTGCTAAATGTGCCAAAACACCTTAACAAGCAATTAGCATTACAAACATCAAACGCCAATGTATCATCTAGCATATAAATCTGTGGTTGCTTGTGCATATCTAAGGGCTACACTTGTCAACTTCGGGGGAATTGAACTAAAACTCCAGAGCGAAAACTGAATAATTGAGGTGGTGAACCTCGTCCCTGTCAATTTCGTGGTCGTTAATAAACTCAACTCAGAGGATGGATTGTGAAAAAAATAAAATAAAATAAAATAAAATTCAGTTAGCGCTGCGTCCAAATTCTGTCTATCTTTAGAACGCGACAAAAACTGGCTGCTTGATGATTAATGTTTTTTCTAAAACAACATTTTATGATTTAGGACTATGGCACTGCATCGTCAATTGCCTGATAATTAAATATGTGTATATATTTGCACATATATACGCAATATTAATACTTACACCTTGCATATTTTACAAGCTGTAAATAGTGCAGAATATTAATGTATCTTAATTCCATATCATCAGTTTTCGATTTGAAATAGTACTTTTATTGATACTTTTTTTAGTATGCCTGAAATGCGTCAAAAATCTTTAACCAAACAATTACCTTCCAAATGTCAGCGTATCATCCAGCACAAGTGTATGATTACTGCCGTACAAGGAAGTGACGGGCTGGAACTGGCTTCCTCCATCATACATATCCAGAGGGTAGAGATCCGTGGCCTGAACCTGGACAGAGCCTGAACTGTCGCTCTTGTTGTCCACTTCGGGACAGTTGATGAGCTCGACGCGAGAGGAGGGTCCGTTGTACAGTTTCTTTGTGGTCAACGAGGCTTGAGAACCTGAAACAGAAAAGAATGATGAAGTTTTTTGAGATTTCCCATCTGTTTGAAAAATAGTGATGATTTTCTTAGCAAACGTTTAATCATTTATTTATTTAGTGTTTACAGATTTGAGGATCTGGGACTGTGAAAGCGGGCTTTCCTTTTCAACATTCTATAGAGTTCGTTGGTATATGCCAATGGATATATCTCATGATATATATCCAATATTTATTTTCAAAATACAGTGGACTCTCTCTATCTGAACACTCCCTAATGTAAACACCTCCGTATTATGAACACATTCCGACAGTCCCGGCAAAACTCCATAGCCTTAGGAAAAGATGAATTCTCTGTATTTTGAACACCCCGGAATTATGAACGCTACTTTTGGTCCCCATATCTACTCCACCTCTCTGTAAACTGAACATGTGTTTGCAATCTGAATAAAAATTTTCCCATCATGGAAATTTAGAGAAATTGTTACAGAAGAATGAAAAGGTTCCACGAACTCTATTTAAGATTAAAAAGACGAAATCACTACTAGATTTTAATAATATATTAGAAGTTGCAATTTGTTTGGATAGTTCAGATAAAATTTTCAATTAAAAGTGTGAAGCACTCTGCTTGCTGTAAGAAAAGAGATTTTATGTTTTTTGTTATTAGAAAGTGTAAACATTTTGTTTTTGATTAGTTGGAGACAATTACGGTAAGTTAAAATAATTCACTTCCATCTTGCTTAACTCAAATATTAGTTTTATATGAATTATTGTTAATCACAGCTTAAACATGATATTTTAAAGATTAATTTTGGAATGTGACTGATTTCTTCAATTAATCAAAAATGACAGCTAAAGAAACTATTTACTCTAATTTTGTTATTTAATTTCAGCAGATTTAACTTTTGCCCACGATAGAACATTCATTAAGCATTATAGCAAGCATGCTAGTTTACTTCTAAAATACATAAAAAAGGAAATATAGTATAAACCCTGCAGCACTTACCTTATTTGATCAACTACTGTCTCGGTCACCTTACACAGTATACAGTAGTAGTAACGCTTTTCCCAATCTCCCTCTATAATGAGTACCCTATAATCTGAACATTTCTGGCTGGTCGCATGAGTGTTCAGAAAAGAGACAGTCCACTGTATTAAGATGAATTGGTAATTTCATACAGTTGATATCAAGAAATAAGTTGTCCATTTCTGAATGCTCTAAATCTCTTCTATTTTTCTAAAAGGGGTCAAATTTGAACTGTTTTTAATTCAAATGATGCGCTGATATTTATTAGATTAAAAAAATTATCATGATAATGAGGCTACTGCTGTCTTTGAATACGGTAATCAGTTTTCGCATGGTAGTGTGAGTTCGCTCATTGTTTTCCGAATATTGTATGTGCTATATTCCATCGCACAAAAAAATCTTACGGAATATTTTGTATTTTTATTGAGTAATTTCAATTTTTTGTATAATTTATTATTTATAAAGTATATTAAATGTTTTTATGTGTATTAAAGCGCTTCCCCATCGGCGGATTTTTGTATTTTTGTAATTCTTTTAAATAAATGTCAAGTGCATCGTTTGAATTATCTAAAGTTCAAATTTGAGCTTATTTGGAGCAATACAACGCTCTTTTAAACTCTTTGAAATGGACAACTTACTTTTTGCTAATTCTTTATATTTTGACAAATATCATTATTATATGATTTTTTTTACTTTCAGTAAAAATAAATGTAAATGAATATTTCAATAGTTATTGGCTGTGTTTTTTGTAAACAGCGAATGTTTGTTTCTGGCAATGTGGCAATGATATATTCTTTATCCAAAGAAGAAAATAACTGTGTTTTCCAAGTTTTATGTTTCAAGTTGAATTTTAAAATCTAGAGCAAATAATTATGTGGGATATTATCAATTCAGAACAGCCATTGAAGGATAGACTGTCTAATTTAGATGATCAGTTATTTACAATTTATCAGTTATAGTATTATCAGTTATCTTCAATAGAATATAATTTTTTAAACCGCCGATATGATATTTCTTTTGGGCAACAATTAAAGTGTCGTCCCTAAAAAGTAATGTCCCGTTGTATAAGCCAACCGTAAAACAAAGCAGATGTACATAATTGTACGGTTAAATACTGATAAACTGTGCTGTAATTTTTAAAGTTTTTAATTTTTAGACCTTTGTAGTACCACGAAGGTCTCTCATGACGAGAGTTGCTTATACGTTTCATATAAAACGTTCAGAATACTTGATTTTTATGTACAGTAATCTCTAAAAATAATTTTCTTATTTAACCACAGAATTTCTGCGATTATATTAGCCAAATATTTAACCCCTTCGCGACGGGAGCCTTTTACGAATTTTTTAATGATTTCTCACCGGTTTTAAAAACAGAAATTTGTGCGTTATTACATCGAGTAAATGCTCCGATTAAATGAGGCAAATTTTACAGTATAATTTTACTGGTGGAGATAAACAAGAATTCTTAAGCCTTTTTGCGGCACATATACGTGTCGCTCGTCCTCAAGGGCTTAAGATGCAAAAATACTGATGGGAAAAGATTAAAAAATCTGTACGGGACGCTCATCGCGAAGAGGTTAACAGCTCACAGTATTAGGTTAAAGGAAAACAATTACCATAAAGAACTGGTGCCAGAGTTGAGAAAGTCTTTTGCGAAGATCCGTAGATGGAATGGCTGTACGTGGTTGGCTGTAAATGCGCTTTCATGTCTTGATCTCTGGCTTGCCTCGTCAGCTTGCTGTACAGATACACTTTCCTCAAGTACAGGAAGATCATGATGATGGTAGCATTCACGAGATTGGCGGCAGCGATGGTCGTGTCCCTGTAGGCAAAGAGCAAAATTAGTGTCGGTTACTGATCAGGGCTATTAAGAAAAAATAACAGTGTCTATTAAAACAATTATCTGTCGGTGGCCACCTTATGGCCACTTTTCCTTTTTGACACTTTACCAAAGGTGCATCTACATACGAGCCGTTAATTCCCAAATTGGTTATGCATTATGTAGAAAAATGAACAAATCTGTATTCTTTAATATTCAAATATAGTAAAACTTCTGAATAACATAAACCTGATTGAACCGATTCCCGCATCGGGTCCTGTTCTTAATTTTTTTTTAGCACCAGTTCGAATCTACGTCACTTCCTCCAATTTTAGCCAATCAGATTGCTGAGCTTGGCTGAACCAGTTTGGGAATTAACGGCTCATCATCTGCACAAGCTTGAAAAACCATTATCTCTATTTTCATGCCATATTGCTTCTCAGGAAATTTGCAATCTGTTTCCCCTTCTCTTGAATACACAAAAACCAACCTTAGCCTACTTTTACCTTGCTACCCCAAACAAAACAGTTTGTTAGCCCATCGTTCTAAGTTTTTGGTAACCATTGGAAATGGTAGGTCTGAGCAAGATTTAAACCAGTAAACAGTTGAACTTTTGTCGGTAAACGATTAGTTGGTTAATGATACGGCAAAACGGACATGTTTTATTGTGCCGTTGTGGAATGGCAATCATCCAACACTAAAGAACGTCAAAGGGGAGTCCAGGCTCCGGAATTAATTCAGATATACTCCTTATGCTGCCACAAACTATTTAGTATCTAATGTCTAGATATCATTAGAATGCATTTATAAATATGTAATACACATTTACATGAATATATACTTAAAAAAATTATCTAAAAATATTATTAATGTTGTATTACCAGTACAAAATCAAAATGGATTTAAAATGTCAGCTTTAAAACCTGAATTTTTGTGTCCAAGGTTTACGACTCAGCGGTCTCACACTTTAATCAAGTCCTGCATTGACTATCCCAATTTTGACCATTATATTATGTTCAAATTAGGCCATAATGAAAGTTAACTTGAGTTTTTGAAGCGGGCGACTCGGAACTAGGCTTAAACTTTTCATGCATTGATACGGTATTTGAAAACATTCACTAAAATGACTTATAATTAAATAATCAAGTTTGAACGAGGTTTTACCTGTAGTGAGGCGACAGCTGCGTGGAAAGGATTGTCCAAGCCAGCCAGACGACAGCCACTAAGATTGCGCAAGCGCAGATCCATCTGGACTCGCGATTATTGTCTTGACATTGCCACGTGAGGAGGGCGAACAGTGTCGTGATGGCGAGCAGAAGCATCACGTAGATAAGGGAGACAACTAGACCTTCTTCGAATGTGGTCGGAGGCGCACATCGCCATACTTGTTCGTAAGCTCCTGTTTTGGGGGGCATGAGAATGAGCCATGCGGCAGAAAGAACGATCTGAAACAAATAACAATTTATTAGTTTTATGAAATTACTATTCGGAAATAGTACTCAACATAGGACTTTCTAAAATAAAAAGAGATTTCGAGTCACGGGGCAAAGAAGTGCAAAAAATGCATTATAAGCACATTTTGCCCAGCCAAAATCACATTCCAATTTTTAGTATTTTTAATACTCATCAACATACTTAAAAAGTGTTTATTAATCCTATTTGTTTGTCCATCTGTCTGCGTTCTAAGTCGCGTACATATAGTCAGATTGCATGTAATTGATATATGTTATCGAGGTTTCTCATGGCAATAAGTTAGATATTGAAAATAAAGTGTGTAGCATTCATAATTCGTTTACAGGGACGCTAAAACAAGTTTCCTTTAAATCGTAGACCATGGGGAAAAATAGTTTGCATTGTATTATAATGATGTTATGCTTTTTCAAACATAATGAAATTCATCATGAAAAGGTGCTAACTGTATGATAGGGTGCACATAGCATTTATCTTTCATTTACAGAGATTCACAAAAGATTTCAGTTATAGTACTGTCTATGAGGGATAATGACTAAAAGAGGGTTTATAATTCTTGTATTCGTTTAATTAATTTAATTTTTTGCATATTACTGGGTGCATATAATGTCTATAGATCTTATACAGGTCTTCACAAAAGACCTTGAGTAGATTTCTGCTTATCGATGGAAAGTTGTTGAAGAAGGATTCTCATCTTTTATGCATTTTAAAATTTGACTATATTTTTACATATTATATAGTTTAGAATCAAATCTTTAAATCCTATACAGGACATAAAATGACTGAAAATGATTTTTCAAATGTGGTATGCATTTTCCAAATTGTTTACTTTGTTATCATCATGTTCTTTATTAGAAAGTGAAGTTTTATTATATAGTGTTCCGAATGTTTGAAAGTGAATAATCTGTGCTTGACGAATGATTTGTTTTATTTGTTGACTGTATAACATAAGCCGACATTATTTATGGTGGTTCATGCATAAGTGATAAAAATAATGTAAAATGCCGTTGTACCTGAATGATGACTAAACCGACGGCTATAACAAGGAGTCCCGCGGGACTGGACAGTCTTGTTCCGTCGCTGAGTATGCGGCTTCCGTTGTATCCCATCAGGCGCCACGTGTTCATCACTTTCACCAGCATACCCGAAAATATGATGGCATAGGCCAGGCCCAGGCCGAATCGCCTGATTCCACAGGTTCCTTCCGTGGGCGTCAGAATGAAGGCGAAGTTCACAGAATACAGCAACAGAAGTCCAAACAGGATCATGTAGCCCAAAACCTGTCAAATGAAATAGTGTTAGATACGTCGTCATGCTATGTACGACAATAGCGCAAATTATAAATTAAAATATAAAACAGAACTCTCTAAGAACTTGGATCGAGACAAAAATACAGGTGATCTTTTGAAAAACACATTTGAAGGTAGATTAATATACTGTTTAAGATAGGTCGTGCATGTGCGTAAAGGAAAATGCTTGTGGGTAACTAAATTAAAGTTATATTAAAACATCTCAAACAAATTTTTAATATTAATAAAAAAAAAAGTTTGCAGTTGTACCATCGACTTTCCGAACATGTTATAAGAAAACTATGTATTCAAATTAATAGCAATGTACAAATAAATGAAATTTAGATCGTAATTTAGCAGGGGTGAAATGTTTCCACTGGTGAAAATGATCTCTTTTAAAGGAAAGTGTGCATTTTCATTTATAAAGTTGAGACATTTAATGAATAAAAGATGAAATAAAGACCTGTAAATTAATATATATTAAACTAGAATTTACAAAGTCATAATAATGGGAGTCTTAAGCTGTTTTAAATGTATATATTTCACTATTTTCTCTCAACAAAATGCTATATTTAAATTTCCACACCTTTGTATCAGGCTATTATTGAAGGACATGAGAAAGTGGCTGAAAAATCGGTATGAAAATTCTATCTTTACATGCATAGGTCAGGGTGTTCTTAAATCAAAAAGGGCAACTTTGTGACACATGCATTAATTTATTTTTATTCGGAAACGCATGAAAATAGCAGGTGTTGTTTTTCAGAAATTGTCTAATTGCACTCATTCTTTTGTTTTTTAAAAAACACAATAGATTTTTTATAACAAGCCTTCAAAGTTGACACTTTTCAGCACATTTTCCGGCGAAAGCAGAAAAACCGGTCGAAAAGCAGGAGAAAAAGGGATGATTGCGTCATCGAAATAGCTTATAACTCGATAAGTAATTTAATTATCATAAAACGGAAAAATAAGTTCAATTCGAAATCGCTTTCATAGTCAGGCATTAAAATTTTATAACTTTCTGTTAAAAAATGAATTTGTAAATGTGTCAAAACGTTTTTCGCTTGTTGAGCGGATCAGTTAAGAACACCCTTAAGTTAAAAAAAAATTAAAAAAATAGTAAAATAGTTAGTTAAATTAAAAAAAAAATTAAAGAAAAACTTTTATTATAATGTATTAAAAAAGGAAAAAGATGTTGAAGAGTAATTGATTGAAATAAGTAACTTTTTAAAAAGAAATACAGTGGGTGATAGGTCAATGAATTGATTGGTTTACGAACATTTTCGCGGGGGATTTTTATGTTCGGATAACAAATACTTCAAAACAAAGTCAAGAAGAAGCAATGCTGTATTTCAGATTTGCCGAGCTGTATTTGATTTCATTTATTGTTGACTTATAGAACATTTTAAAAATTGTATATGTACGGCCTAATTAATTCATGGAGCGGGCCTTAGATTTTATGCCTCCAAAATTAGAATAAACAGATCATGAATATTAATTTTCATATTTTGTTCCTTTTTTAAAGAAATGTTTTTAATTGAAAATTCTTTATCTTAATTTAAATTTAGTTCATAAGTTATTGAAAGGCTATACGTTCCAATTGAACTTTATCAGGGCTTGCATTTTATGCATTTTATTGCAATGCTCTTTTTTAGAGAATTTGGGAGTTTTTGAAATTTTAGTGTAGTAAATTGATATGATTTAAAAATACCCTAGTCTTTTAATGTAATTTGACGAATACTTTTTTTACAAAGAGCATGTGATTTATTTTATTTTAAATCCGCCATGTTACGGGTAAAGCCATAAAAATAGATCAGTAAGTAAGTATACTCTAATAGCAAAGACTACTCATAAAATTGTATATTATACCATTTATTTAAAAAAATAATAACCCTCAAAAATAAATAAATAAAAAATAAAATATTTAGTTAAATTAAGGGCAAGGGATTAGCTCTTTTATCCCCCCCCTTTTATACTTAACCAATGAACCTTCAAGTCTAATTAGGGAAACACTTTATAAGATTAAAGCGCTGTACCAAATTTGAGGCAAATAAGATAATTCTATACGAAAAACTCATTTATCTAAATTAATTGGAGGTTAGTCTTTCATTCCCCCATTTATGCTTAACTAATGAACTATCAAATCTAATCAGGCAAGCACTTTATCAGAATGAACCGGTATACCAAATTGAAGCAAATAAGATAATTCTACATGAAAAACCCATTCATATAAATTAAGGGGGATTAGCCTCTTGTCGCCCCCTTATACTTTAGCAATGAACCCCCAAAACTAATCAGGGAAGTTTTTATCAGAATGAACCCATATACCAAATTTGAAAGCAATCGGATATTTTATCAAGAGCGATCGCGTTATATACATACAAACATATGTACATACATGCAGAACCTGCGGGCACATTAGCTCGCAGGCTTTGATGGCCTGTGAGTTAAAAACACATAATAAAAGAATAAAAAAATTACCGTCGTTCCAACTGTTATGGGGAAGGACATGAGGAAGTACAGGGCACAAATAATTACAAGCACCATTCCGAGGACAGATAAAGCTGTAACTATAATCCCCCACACCGTCTGGAAGTTGGCGTAGATCGGCTGGCCTGGTGTCACGAATGCCTGGTGCACCACTCCCAACTGGCTGACACAGTTCTCGCACTCCTCCTTGCACAGGGATCTCGGCACATTGTCGCCAGAGAAACGCACCAGGGAATCGTTGATGTAGATCATGTTGTCTTTCCAGCTGCCGATCTACCAAATACAGAGCAAGTATTAATTTTGGACAATAATGTAGAGAAAAAAAAAAGTCAGAAATTGTACATCAAACATGGTTGCGTTCCGTCTGTAACTAGTTTATAAATACAGTCGAGCCTCTATATAACGAAATCCATCGTTCCAGTAAAAAATTCGTTATATAGAGAAATTCGATGTATAGAGTATGATGTTAAAAATAGTATTTAATGTGTAAATTTTGAACAAATATTATTTTTGATCTTTTTAATTAAGAATTTGAAATGTTTAAAGGTATATATTATTAACCTAACATTTTATTTCTTACTTATTTAAGCAGTTTCAAGAAAGAGAAAAGACATTTATTTGAAAGATTAATGAAAATCAAATAAGGAAGACTTACATAAATTTCAGAGGAAGAAATCTGTAATTTTTTGTTGTTTTGATTTTAAAATTACAATTGTTACGCTCTCAAAAAAAGAAAAACTCTCAAATTTTAGCAAGGAATGAAAAATTGTAGTTGATATTTTCCTCCATTTGAAGGTCTCTCTTATGTGCTCTCATTGATTCCTCTCTTATATGTGTAAAAATTCAATTGACTGTGTTTTGGGAAGGATGTTGAAAGGTGTGTGGGAGGTGGGATGAACTTGTTAGATTTAAAGAATAAGGAGAGAAGTAATATTTATAAAAAAAAAAAAAAACCTCTCCACTGAACGATAAATCAAAAATAAGTGATGGAAAATTGATTCCATATGATTTCGAAGCTTTTTTAAAACTGAATAAATTAAGATCAATTTATGAAAAAATTCGTTATATGGAGATAGATATTTCGCTATATAGAGTCTGTTTTTAATGTAATCATGCGAAAAGGGGACCGTTCTTACTAAAAATTCGTTATATGGAGAAATTCGATGTATGGAGTTTCGTTGTATAGAGGTTCGACTGTATTCAGATCTTGGAAAATTGCTCTTATGTAAAAATGCAGGAAAACAAAATTTATTACGATTCTACGAGGGGGAGTCTGAAAATAAGTTTACCCTCTCGACTGTGGTCAGAAGTGTGTATGAAAAAAAAAAAAAAAAATAGAATGAGACATGAAAGATACGGCACATATCTTTATTTTCCCACATAATTATCAAGTACATTGAGACATTTGTTATAAATCTTGATAAGCTTCAAAAAGCCCTCCATAAAAAAACACAGGGCTTTGCATACAAAAGAAGACTTTAAGGTCCCTGTCCTCGCTCGAAGAAACGCTCGCGAGCTAATGCTATTCCTATTGGGAAGCATTTTTCTAATAACTCTTTCGCATTTTGACATTTTGGAATAATTTTTTTTGCATTGGATAGCTGAGGTGCATGCCGACAGCTCACCTTTTTTACTTTTTCGATTTTGGTTGCAGATATATTTTTTAAAAAGCACTTTCAGTTTCGAAACTGGTTTTGAAAGCAAAACTAACTTTGTAAAAAATATCTGCAACCAAAATCGAAAAAGTAAAAAAGGTGCGCTGTCGGCATGCACCTCAGCTATCCAATGCAAAAAAAAAAAAAAAAAATTATTCAAAAATGTCAAAATGCGAAAGAGTTATTAGAAAAATGCTTTCCCATAGGAATAGCATTAGCTCGCGAGCGTTTCCTCGAGCGAGGACAGGGGCCTTAACGGCTTGTTTGTATACAAAACCCTGATGTTTTCATATAGGGCTTTTTGCAGCTTATCAAGCGGTATGACAAATGTCTCAATGTACTTTTTAGTTTTGTTGACAAGTAACGCTGCATCTTTAATGTCTCAGTATATTGTTTGACTTTCATACACATCTGTATCCACAGACGCCAGGGGAAACTTATTTTTCCCCTCCCCCTCGTATATATATTTAATTCAGTAATGAGAAACAGAACGGCATCACCATAGCAACTTTAAATCATGGAATATCATTGACTTAAATGATATGACAGGATTTCAATAGAATGAAGAAAATTTTTATGAATATTTTTTTTTAGGTGCATTCGTAATTTGCAAATGCGTAGCAGTCCGTCCATCCGTCAGTCAGCATGTCCGCATATAACAGAGCAAAAACTACCCAACTGAATCGTTTAAAATTTAATATATAGAATCGCTTCATAATTTTGTCTAGTCTTTTCAATTTTTTTGAAAATCGGATTTATACTTTAATTACAGGGATAATAAAAAGTTGTTATCCGTTGTATTACGGCCAATGGGGAAAAAAAAAATTCCAAGTGCTTTTTAATGATGCTAGAGACACTTTCGAATATAGTAAAATTGATATTCATCTATAAAGTATGGACTACAGTACACATTCTGTACAGTCTGTGGTGCAAAGAATATTTATTATTAATTTACAGGGTCACACAGTCGCACAAATGTATTCAAATACATAATTATTAAGAAGTGAAGTCAAAATGTAAAAAAATCAGTAACTTCAGTTTTTACGACGAAAATAATATTAGGGGCTGTCCAGAAATGTTGCCACACTTTTTTTTAGTATTTTTGATTCCCACCCCCTCCACCTATTGTCACAAAAAGTCACACTTCACCTTATTCCACCCCCCTTGTCACATGCCACGTTATAGTGCATAAAGATATACTCGCAGTTCAGAAACAAAGTATACTATGTTATAGATTATATTTCAGATTTTATTTTTAAACTTTAATTATGTGTTTTAATGACATTTGTAAGCATAACAATGAAAATTCATGTACTTATTTTGTATGAAATAAGATTAAAATTTACAACAAAAACATAATTCATGTACAATAGTATTAAAATGTTAGTATGAAGAACCAGGTAAAAGTAGTAGCATTTTGGAATTTGAAATGGAATTTAAAATATCTGGCTTTAAATCTTATTTTTACTTTATAAACATTAAATACTTTATTATTATTTTTAATACAATCAAATTGATTGGTAAAGTTATCATACGAATTTAATATTTCCAGCTGAGCGAAAAACTGCCCCGGCGTTCGAACTGCGTTCGATTCCCGGCCTGGGCAGTTTTTCGCTCAGCTGGAAATGTTCAATTCGTATGATAACTTTACCAATCAGTTTGATTGTGTTAAAAATAATAGTATATCTAAGTATTCATCGTTATATGGACTTCTATTACCTCCGGTTTATTCTGCCGAGCTGTTTCAAATAACTGACCAGATGTTATAACCAATAAGGTTATCTGAGCGAAAAATCCCAGCCGGCTATCGCCCAGATAGCTTAACAGGTAAAGCATTGCCCTTGTAAGCCAAGTATCCGGGTTCGATTCCCGGTCTGGGCAGTTTTTTCGCTCAGCTGGAAATATTCAATTCGTACAAAATACTTTAGTTTCAAAATTCAATTTGCTGATTTTTAATGCTTTTTATTTTAACCAAAATGTGTGATGTCACGTTTCTTCTTACCCCCTCCCACCCCCTTATTACAAATGGTCACAATTTCACAAACCCCCTCCCCCCTCCACCCTCCAAGCGTGATATCATTTATGGACGACCCCTTAGTCCCCGTTTGTAGAACCAGGTATAGTGAAAAGGTTACGGTAAAATGTAATAGTGTTTTATTAGACAAAGATACAATTTTTAAATACCTGCGTATGCAGATTTGTTCCGTTGAGGGTTCTCGAATGCTGCAGTATGTCGTATCCGAAAACGGTACTGGGGCGCCCGCACTCTTCACACTCCTCGTAGGCTCCGTGGAGGGCAGACTAAAATATCAGAACAAAAATTAGTTTTTTTTTTATAGAAACATTTTCAATGTAATAACAATTGATTAATTGTAGATAACATTCAGTTGGAAAATTACTTAAGAGAAACACACTTATAGAATAACACTTTGATTTTTTTTAATTATAGTATTTTATAGTATTTTTTCGACATTTTATTAAATAGTTTATTGCAAGAAAATGATTTAATCAAGGAAATAAATTGTGTCTGAAAATATTAAGGAGCTACCTAAGTCAAAAGAAATGACCCGTTAGCTAATGCTAATCCTATGGAAGAAATTTATAAAGATATCTCGGTTGTCCCCATCAAAAAAAAAAAAAAAAAAAAAAAAAAAAAAAAAACTGAAAAAAAGGGCCTGCATTTAGATTAATCTCCGCCATCCAATGAAAAAAAAATCATTTAAAAATATTGAAATGCAACCGATATATCTTTATAAATTTCTTCCATAGGATATTCTTCCATATTAGCGAACGGGTTTTTCATTTGAATGAAGTAGCCTCTTATGATAATTCAGAAACTTTTGATTTTTTTTATATGAGTATTTTACAAGGGTCGTTCCGAAACTAAATTTCGTCATTTTTTCCCCACACGCAAACTTTATTACCAAAAACAAATGCACACCTCATCATCAGTAACTATATTGCCCTGTTTCTCGACAGCGACTATAGTCATTGTCGTCAGATCAACATTGAGATATTTGTCGGTGCATGCAGTCTGTTTGAAGAAACCATTCTGGTAAAATTAGTGCTCTGCTATTTTAAGAATTTGCGCATAGCCTGCTCTTGTTCCATATTCAAATTCTGGGCCTCACCAGTGGTCGAGAGGTTCTGCCCTCAAAACTGGTAAACGGCAGGTGCTGGGTTTGAACCCAATCGCGGCCGTCGGCATTATCTTTCGGAGTTTTCCGTCGTTTTCTTCGAACTTTGGATTTCCTTGAGTAAATACAGGTTGGGTTTTTTAGAAAGACCCTTCACGGAGGGCACCGCTCCCCCCTTAGGGCACATATGCCACGTGTTGATAATTGGCCATCACAAACACAATTAACCAAACAAACTCAGGTCCGCAATTCTACGGAAAAGACCAAGTCTCTTGAATGAATATGTTGTGCTCCCTAACGCTCACGCAGACACAAGATCAGATTCATCACTCCGAATGTCAGAGATTGTATCATCCGGCCTACAGTCCTAATCGTGTCCCATGGGACTTTCATCTGTTCCCTGCATTAAAAATCACGCTCTTAGTAGGTCATTTCCAGAACAATGCTGAAGGGGACCAAGCTGCGTGACAATTCCTTGCTTCGCGAGGAACAGAGTTTTATTAGAATGGTTTCTTCAAAATGCTTGCACGCTACGACAAATATCGTAAATGTCAGTGGCGACTATGTCGAAATATAGTGCAAAATGTATAATTTATGATGCCATGGAGTATTTTTTGGCAATAAAGTTTCCGCGCGAAAAAGATAACGATGAAACATATTTTCGGAACATACCTCGTATAATACGTCTTTGACATTTTATTAAAGAAGATACTGGGTTTGGCGCTACATACTTTTAGATGCCAATTTGGCGAAAACCTTGTTTTCAAATAGTAGTTACATATATATATATTTAAATTAATTCCTATTATTTAAAAAAAGAAATAAATATAAATATAAAAAATTAATAATTATAGAACAAAACAATTTATATATTAAAAAAAGAAAAATAAATAAACAACAATAGCTGGATTATCATGTCTGGCAAAATAGTGCCATTTTGACACCAATTATGTATCCTGGTGTTTGTATGACATCCGTGCCAAAAAAAAACAAAACAAAAAAAAAAACAGTAAAAACGAAAATTTACTAAAAAATTTTGTCTTTTAAAAATACATTTTTTAGAATACCTGGATTTCTTTATACAGATCTTTCCTCGATTGATTGCCACAGTCATCGATACTCGTAGCTGCCATACCATAAGGACATTTCATTTTCAAGTAATTGTGAAGTCCTTCTGCAATAGCTTCTACAGTCCGCACTGTCTGATAGATGTGTTCGCTGGGGGACAATTCGTCTGATGACAACTCTTCTTTTCCCGTGCACTCAAGTGCGTACTGTCTTTGCTGCGCCAGACTTTTCGAGAGCTGGCACTGAAACCGATGTTGCCAGAATTCCTCAAACCATAAGTCAGGTATCGGGTAATGGTTTCGCAGAGTCAGTTTTTCGTAGAACTTGCCAAATTCGGGCATTTCATTGTTTTCCATCTTCAGTGTTATAGCGTCGAAGGTAGCGTCTTCTAAGCTTTTGACTACCAAAGCATTATCTCCCCATGTTTCTGTTCCCACCCAGACATATTTGGAGAGAATATAACTATTCTTGATTGCTTCAACCATGTTTTCAATTACCATATCGTCGTCTACTAACGAAACGACAACTGTTGCATCTCTGCTCAAACCATTTTGAAGGTTCATAATCAAAGAGTCTTTCGTACTGTCTGGTTCGACTAGAACTACATTTGCCAGGCAAACTCCCATCTCTTTCGCTGCTTTGGAGAAGCTGTAGTATCCAGACCGTCCGAAGTCCGTGTTGCTGTAGACAACATTGACGTACTGCCACTTAAAGTTATTCAAAATACCTATAAATATTCAAATAAATAATCAAATATAAATGTTATTAAATATTCAAATAAATAATCACGATAGGCCTAATAATAAAATATACATTTAAACACATTTAATACAACCACAGCTAAAACGAATATATTGTTAAAACGTTACGCATGGTTCATAAATTGAAATTATTGAGACTTTCCCATTTACGAGTAACGATTAAAATGAGGATTTTTCTTGCTTTTCGTATTAACCGTGTTCGAATATATTAGTAATCCCAATAATATATATCTCAATAAACATTCAAAATACCTATCAAAGCTTGTATCTGTGCTAGCATCGACGGAGCAGTGTAAAGAACATCAGTATAAACATCAGGCTCCAATCTGTCAATCGGCGTAGCGATATGCGTAATATCTAAAGAATCAAAAATAGGGGAAGCTTCCTTAGACATATCTTTGCCGTAAGTCAAAGCTGCGACAATAGCTTTAGGCTTGATACGCATTTTGGCAGTGTCCTCTATTTCTTTCGAAAAGAAGCTGTACAACAGTTCTTCTCCTTTCTGCGGTCTCTCGCAATAATCGAAAACAATCGCTCCCATTTCGATACCAGGCATGAGGGTCGAGTTCTTGTTGATTTTGTCGACGGCGTAAGCGATGCTGGTGAGATGGTGGAAGATAGATTCGTCTTTCAGATCACCGCAACTGAAGAAGTTCTTCGATTTCTTGTGAACGGGCATGACGATAGTGATGGCGAAGTCTTGTTTCGGCACTATTTGCATCGTCGAAGAGAATATGCTGGGAGGTGCTTTCTTGCAACCGTTGCATACTGACTGGATGTCGTAGAGGCTGATTTCTTTTCCGAATTCATTGTAGGCTTTGACTTTGCTGAAATTCAGAGACAGTCCTTCATCTGGCGAGTATTGTCCGACCTGGAAGAAATGTACAGTTAAATATTACCTATTGGATCGGAAAATAAGAAAGATAAATCATGCATAAAGTATAGAATCTGAAACACTTTTCAACACACTCGCACCTTCCCTGGTGTAAGTTGTAGATTTGGACGAGTGTGGTACCAAAAGAAGGATCTTGTCATGTACGTTAAAAAGTGCAATGGAACTATCCGTCCGAATCCAACTGTTTTCGTGATTTCAACACCTGAAGTGTGAATGAATGAATAAATAAATAAAATGACAGCCAGGTATATAAATTGTTCGCAAGTTAAAATTTCCTTGCATTGTTTTTAATCTTTCTGCCAATACTTTTTCCCGAGCAAGGAGCAAAATCCTTTACACCCAAACGTTGCCAGTATTTCCCCGATTTTAGACAGGCACTTCGTAGTCTACGAAGTTTTCGCGTACGGTTGAATTCGGAGAGTTTTTTATCTGTTTTTGTTGTTTCCAGCATTTTGTTTTATGCAAATTTTTCAGTAAATGTGTGGTGTGACGTAATGGATAAACTGTGTGTATATATAGTGTGTAAAATAGAATGTTTTTCTTAAGCTGGCTTGACTTGCGAATAATTTATATACCTGCCTGTCTATTTATTTATTCATTCACACTTCAAGAGCTGATATCTCGAAAACGGTTAGATTCGGACGGTTAGTTCCATTGCATTTTTTAACGTACAAGGCGAGAACTTTCTTTTGAGACTACACTCGTCCAAATCCATAACTTACATCTGGGAACGTTCTCTAGTCAGAATGAAAGATTCACCATTTAATGAAGTGAAAGTTGACATCACAAAATATTTCGAAAGTACTATTGTGTGTAAATGCGAAATGCTTAATGGTATTTTTAATTGCGTAATGCATTTTAAAGAATAAATCTGTACACATGACTACTCAAAGAAATAAATACATTATCCATCTATACATGATAATCGTTGAAAGTGCGTTTTCGAATCTGTCAGGCGATTTTTACTTGAATTAAATTGTAACTTAGAATGGTGCTTGTAAAAATCTGCAGACAACACATCAGGTATTGTAGGAAAGAAAATTGAATAAGTTTTCGGCTATATTTTTGTTATTTTTTTAAATTATTATTTGATTTATCATGTTGTATGTACTTTTGCATAAAGTTTTACTGCTCTTAAAAATGTGTTAAATATTAATTAATATGTACACATTGTAAAAAGAAAAAAGTGTTGATTTTACTAAAAATAAAATGTCATACAGTACCCCTGTAAAAATCTGTTTATTTTATGGAAAAAAATCCGTATCTATTACAAACTCTCTGCTATTAAAAATATATATTGTCCATATTTACGTAATAAATACGGATTATATTCGTAAATAAACAGTTTTTTACTGGCGGCCCTAGATAACAGTTTTTTTTTTAAATAAAGTGCGTGAATTATGACACTTTTAACAAACGCATTTTGAAAGATTAATGCAAATTTTATTATAACACAACCAATATTTTAATGTCAAGTATGGATTTATACTATTTATCCCTCTAAGCGTTTGGCCCGTAAAATTCCGTACACTAAGCTCCAAAGCATTGAAGAATGATAAAGACTCTCAAGGATTACATTTATATTCCTAAATAAGATTTTTAATGTAATATTGAAATAATCATATTTTATTAGCATTTAAAACAAAATGCAGAGAAAACAACATTACAATTTTACCCATTTGCAAGACGCTTGGAGGGTTAAATAATAGAATTTATAAATATACATTTTAATAGAGATTTAATGAGGCAATTTAAGCGTAATAAGGGATTTTTTTTTGGTACGACTTTGTTTTGATAAGAGTGCCTAGAAAGAAAATATTTTTTTTTTTTTTTCCAGTACCACGCAATTAACGGTTCTTATTATAGAAAACTAATGAGACTTTTATCATTTTAAAGGTAGCTTTTCTGACTGTTCAAATACTCAGTCAGTTATAAAAAGGAAAAAAAATATTCACGAAGAAAAGTCCCTCGAAATCTACAATTAATAAATTACCTATGCCAGCAATAAATTATAAAATGAATTTAATAAAAACTAATAATTTTTAAATCTAGGACTTACACGGAAGGAGATATGAATACTTATAAATAATAACAATTAATTGAGTATTTAAAAAAAGGTCTAACATACAGTAAAACCCCGATAATTCGGATTAATTGGGACCGGACCCAATCCGGATTATCGAAAATCCGGATTATCCGGAGAATTAGAAAAAAAATGAAATAAAATATAACATACTAACAGAAAATCACCTTTATGTTAAACTTATTGAATATTTGCAGATAGTAATAATGTTTACTTTGCTTAATCATTCCGAAAACATGTCAAAAAAAGTTTTTTTTTTTTATTTAGAATACGACGACGAAACAAGTTAATGTTATGGAAATTAGCGAATCGCTTCTCAAGCTTGAAAAAAAAAATGACCAAACCGATCCGAATTATCCGGAGATCCGAATTATCGGGGTTCTACTGTATTTTAATATTGTAATGTAAAAAGTATTGTAATATTGCAATGTAAAGATTTTGTAACACATTGTTAAAAAAAAAATCAGTTGATTTTACAGATAAAAAATACTATCAACCAGCACGCTAACAAAAAACTTTTTTTTTTTTTTTTTTTTTTTTTTAAATACAGACATAATTTGTTTTTCATACGTAAATACTAACAAAGTGAATTAAAAGGCAACAAATCTATAATAAATATAGATTATTCACGTAAAATAAAGAGCTTTTAATTGGTGTGTTAACTAAAAGGTTTTTTTTTTTTTTTTTTGTGAAGTTAACCTATTTTTTTTTTCCAGGGCACCAGTTAGAAACAGTTTATTTTACGGACATAATCTGTTTTTCTTACGTAAATACGAACAGAGTCAGTTAAAAAGCAGAAAATCTGAAATAACTACAAATTATTTCCGCAAAAAAAAAAAAAAAAAAAAAAAAAAGAAATAAATAAAAATAAAATAAATAAATAAATAAATAAATAAATAAATAAATAAAAATAAATAAATAAATAAAAAATAAATAAAAAAATAACTGGTTTTCTGTCTGACAGTTATTTTCTGTAAAACCAACAGATTTTTTACACAGCAAAAGTATACAAATAAGCTGTTCCCTGTAACATACATTGACAAATGCATGGGCATTATTTCCAACTTGTCTGAAATTTAAGACGTCTAGGACATTGGCAGAATATCCGTTGTTGGTGAACTTGAACATCTTTCCATCGGCACCCGTGAACGTAGATTCCATCGTCAAGTTGTAGAGTAGTTCCCGTACCTGAGTCTCTTCTCTCAAAGCAGGACACAGTCCGTGGTCGAGACCAGGACACATGTGTTGTCGTAAAGCTTCCAGACCGACGCCGACGCTAAGGACGGAGTTGATAACCTTAGCAACGCTTGAGTCTTGCATCAGCGTTATTTCTGACAAAGCATGGCGGTTTCCTTCGCAATTTCCACCCTTACATTTGTAAACCTATATTAAAGAATATGAATGGTGTTATGTCAATAGTAAATTATCAAAATAATAATAATATTAAAATAAAAATAAAATTGAAATAAGTAAAAATTCGTTATTGCTATAGCGATGGCACACAAAATATTTAAATGTACATTTATACTTAGAAAAATTGCTTTTTAAATTTTATGTGTACCTAAATTATAGGCTGGGAATTATGAAGATTTAGAAAATATAGAAGGAGTACGGACAATGCTAAGGATAATTGGTATGACTTATATAGATTTATGGCTTATGACTTTTTGCCTAAAGTGTATTTGAACTAACTAAGATATCAAGTTACAAAGATACTCGGTTGCGCCACCAAGGCTCCCGGGTTCGTCGAAAGGTAATTGTGGAAAAGGTATTTGTATGGCGATCAACGACCGATTGAGATTTAAATGTGTACATTTGTAACACTTAAAAGACATTTCATTTTGAGTTTTATATGCCTGTAAATTTAAATTAACAGCAAAACCAAATTACAAAAAATTCTTGGTTGCACCACCAATGTTCCCAGTTATACGAAAAGTAATCTATATATTAAAACGAAAGGCAGAAAATGTCAGCATAGTTTTTTTTTTCGTCTCTACGCATCGATATTTGCGCCGGTCTCTGAGAGTCTCCTCCTATTGGTTAATCGGAGGAGAGTAGTTACTGTCTGTAAGAGCATTTGCAAAGCGCGTTTGTAAATATGGGATAAGAACGCTGACACTGTTTAATGCAATGCTATAATAATTAATTTTTTAACTTTACTAATCTTATAATGATTGGAATACATTGTTTTTTTCACTTTACGTAAGTTAATTAATTTATTTCCATCTGTATTCTTTTTTTGCAATGTTATTGCCGGCAATCTTAGGCTTAATTGTAGAGATGTTTCATATGAAATTGAAACATTCAATAAGTTAATGATTAAAGTGTTTATTTACGTTCTTGGCCGATAAATCATTTTCTATATTGTAATTTTCAAATTTATTTATTAGTATGTGTAAAAAAAAAAGGCTGGAAATCACATTGTTTTTTGTTTCGTGTTTTGATGGTGCGATTTTCGACGGATAGTTTGACTTCATGGATGTAAACAGATTCGCAAATCACTATTTATTTTTTGCTTCTGTTTCTTATTATACTCATGTCAAAAAACGGTGATTTTTTTCCCACTTATAATTTCATTTTTGAGCAAATTCATAACGTTTAGGAAGTATTTACATTACATCTCATAGTCTCGCCGAATAATAGAAAATTGCATATGAAATGAAAATAATCCCAGTTATAAACAGCTTTGTAAATCATTAATATTTCTTTAATGTTTCACTTTTTTTTTAGTACACTTTTTTTAAAAAGTGTTCCCGTGACAAAATTTGCTGAGTTTTTTTGGGGAGAAGGAGGAGGGAATATTTTGATGAAATTTGCTATTTTTTTTTTAATCGCTTGATCTTGATCTCTCAACAATGTTTTTTCAGAAATATGAAGATCATTATAATCAACAAAGAAAAATAAAATTATCAGAAGAGATCCCTCTTTTTGCATAGCTTTCAATCATGATAAAGCAGTCTTTATATACCATATTCATTGCTTGCTGGTTTTTTTTATGATTATTTGGCAAAATTTGCATTTTTTGTGGTACCTAGATGATTTGAAAATTACAATATAGAAAATGCTTTATCGGCCAAGAACGTAAATAAACACTTGGAAATAAAATAACTTATGTAAAGTGAAAAAACCAATGTATTTCAATCATTATAAGATAAGTAAAGAAAAAAAATATAATTATCATAGCATTGCATTAAACAGTGATAGCCAAAATTTAGTCTCTCTGTGTTGTTTTCTCACAATCTGTTTACCAATATTTGCGTTTTTTGAAGTACCTAGACAAATTTAAAGTATTTTTTCAAGATCTTTTGACGAAATTCACATCTTTTCTGGTACCAGGAAAAAATTATTTGTTTTCTTAGGGATTTTCGGTGAAATTTGTCATTTTTTTCTCGCTATCTTTCGATGTAATTTGCCGTTTTATCAAATTTATGCTTTTTTCATGATTTTTTTTTTAATTTGTCGTTTTTTTCAGAAATTTGTCATATTTTCGCTTTTTTTTCTTTGCAAAAATTACCTGTTTTGCGATCTTTTGATGAAATGTGCCTCTTTTTTTCATCTTTTGACAAAATGTGTTGTTTTCTCACAATCTGTTTACCAATATTTGCGTTTTTTGAAGTACCTAGACAAATTTAAAGTATTTTCAAGATCTTTTGACGAAATTCACATCTTTTATGGTACCAGGACAAATTTATTTGTTTTCTCAGGGATTTTCGGTGAAATTTGTCGTTTTTTTCTCGCTATCTTTCGATGTAATTTGCCGTTTTATCGAATTTATGCTTTTTTTGTTAAATTTGTCGTTTTTTTTTGTTATTTTCAGAAATTTATCATATTTTCGCTTTTTTTTCTTTGAAAAAAATTACCTGTTTTGCAATTTTTTCTTGAAATGTGCCTCTTTTTCATCTTTTGACAAAATGTGTTGTTTTCTCACAATCTGTTTACCAATATTTGCGTTTTTTGAAGTACCTAGACAAATTTAAAGTATTTTTTCAAGATCTTTTGACGAAATTCACATTTTTTCTGGTACCAGGAAAAAATTATTTGTTTTCTTAGGGATTTTCGGTGAAATTTGTCATTTTTTTCTCGCTATCTTTCGATGTAATTTGCCGTTTTATCAAATTTATGCTTTTTTCATGATTTTTTTTTAAATTTGTCGTTTTTTTCGTTATTTTCAGAAATTTGTCATATTTTCGCTTTTTTTTCTTTGCAAAAATTACCTGTTTTGCGATCTTTTGATGAAATGTGCCTCTTTTTTTCATCTTTTGACAAAATGTGTTGTTTTCTCACAATCTGTTTACCAATATTTGCGTTTTTTGAAGTACCTAGACAAATTTAAAGTATTTTCAAGATCTTTTGACGAAATTCACATCTTTTATGGTACCAGGACAAATTTATTTGTTTTCTCAGGGATTTTCGGTGAAATTTGTCGTTTTTTTCTCGCTATCTTTCGATGTAATTTGCCGTTTTATCGAATTTATGCTTTTTTTGTTAAATTTGTCGTTTTTTTTTGTTATTTTCAGAAATTTATCATATTTTCGCTTTTTTTTTCTTTGAAAAAAATTACCTGTTTTGCAATTTTTTCTTGAAATGTGCCTCTTTTTCATCTTTTGACAAAATGTGTTGTTTTCTCACAATCTGTTTACCAATATTTGCGTTTTTTGAAGTACCTAGACAAATTTAAAGTATTTTCAAGATCCTTTGACGAAATTCACATCTTTTATGGTACCAGGATAAAATTATTTGTTTTTTCGGGGATTTTCGGTGAAATTTGTCATTTTTTCTCACTATCTTTCGATGTAATTTGCTGTTTTATCGAATTTATCCTTTTTTCGTGATTTTTGTTTGTGAAATTGTTCTTTGTTATTTTTTTTTAGAAATTTGTCGTTTTTTTCCACTATTTTTAGCTAAATTTACCATTTTTTGCAATTACCTGGATAAATTTTATGTGCTTTTTGAGATCTTTGGGCGAAATTCACATCTTTTATGATAACTGGATGAAATTCGTCATCTTGAGGTCTTTCAGCAAAGTTTATCGTTTTTCTCGATTTCTTTCGATGACAGTTGTCGTGTTGTCATGATTTTTCGATGTAATTTGCCGTTTATTGAAGATCTTTTTGCAAAATTTATCTTTTTTGTGATTATTTGATAAAATTTGCTTTTTTTTTTCAATCCTTTGACGAAAATTGTTGTTTACTCACAATCATTTGTCGAAATTTGTTTTCTCACAATATTTTGAATTTTTTTTCATAATATGTTTACAAATTTGCCATTTTTTAGGGATTTTTTTTGTCAAAATTTGCCTTTTTAAAAAAAAAATTTCATGAAAATTGCCATTTTTTTAGACGTTTTGGCAAAATTTTTATTTTTGTGCAATACTTTTGCGAAATTTGTTTTATTTGGGATATCTAGACATTTTTTTTTTTTTTTTGCAGTTTTTTGACAAATTTTTTAGAGATCTTTTGAAGAAATTTGTTGTTTTTTGCAATCTGTTGACGAAATTTGCTGTTTTATTTTCCCACATCTATTTATAAAATTTCCGGGCAATGTTTTTTTTTTTTTTTTTTTTTTTTTTTTTTTTTTTTTTTTGGGGGGGGGGGGGGAGTATTTTGATGAAATTTTCTAATTTTTGTGATTATTTGCCAGAATTTGTGTTTTTTATGGTACCTAGACAAACTTTGGTACATAGCAAATGATTTCTAGCATTTTTTTTTAAAAACTTAAACAGTTGAAAAATAATCTGCAAACATTTTCAAGTCTGACGTGTGTCGCAGCGTTGCACCAATTCTGCACCCGGGATCATGTCATGTTGGTGTTACGTTGGTAAATGGAAAAGCATATTGAAATTTTTAATAAATATTAATCTTTAAAAAAAAAGTTTTCTTTGAAAAAATTTTTATAGTGGCAAAATACTTTTTTTTCTTTGATTCTTTCATATTGTTGCTGTCAAGTTTTGACGGGCTTCACCTAGCCAGAATAAATATTATCATTAATTTTTTTAATATGTGAAATTTACATGTATTTTTGATTTATGAAAAGGTAATAGAAAAGTAGTTGAAAATGCAAATGTTTATTTGTTGAATGGGGTGGGTAATGTAACAACAAATTAACCACGGAGAGGATCATTGTTATAGTTGCTAAATGGCAAACTATAAATTCAGTCTTATTTTGCTGCGAAGTAAGTGAAGTATGTATATTTTGTATGAAATGAGTGATGACAGTAATTTATGATTTATTCATGTTATGTACAATTTATTGGTGTTGTATTTGTAAATGAAAAATTATCAAATGAGAGAGATTCTAATTCTATGACAGCATGTTTGAATGTAACTCGGCCAATTGCGGGTCATTTGCCTGGATGTAAAATGCAGGTTGTTCTTTTATTTATTGAAATTTTTGCTGAAGATTAGTCGTTAAAAAATCCTTTAATAGCTGGAAAATACCTTTTTCTTTCTTCGGTGCCGTCAAGTTTTGACGGGTTCCATCTAGTTATGGATAAAGTTAATGCTAGAGCGACGGCACACAAAAGATTTAATGTGACACTTGTACTCTAAAAATTTTTATTTTCAATTTTAGGTGCCTCTGAACTGTAGGATGAGCATTTTGAAGGTGCATAAAATATAGAAAAGGAACAAAGGCAAGGCTAACATTTAAAACTAACATAGATTTGGATTTTGACTTTATTGCCTAAAAGTATGTATTTAAACTAACAGAGATACCAACTTACAAAGATTTAAATTCCAATTATTGTAAAAAAAGACAAATGTTAATTAGGAAAATATAATATAGCTATGAACAAGAATGTATAATAATATCTTAAAAGTGCTACACAATTCCGAATAGCTTTCTTTACCTATAGAAACCTCGAAAACTAACACATTGTTGAGATTTAAGGAAGTATTTATAAAAAACAAAGTTTCTTTAGCTGTCTCTGATTTACGGAAACGTTTTCGAAACATCTCGTTTCCATAGTGTATTAATATGTTTTCTTAAGTCGGAACATCTGTTTTAGGATGCTATCTGTTCCCAATAAAACATTTTCAGTTGCATCATTGAATTTATACATGCTTACAGTAACAAAATGATACTAGTTTTGATGTTATTTGTGTTAATTTATCATGTTTGTCTGTAATATGGGTTTGTTGAACATAAAACTGTTTACTTAAATATGGATAAAATCTGAATAACATGCATTGGAGTCCAAAAATTACGGGCAAATCAGATAAATTAGAATAAAACCTGAACAAGACAATAAGAACGGATTGCTTAAACAATTTTGATCACTTATCTTTTGATCAGCCTGTTTTCTATTTTTAAAGTGTGCAATTTAATGTTCAATAGTGTGCAATTGAACGCTATTTTGACTATATTAGGATCAAGATAGAATTAAATTATGGCTATGTAACAGCACTGTAAAAAAAAGGGAGATTTTACGGAAATTCTACTGGTAATTGGGACGCCAGGACAAATCACTGTTTTTTAACCTAAATTTTTCCGTAAATTACAGACATTTTTCCGTTTTTTTCGAAACATTTTCTGGCATTTAAAGAAAATTTTCCGTTAAAAAACAGTGAATTTTACTGGCATCTTTATTACCAGTAGAATTTCCGTAAAATCGTCTTTTTTTCCTGTAAAAACGACTGGACAGTTTGCTGAAAATAGCTGATTTCTTTCCTTTTACATAAAAGACATTAGTTACCTGTTCCCAGTAGTCTCGAAACCACGGATTTCTCGAGTTGTTACGTGGACTTAGACTACTGAAGTATTGTTTGAAGGGGAAGACGCTCGCATAGCTCGGTTGCACCATCAGGGCTCCCAGGGACACCAGAGGATAACTGTGGAAAGAGTCGACAAGCGTCTCAAATGTGAGCCACACGAAATCGCCGATGTCCATTCTGCCGCCGTCCAGTTCCGTTTTCACGATCGAAAACAGTTTCATCGAATCGCTGGCATCAAGGAATAGAACAACCACCCTATAAATAGAAAAAAAAGAGTGAAATTAAATATCTTTGTACCATGGGGCAGTTTTTAATGAGTTCTTAGTACTGAACGTTTGGAACAATAAATTTGATTCAATGAAATACAGCTTGTTCATACGAGAGGTCTATTTGGATTTTGATTATTAAATAATAAATTTAAATTTTCAAATAATCTATGAAATATAAATATGCTGGTAGAGGGTACCGGCAAATACACTACAATTGTTATTATAGCAGAATATTAAAGCTCCAGTACTTTTTTTAGAAATTAAACACTGCTGTTAACAGTTAATGTTAGAAAAAAAATCTTGATTCATATAAAGTTTTCAGTTTAATTTTAAATTTAATGCTCTTTCAATAAAAGAATTCTCCTTATAAGCTTTGACATGAAGATTTATAATAATTGAATTATCACACTGAGCCATTATTTTAATTGAATGCAGAGATATAATATATATTTAAAATGACTTACATTAGAAAATATATAATGCTTAGTTCTTAATAAAACAGAAAAGTAAAGGGAATTTTTTTTTTCAATTTTGAATTTTTTCAAATACAAAAATAGTTATATTTTCTATAGTTTCCTTCTTGATGAATCTAGTAATAGGTCATTTTGCGCATCTGTAAGGTTTATACTTTCTGTAAAATATTCTGTCAACCCATTTCTTATAAATCATTTACTCAATGATCAAAATCACAATTTTCAGAAAATTGACTTTAAAATAGATAATGGCGTACTTTCGCAGTGTATTTTTATTTTTAATGTACAATATTGAATAAAAGCATTTTTTTTTAGTTCAATTGTTTGACAGAATGATAAAAAGATATAAAATCCTAGCAGTATCTTCAAACTTTATTTTAATTTTTATTATTTTTTGCCATTTTTTTATGCACTAGACAGCGTACACTCAGTTCAGCTAAATGTATTTAAGTTTCCTTTGTGCTACATACTACTATTACACTTAGCTGTGCATTGAACTTGGAGCTTTTCAAAATATGTAAAAATGCTTATTTCTAATTCAAAATTACCACTTTTTAACCATTCGAGTGCTCATAAAATAATTACATTATCACATAGAGCTTAGATTATAGCTCAGAATAGGGTGAGTGATTTGAAAAGCATGCTGACAAAATTTCATTGAAATAGGTTTAAAATATTTTATGTACAGTAATATCTTGATTTCGTTGAATTCGGTTACACTCCAATGACCAACAACAATTAGAGTCTAAATAACAACGTTTGGTGTTAAAGAGGAATGGCTAAACGGCTCATAAAACGCTTCGTTTAAGAATCAGTCCTGCCTTTGCTTAGAAAAATTGGAATAATGAAATAACGAGTTGTTAAATTAATTAATAGAATCATGTTCATTCATTTATTCTTATTATTTTTTTAAATAGCGTTTTTCTGTTTATAATTAAAAAAATATATATCATTGACCAATTTCAATAACGCCACCTAAAAAAAAAAAAAAAAAAAAAAAAAAAAAAACACGATTTTACTAAAAAGTAGTCGATTGCACATTGCTTCATTATCAAAAAGGATTTTTTTAATAAACATTTTTTTAAAAGGTACTTGGCCCTTTAAACAGAAGCATATTAAAGGAAAACGTACCTAGCACCTTCATTTCTTTTAAACTGTAACTTGTTGAACAAGACGCTCATGGCAGCATTTGAAAATGACGAAGGAATTTTTTCAGCCAAAGCCAGTTCAATTTCCCGAGCTTCCGCTTTTTCTTTGAATGCCTGGAATAGATTGAGTTGCATACTGGATTCTTCTGAATACAATGCAGATACATAGTTCCATTTGAAATGTTTGAGCAAGTCTACGAGAGCTCCAGCTCTCACATCGTTAGGCAAAGACAACCGGAGGAGAGTTGGATATTTAGTCTTGTCATTAAAAGGGGTCGAGGTGACTTTAGGAGCAACAGTCATCATTTGGAAAGGCATCGACACGTCAATGATCGGCTGAATGACGTCATCATTCTGAGTCGCTACCAGGCCTAAGATCTGATTGACGCTGGGGAGTTTGTGCGCTGTCGTTGCAGATATAGAACTGCTGAAGAAATTCGCGACATCCCTTGCCGCTTTCTCTTTGCTGCTACACGTGTCAAATATGATGGCGCCTAAATTAACTCCCGGTAAGAGTTGAGGGCTACTGTTGATTTGGTCCAGCGCCCAGAGAAAGGCTTCCAGCGTCTGCATTCCCGACGGTTCGACGTCAGAGTTGCATATGAGAGGGTTCACAGTAGATTTGTGAATGTCGACAGACGTTGCCAGATAGAGGTGGTCTTTGGAATCCAAGATAACAAAGTCGGTAGGTCTTCGGCCGCAGATTTCGCAATCTCTTAAGCATTCTGAGCTTAGTTTATCGACACTGATTTCTTGACCATCAGAATTATACATAACTATCTCCGCCAGATTGTTTAAGTGACTCTGGTATGTGCCAACCTAAATATAATATAAAGAAAAAATGAAATGAAAATATTTTATAATGGAAAATATAATAGAAACAATTTGAATATATAGGATGTTCCCAAAACATTGATCTTGGTTTTTAATTCTTAAATACTGGTCATAGAAATATATTATAAATTACAAAGTTTTGTAAAAAAAACATAGAATTTGATAAAAAATTACAAAATTTAACTTTTTATACGGTCTTTCTTACAAAAAATTTTCAAACGAAAAAAATATGGCCCTTATACTAACAATGCCATGTAGAAAATTTTAGCATTTTATCATAGAAAATTTCTGAGATATGCTTAACCACGGTACTTTAAAGTATCATTAAAATAACTTATTTTAAAATTCATTTATTATATATTTTAGCAGTAGTACAATTGTTTACTATGTTTCTGCAAAAAAAAGAAAAAAAAATGCATTGAGTAAAAGATTTATGACAGAAAGCTTCGCAATTTATTTTCTTTAGAACTTCAAAATTCTTTATTATTAAAATTTTAGTTTTATCCTCATTTAGCTAAGCTTGCTTTTCATGATTTAAAATTTGAAAAGAAAAATTTTGAATAAAAAAAATTTTTTTTTTTACTTATTTGATACACCACTATTCCAAACAACAAACTTTTCTGTATGTCACATTTGGCATAGAGATCTTGTACAAAGTTTTTTATTTAAATATTTATGTTAAAAAATTTTTGGTAACATATCTTCGCCGACAAATATTCAACCTTACTGATACTGTTAACAATGTTACATTATTTATGATAACTTACTATTTTAATTACCTTTTTTTTTTGCTTTTATACAAGTGTTTCGGCACCTAATGTAGCAAAACCATGTTTACGGCCCACGAAAAAGAAAGAAAAAAAAAAAGCTTAAGTATGGCTGGGCTCACTATAAAAAAACGGACGATTTTACGGAAGTATTTCTGGTAATCCGGACGCCAGTACTATTTTCTGTTTTTTTAACGGAAAAAAAAAATTCGTAAATTTAGAAAAAAACTGAAAAAAAAATCCCGGAATTTTTTTTTGGAATTTACGGAAAATTTGCCGTTAAAGACAGTAAATAGTACTGGCGTCCAGATTACCAGTAATACTTCCGTAAAATCGTCCGTTTTTTTACAGTGAGATTGATAGCATAATCTGTCACCTTACTTTAATAAGAATCACTTATGCTAGGCATATAGCAATTTCACACGATTTCAATTTAAAAGAAGCTAATTAAAAATTCAAGCATTTTCGAATGAATAATTCAAGTTATTTACCTTCAAATAATGATCAGTACTATATAATCTAGCATCCTTTGAATAGTTTCAAATTTTGTTCTATATTTTTATATCATGATTTGGGGCTAAACAATTCTACATTCTCAAAAATTGAAGCAAGTCGGTAAATATTAACTCACAAATCAGTTGCTTAGAAACTTAATAAATTATTATTTTAGTGTTTGCTAATACTTTAAAAGTTTATGCATTTTTAACTGAATTCCCAAGTACCATACAGCGGTTGGCCGAAGTTTGCTAATTGTTTTTGCATGTTGCCCCACAGTGGGAAATATGTCCCTTGCCATACCATTAGCCGAGAAAAGGCTTAACAATGATCCAACCGTTTGCTGTCCAAATGTTGCCCAGATACGCTTCAAATTAGAATGACCTCTGAATCTATCATTTCCTTGCGATTTCCATGAATTGCCAACAATGGGCAACAAACTATGTTATTTGGATTAAATCATACAACATTCTTAGAAAATCGTAACAATTTTATTAACACAATGAAAATATACATAATGGATCTTACCTTTTCATAAACGAAATTCTTTCCAGCAGCTCTCCTAAAATTGAAAATTTCAATCGGCAAGTTTCCATAACCTTGCTTGGTAAATGCAAACATTTCGCCTCTTGCGTCTAATCTCGAAGAAGCCGTCTCACGAATATAACTGAATAGATGTTTGCGCAATTCGTGGCTCTGCAGCATTTTCGGACAAAGTCCAGGCTGGGGGTGGCAGTGTTCGTTTCTCAACCTCGCTAAGCCAGCAGATATAGCAAGCAGACCTTGGATGATATTCACAGTCGAGGAAGAAGGGGAGTAGGTAATGGGTTGTTCGTTGACACATTTCTGTTCTTTACATTCTTGTTTCTGCTCCCAAAGTTGTCGGAACCAAGGATTCCTTCTGTTTTCATTTGGATCTAACCTCTGGAAATAGGTGTTGAAATCTTCCACTTCTCCTTGCTGAGTTTTCAGTACTATGACTCCGGTGACTTCGTTTTCGAACTCTTTAAAAGATTGTAAGTTAACAATCCAGTCACCACTGGAAATGATGACTAGATCACCTCGACTGATTAGTCCTGCCAAAACAGCTTTGTGCACGGCTTTCAAAAACGCTTCAGTGGTCTTTTCATTTGTATACATTACTACAGCACGTGCACCTTTGGCTTTAGCTTCCACTACATGCATCAAAATTCGGTCCATCTCTGCATCGGTGGTTGTGGTAGGGGCTAAATCCACAGACACACATATATCATGCTCTTTGGCAAAAGATTTAAACGATTCCAGCATTAGTTCGCTTCGGGCGTCCCCATCGTGGATGACCGTCACGTAATTCCAACCTAGATACACCAGTGTGTCTACAGTAGCTTTTGTTTTCTTTTCCAAAGGTAGAGCAACTTGAAGGTGTAAACTATCCATATCTTTAGGGCGTATCGAATCCGTTACTGAAATGGTAGTTATGTTTAACGGTGAAATGATTGACGAAGCTGCTTTCACTTCGTCGGGATTTCCTATAATTATGAAAGCTAAATCAGAAGTAATGTCGTCCAAATCTTTCTTTTTGTTATCAAGCAAGTAATTGGAGAGCTTTTGCGTAATTTGGACGGGAGAAGCACAAGTATCGATTGCAACAACTCGTAGGCGAATATCTGGCAGGAATTCTGTATCTCTGTTGATTTGGTCGACAGTCCAGAGTGCCGCTTCGAGATCTTGAATAGCCTGTTCATTGATTTTGTCACTGCATTCGAGTGGATTCGAACCAGCTTTATGAATTGGGAGAAGGATAGGAATCGATATGTCATCGGATTGAGAGGCTATAACGATGTCTTCTGTCGATGACATTCCGACATAAGGATCTTCGAGTCTTGATTGTCGAACACTGAAAAGATAGAAACACAGATTGATAAAGTATGATCTTAATTTATAAATATAAAAGAAGCTTCGAGAAGTTCTGTTAGAGACAGTTCAGAAACACTTGCATTGTTTTCAATTTGTTTTTTTAAATACACAAGAAACTTTGAGAAGTTTGATGAATATTAGTTTAAAAAACAATACTATTATCTTTAATTTGTTTTAGATAAGTTAAGTAAACTTTTTAAAAAGGTAGTTATGGAATAAACTATATTATTTTAATTTTCTTTTAATTATAATAGAAATGCGAGAAGCCTTATGAGTGGCAGTTTCTGAAACAACTGCATTATTTTCAGTTTGTTTTTTAAGTATAAAACAAATTTCGAGAAGTTTCATGAGAGACAGTTTCAGAAACAACTGTATTATTTTCAATTTGTTGTTTAGATATGAAAAAGGCTTCCAGAAATTGTATGATATATAGTTTCAGAAACAACAATGTTACTTTTGAAAACATATTAGAAAGTTTTAGTTAATAAAAAAAGCTTAAAAAATTATGAGAGGCAGTTTCATAAACAATTATAAGAAACTAATTGTATTATCAAACCCTTCACGACGAGCATCATTCATATGGGGTGCGTACAATACTTTTGACTACCACTAATTTTGAATAGTATTTTCGGCCATATTTAATTCCGTAATATTTGATCTTGCATAAGAAAAAAAAAAATATTTTTAAAAAATATTACTACTAACAAAAAAAAAAAGATCATTTTTGTTAATTAGTTAATAAGAACTAATTAGAGATCTGATCTTTAAATAGTTTAACAATAATTAAATAGCTAAATAGTAGTTTTAAATAGCTAAATAATAGCTTTAAATTGTTAAATAATAATAATAATAGATAAAACACAATTAAGGAAATTGTATGAATGGCTGTCGAAAGTATTTTGATGAGTATAATCAGTTTAAAAAGTTAAGATCAAATATTACGTAATTAAATATGGCCAAAAATACTATTCAAAATTAGTGGTAGTCAAAAGTATTGTACGCACCCCATATGAATGATGCTCGTCGTGAAGAGTTTGATTATACAATTAGTTTCTTATAATTGTTTATGAAACTGCCTCTCATAATTTTTTAAGCTTTTTTTATTAACTAAAACTTTCTAATATGTTTTCAAAAGTAACATTGTAGTTTCTGAAACTATATATCATACAATTTCTGGAAGCCTTCTTCATATCTAAACAACAAATTGAAAATAATACAGTTGTTTCTGAAACTGTCTCTCATGAAACTTCTCGAAATTTGTTTTATATCATACTTAAAAAACAAACTGAAAATAATGCAGTTGTTTCAAAAACTGTCACTCATAAGGCTTCCCGCATTTCTAATTAAATAGCTAAATAGTAGTTTTAAATAGCTAAATAATAGCTTTAAATTGTTAAATAATAATAATAATAGATAAAACACAATTAAAGAAATTGTATGAATGGCTGTCGAAAGTATTTTGATGAGTATAATCAGTTTTCAAGTAAAGAATTTTATATGTAAAGATGATTGGTAATAATGATAACGAATTTATATATATATACTCGTATTTTATTATTGTTTTTGCACATGTCTATTTATAAATTTTCTGAGATAGTGTTTCAGATACAGATGTAGAAAACTATAGAAAAAAAAATGCTACTTTTTACAATTTATTTCAAACTTTGATATGTATATATAAGGGTGAATATCACAAAATATCCGATTTTGATCATCTGAGACATTGAAATTATCCATTGAAAACAACTCAAGGTTTCAGGAGGGAAATTTATTTTCTATTGAATAATAAAGGATTTTCCATGTAAAATTGCTAAATTTTGAAGAACTTAAAAAATAAGTTAGTTTTTATGTAATTATGTGTCATTTCTTATATGTATGTCAAGATAATGACAATTTTATACTAAAACACTCTTTACATTCTAATTTATTATTTTATTTTTAGTCTAACATTTTAATTTTGTTTCAAAAAATATGTTCTTAATATAGTAGCTCAAATTCCATGTAATGTTAGGTTTTATTTGTTAATTTATGGAAGCCAAGAAAATGACATAATAAAAGTCTACTCTCAATTTTTACAAAGACTTTAATCACATTATTTAAAAAAATAGCTAAAATATCTTGCTCGTAGCTATGATTTTACTACTTCTGACTTGAACTATGTCAAAAATAAGAAGAATTGCAGCGAAATATTTGCACATGATAAAGAATTAAAATGCAGGTTAGGAAAATGACATTTATTTTCAATTACAATCATATTTTAATTATGAAAAATTATTTATAAAATATAGAATTTTTTACCCTCCTCATAAATTTGTTTTATAAGGTATAAGTATTAATTAAAAATAATAAGAAAAATGGAAAAAGATATTTATACAGCACAGCAGAAGGTTCTTTACTTTGCACACATCACAGTATGGCATGCCAAGAAAATGACAATCTGAAATTCTAAGTCTTTTAATAGCTTTATTTATGCTATTAGAAATGAAATATCTCTTGAAAATATTTCTAAGGATATTTATTGTTAAAATGTATCAAAAGAAATTGAATTGTATAATCTGTAATGGGAATTTTATTCTGCAGACTGCAATTTCCGTATTTTTGGATATTCATCCATAACCCAAGGAAAATTATGAGCGAAGTTTTAGAAAGAACTACACAAATCTATAAACAATGAAAATAAAAAAATGTTAAAGACCTGATCATAAAATACATAGATAAATCAAATCAATAGCTGGAGAAAACATTTTTAGAGTGACCTAATAAAAATGCATAATAACGTATTTTATCCACAAAGCTAATAGAAAATAACAATAAATTTATTTGCATTTTATTATAGATTTTACACATTTCAATTAATACATTTACGTGAAATATTTGGTAAAAAAACATTTAGTTTTTTTTAGCACTATTAGACGAGAATAATTTTGAACTTTATAAGTAGAAATTCTATTTTTAATTATAAAAAAATTATATTACCAATGAACTATTTAATACAAAATAAGCTACATTAAAATTATGATCATTGAATAAATAAGCAAGAAAAATAAATCTCAAAATTAAAATTATCATCTTTGGATAAACAATCGGTAAAATAAGTTACATTAAAATTCTGCTCTTTGGATAATCAGAAAAAATAAATAACAGAATAAGTCGTATAAAAATTCTTCTCGTTAAATATTTAGAAATTTAAATAAGAAAATACGCTACATTAATAGTTACTCTTTGAATAAAAGATCGGGAAAATTGCATAACAGAATAAGATGCATCAAAATTCTGCTCTTTGAAAAAATAATTGGAATAATTAAATAACAGAATAAAATGCATTAAAATTCTCCTATTTGGATAATTATTAGGGAAAGTTAAATAATAAAATACACTACACTAAAATTCTACTCTTTGAATAAATAATCTACAAAATTAAATATCAGAAGAAACTATATTAAAATTCTGCTCTTTAGATGGATAATCGAAAAAAAAAAAAAAAAAAATAACAGAAGTTGCAATGAAATTCTCCTCTTTATTTAAATTTTCCGGAAAATTAAGCAACAGAATAAGCTGCACTAAAAATCTTCTATTTGGATAAATATTCGGGAAAATTAAATAATAAAATACGATACATTGAATTTTATTCTTTAAATAAATAATAATAAATAAATAAATAATAATAATAATAAATAAATAACAGAAAATGCTGTATTAAAATTATCTTTTTTGAAAAAATAATCTGAAAAACTAAATAACAGAATACGCAGCATTAATAGTTTATTATTTGAATAAATAATCAGGAAAACTAAAGTGCAGAATAAGCAGCGTACAACCAGAATAGAATTTCCATTTACGAAGTTCAAAATTATTCTCTTCTATTAGTTGAATATTCTAAATACTCCGAGTAAAATTCTACTCTTTGGATAAACAGTCGGAAAAAATAACCAACAAAATGTGCTGCATTAAAATTCTTCTCTTTTGGTTGAACATTCGGGGCAATTAAATAACAGAACGCGTTTTGTTAAAATTCTACTTATTGAATAAATAATCAGAAAAATCAAATAACAGAGTTCGATGTATTAACTATTGTCTTTGGGGGGGGGGGGGGGGGAGAGGGAGGGAAAATTAAATGATTGAATATGCTTCATTAAAATTTTGTCTTTAAATAAATAAATGGGGGGGAAAAGGTGATAGTGAACTAAAATACTTATTTGCAGTTAATAATCGTCCAGTATTAGACATTGCAATATATATATATATATATATATATATATATATATATATTTATATACATAGCATTAAAGGAAATTGTAAAAATAAATAATACCTTATGCAGTCTTTGCAACCACCTTTAGGACATACGGATGGGGTATAGCGGAAGGTAGCATCAATAACTTTTGCTTCCTGGGCATCGTAAGCTAAAACCTATGAAATAAAACAATAGTAATAAAATTAATTAAAAAATATTTTAACTAAGTACGAAATTACTAATTAACTAACACAAGTTGTTTGAAGTATAGATAACAAAACCAAAATAGACTTGAACAAAAACGTCTTAAAAATATCGATTCTGTTCGAAGTATGTACAAATTTTGGTACTTGTTGTGAAGAGGTCAATGTCCAGTGTCATGACTACTGTTTAACTCATTATCTACCAATGGTACTTATAAGTACCATTGTGGAAAATTTAATAAAAACGTATTTAATCAGTCTATTAATAAAAGTTCTTTTTCTTACCACGTAATATACTTTACTCGATCTAATTTAGATAGAATAGAAAAACAGTCGAAGTTAAGTATTTTAAAAAAGAAGTAATTTTCTTAATCATTTTCATAGGTGTATCTTTTTTTTTCTTTGGAAAAGTTATGGGAAATATTTTCGACGGTAAAAGCCTTTCCATTTACAGAGAGGATCATAATACATTTAAATACATTGCTTTTATAAGAATTGTAATATTTCCATAAGAATATTTTAGGTTAATTAATTTGATTATTTTTATAAATATTTTACAAAAAAAAATAAATAAATAAATAAATATCGACATATTTAATCAGTTTTAATGAAAAAACACTTCTAAATTTTACATTGCTATTATCTAAAAATTCCAGTATATCTTCAGATATTAACCCCTTCGCAAAGGTAGCCTTTTACGAAATATTTAATGTTTTGCCACCGGTTTTTAAAAACAGAAATTTGTGCCTTTTTAAATCGAGAAAATGCCCCGATTCAATAAGGCAAATTTTACAGTTTAATTTTACTGGTGGTGATAAACAAGGATTCTTAAGCCTTTTTGAGGCACGTATACGTGTCGCTCGTCCCCAAGAGAGGTTAAAGAAGACAATTAATGATGCGAAGCCATTTCTTGATAAATAATTCGGTAGATAAAGGGTTAAACTTGTGCATCTGGAAGGGTCCACCCTATGCTTAGAGTGAGCATCCTGCAGTCTGATTGGATAAAAGTATTATGCCCTATTAGACCGGGAGGCGACTGCACAAATCGTCACCTTAGTGAATTGACGGCTGAAATTTTAGAATTAGACAGAACTCGATTAGCATAATAAAATGCAGCTAATTTGCCAAGTCATATGTTGGTGAAAACCATCTGAAGACCCGATTTTAGTGATTGAATGGTGGGTTTACCACTGTATTTTAAAAGCCTCATTCCTCCATTCAGTGGCGCAGCCCGAATTCGGTTCTAGGGGGGGGGGGGGGGTTGAGTTTCTGATAAAGGTGTTTGCCGGTTATTTGAATCGCCGGTTAATAGAATCAGTACTAGTTAGACTATTCACTGCATAATACTCAAACTGAAAGAGCATTTGTGTGGCAGGAAATCATTATTCTTTTAGCATAATACGTCTCAGAAAAATGATTTTGTTTAAATAACCATTTTTTACATAACTAATCCATGTAGTGTGCCCTTTTACAGCTTTAAGTAGAGTTTTCGCCATTTAATTGAATATCTTTATTAAATGAAATCCGATTCAGTAAAGTGGCAGATCCCGAAATAAGCCAAAACGTTTAAATATTAAGATTAGTTTTGATTCATATAAGCGGCAATTATAGCTATATTTCTTAGCTCTGGGAGGGGTTTTAACCCCAAAACCTCCCCCTTGACTGCGCCACTGCCTCCATTTTTCACGCCCTTGGGTGCTGAAAAACATACCCAATAGACCATTAAAATTTGTCGACTGGCGATAAACCTGCGACCTCCGAATCAAGTTCGATTTGCAGGTATTGACTTAGCAGACTAGTTATATTTTAATCCGTAAATCGAGTTTTAACTAATATTAGGATTTTAACCGTGAAATCGGTGAGGTGATGCTGTCTCCTAGTCTATGTATTTTTGTGAAATATTGTTGATTTAACTGCGCATTATCATTTTTTTAACTATAAGGATTCGAGGCACTTTATATATAATTAACTTTAACATTCTACTCTACAACTTATTACGAAAGGTATTAAGCAAAGTGTCCTGGGGTAATAACGCCAGGGTGGATAACAACGCCAAATGCTAATATCATGTGTAGCTATTAAGAAATTCAGAAAAAATGCACTACGGATTTTGCGTTAAAAACCTATGAGTCATCCTAATCAGAAACAACCGCTAAAAGTACATTTGGGTACACCTTATACGTGGCGTAAGCAAGTAAAAGTCAACGTCCTCTCTAAAACTGATTAAGTTGTTCTATGATGTGAAGACTATATATTTATTATGAAATACTTTGTTTATTACATAAAGTTGCAGCATATTTCATGTACTTTCAAAATGTTGGGCTAGATTTTTGATATATTCACGAGGTAGCTTGTAGTTTATAACATACTGCGTAAAATGTATACCGGGCTAACAACGCATTCCACTGATGTTCTTACCTCGGTCGATTCTTTTCAGTGGCAGAACTATATTTTTTATTTTGTTTCATTTACTTTGAGACCATTTTTGCCATTGTTGAAAATTAAAAACGATAACAAGAAACTTGCATGTCCTAAATCCTGCAAATTTTTTTTCATGTGAGAAGAATAAAATATCACAATTATTGTTACTACATCCTGACATCGCAGTTAATAGTAACTAAAAGCAATTTGCCAATTTCTAGAGCTGTAGAGTTTGTATCCTTAAATTGGACAATTTGTATGCCATTATTCCACTTTATTTTATTGTTTTGTTTAAGTAGGTTATTACAAACATAGGCGAGTAATAAAGCCAAATAGCGTTGTCAAGAAATCAGGTCATTACATTTTATGTATCTGCTAATATGAATACACATGAATACTATGAATACAAATCTGCTAATATATGTTCTTGTACACATAGTCAGTAAGTTGCTGAATAAAAACATAAATTTGTTTTTAAAAAAACAGAGCCATAAAAATTGATAGAATTTTAACGTGGCATTATTACTCCAGGACACTTTATGAAATTATACCTGTCGTGATTTTGAATATTTCACTGAAAAAATGATAACTGTAGTCAATTTTAACATATTTTTAAATTTTCTACTGAAAATACGAGGAATAGGGCAACACCCCCAGTAATTGGCATGCACCAGTGATTGGCACATCCTACAAACATGTCCTAAAATAAGATTTATATCCAGTCTTTTAAAAATGCAAGACTATATACCAGTTATATGCTCATTTACGTTAAAGATTATAACTTTGATTTATGCTACTAGATGACAGTAGTGCCTTGGAAAGAGAAACAATTATGGCTTGTATCAAATTAGCCATTTTTGTTGGAAATGCTTCTTTTATGGCTTAAGGAAGGCATGCTTTTCAATTAATTATTATCTGATTTATAATATATTTTAAATTTTAATTGACAACAGTTTTGTTTAGTTAAAAAGGGTTACTTTAATTGTGTAAAAGTATTTTCGACACAAATACTTGGATTTCTGAATTAATGATAGATACCAATTAATGCTCCTTCAATTTTGCTAGTTCCAAGTAATTGGCGCTTATTCCAATTACAAGGAATTCGCAAGTAATTTGAGATTAAACCACTTATTTTTTAAGTACTTTTTAAGTTATAGACTAATTTTGTTTATCATTTGTTTTTATTTGAAAATATGAAATATTATCAATAATTGGAATCCATTAAAGTTTCATATGACAATTACTGGGGACAGCATGACAATTACTGGGTATTAATATAAGTATATTGTATTGTTTTAAAGTGTTCACATTTCAGACTAATATGCTGATTTCTTACTCTCAAAAACCTGAAATATGGCATCTTCATCTACAGTAAATTCATTTAAAGCGATTGAACCCAATGCAAAATGTAAAGTTTTTTTTTTTTTAAATATAAACATGTGCCAATTACTGGATCACAAGGTGTCATACATTGGTGCTCTAGGTGCCAATTACTGGTGATTTCAGCAACTTTTTATAAATATATTTTTATAAAAATACTTTTTCAAAATTTTTTGCTTTTAGTGGGTAAAATAGATGCACAGATATGCATTCTTTGATTTAAAAATATTTCCAAGTAAATATCTTATTTCTTTGTAATGAAAATTGAAGTAAGATTAAGGACAAATTCTTAAAGTGCCAATTACTGGGGATGTTACCCTACCCCTCAAAATGTTTAAACATACATGCATCCGCTGTATAAATAATTAAATAAATAAAGTAAATTTTGAATCAAGCCCTCTCGTCTCAACTAAAATTGGTAGGGACATTTCTTAGTTTTTTAAAGTCATTGGGATATATTTTATCTTAATTTCTTCATACATTTTATCGAAGGCAAAAATTGTTTACATCAAAAGCTATTCAAAAATGCGGCACATTTTATTTAAAATGAATTACTTTTTAAAAAGAATGTTAGAGTTTCATTGAAAACATCTAATCTTATAACATAGAACGGATTGGAAAATGAAAAGCTTTTATCGCTTATTTTTGTTTTCCGAAAAACGGCAACCTTTTTTCCTTGATAAATATATTTTTATAACTTCGCTCAAAAGAAACAAGTTGGAAATTGCAATTCAAGTGTAGCAAATAAAGTTCGTTCGAACTGTAATGAATTCGTACTATATCTTTAAATAAAATCAAATTTTGTTGTAATGGTATACAGTGCTTCGGATACAGTAGAGTATCCGTAATCTTTTGTGTGTCCCTGTAAATAATATCTGCTTTCTATTACACAGGACGTAACTTGTAGTAAACCTCAGTAACGTATATCAATTTCATAAAATGTAAAATAGCCTAATTCAACTAAAAGGAGGCCCAAACAATATTCCCCTATACCATATGTAATAAAATACTTTTGTATGGTCCTGCAAATGAATAGCAAACATTTTTTACAGATTGTAAAAAAATATATATTATAAATATACTTCATAGATGCATATCAATTTTATTATGTTCGAAAGAGTGTAACGCCGTTAAAATGCTCTTGAAACTTTTCTTCCCATTTACAGTAGTGTAACAGAATAATGTTGGTTGTCCCTGTAATCGAATTAAACATCCAATTTTCATAAAATTTGAACTTATTCAACAAAATTATGTATTAATTGTATATTTTAAATTTCCAACGATTCGGTTAGGTAGTTTTTACGTTTTTATATGCGGACAGACGGACGGACGGACTGAACGACAACTACAGGTGCCACGTAATTACAAACGCACCTAAATAAAGAATGTCAGATTTTCATCGAAAACATCTAATCTTAAAACATAGTACGGTTTGAAAAATGAAAAGCTTCTATCATTTATTTTTGTTTTTCAAAAAATAAAAAGACATCTTTTTTTATTTGATAAATATATTTTTATAACTTCTGTCAAAAGAAAAAAGAAAAATTTCTTGAGGAGATATGACCGCATGCATGATGCTAGGGTCACAAAACTTGATCGATTGGCCTCTACGGGCTCATTTAAAACTGTGGATCGATCTCATGATGGGATAAAACGGCGGAATGCACGCATACAGAAGCTTTATCAGTCGAAAGACATATGCGCTGGCATGAAATATGAAAACGAGGATGCATTTATGACATATAACTCTATTACTATTTTGATAAATTCGTTAGTGACAGTTTTTTGAGGATGTGCCAAGCTAACGATTCTGCAAACTGTTCACAGGAAATTATTAAGCTAGTATGATTTAAATAATACAATTAATCAAATCAACAAGAATTTATATCTACTGTTATGGATTTCGATGAGAATCTGTCATAATTATGCATTTATGTGTAAAAGAAAATGTAATAGACTTTCATTGACATTTTTTAATTTCCTTTCTTTAACATATTCGAACTCGATGAAGCTTCGAATTTAGATCATTAGATTTACATCATTGATGTGTTTTTTTTAAACTATTCTATATTTAGCGTTTAATCATCAATCAAAAAAAATTCCCATTTTGCTCGTTTTGAAGCATTTATAATTTTTTCTTTCAATAATTAGTAGTTTTAAGATATTGATATTTTAATTACGATAGACTCTTTCTATTTTGAACATTCATGGAATCGACCAAAAATGTTTGAATTATGGGGGTGTTGATTGTAGAGAGAGATTGGAAATGCATTAGTACTACTACTATGAGGATGGCCAATATAGTAGTTGATTAAATGAGGTTGGTGTTACACAGAATTTTTGTTTATATTTCCTTTTTTTTAAGTTTTAGAAGTAACTTCTATAACCCTTAATGAATCTTCTATCATGGGCAAAAATGAAATCTGCTGGTATTATATTAGCAATAAAATTATAAGCAAATAGTGTCTTAATTGCCTTTTCCCAGGTATTGATCAATTGAAGAAATCAGTCGAAAATTCCAAAATTAATCTTTAAAATATCATGCTTAAGCTGTGATTAACAATAATTCATATAAAACTATAATTTGAAAAAAGCAAGATACAAGTGGATTACTTTAACTTACTATAATTATCTACAACTAAACAAGAACCAAATTTCTACATTTTCTAATAATAATAATAATAATAATAATCATAAAATGGCATCTCTTACAGCAAGCAACTGGCAATAATGTGACAACAGATGCTCTAACATTTAAATGAAGATTTTATCTGAAATATTCAAACAACTTGCAACTTCAAGTGCATGCATAAAATCTAGCAGTGAGTTTGTCTGTTTACTTTTAATCGAGTTCATTGAACCTTTTAAACTTCTGTATCAGTTTCACCGAATTTTCATGATGGTTCAATTCGAATTCAGATTGCAAACCATGTTCAGTTTACAAAGAGATGGAGTAGAAATGAGGACCAAAAGTAGCATTCATAATAGTGGGGTGTTTGTTCACATTAGAGAGTGTTCAGAACGAGAAAGTCCGCTGTATTTTCATTATATAATGATTAAAAAATAATCACATTTCGATTTTACATATGCTGAACTTCAAAATTATTATTATTATCGTTATTAGTATTAAAATTCTTAACAAAAGAGAAATAATTTTCCTTTGAACATAATGCGATAAATATTCTGTTTAAAAAAATTTAAATGAAATTACATTCAAAGTAATTTATGAATAAATGACCTTACGTTCATAATAGAAGCAATTTTAGCTGTTTGAAACAGCATGTCTGTAAATAAAGCAACCGTGTAACATTGTATAACAAAGAAAACTCTTTATTTTGTTATATTCAGGTGTAATACCTACAAAATATCTGTTAATGAAGTGAAATAAGATATTTAGAAAATTATGGAAGTATTTAAAACATATATTCCCAATAAAGTCCTGGTCACAATTAAACTGCAACAGCAGTATGCATGATCAAACATTAGAAAAATGTGTATAAATATTACATCCAATGACAGTTAAAATGATATTTCTGATAAAGCACAGTTTTTTGTGAACATTAACGTGGTCTTATTTTATGAAAGTAGTACCTTATTATAGCTTTATTGGAAACAACTTGTAATTTTTTGCGGAGTGGCAAACGAAAAACTTTTACCATTTATTTTTGTTTTCGAGAAAGTATAGTGCGACTTTTTTTCTCTGGTAAATACATTTTTATAACGTCACTCAGCTGAAAAAGGAAATACTTTTTGAAGAAATATGACCGTGTACATGATGTTAGGGCCACAAAACTTGATCGATTGGCCTCTATGGATCCATTTAAAAGTGCGGATCGATCTCATGATGGGATAAAACGGCGAATAAACAAATACAGAAGCTATATCAGTTGAAAGAGATATGCGCTGGCATGAAATATGTAATCGCGAATGCATTTTGACATATAACTATTACTATTTTCTTAAATTTGTCAGTGGCAGCAGTTAATATACGAACAGTTATACAATTATATACGAAATTAATAGGGTAGATTTTAAGTATTGTAATTAATTGAAAGGTAGAGGTCAATCAAAAAATTATGCCTGCTGCACTGGATTTTGAAAATCTGTCATAATTATATCCTTATCCAAAAAAGTAAAAAAAAAAAAGATTTTTATCTACTTTTTTTATTTTATTTTTTCATATTCAAATTATTCATTAATCTTTATTTTAACGTATTCTTGATGGGTTTAAATTAATTTTATTTTATTATTTGCATTATTTATTTCGCATTGGCGCTGGAGTTATTTTATATAACAAGCTGATGAAAATTATATATTGCATATTTTCAATCGTTAATGATCTTTCAATTTATTTTTAAAACTGCTTTGAATTTTAATTTTTTTTATGGTTCATGCTTATTTATTACGTTTTTATGAATATTTATAGTACTTCTTAAAGTGTTATGATATGAAATGTAAAAAAGAAATTTATGATGTGATAGTTGAAGACGTGAATAAAGAAATGGGAAAATTATTTCATTGTGACAAAAAATCCCTTTCGGCTTGGCCTATAGGCGGAGGTAGATTTCGAAAAGTGCTCATTTCAACAACAAAAAATAAAATATGATTAGAGATAAATCCAGTTGTAAAATTTTTTCAGAAATTCCTACATAGGAGCGACTGCAATAAATAGTATTTCATACGAAATCTATATAAAAGGATATTCTTTCGTAAAACACTTTAATATAATTTCATTCTTCTTTTTAAATTATAGCCCATTTATTTTGTTATGGTTCAATTAAACATACTTTCTCTTTAGTAATTTTAAAAACAACAATAATAATAATCGCGATGTTCAGCGCAAATAAAATGTGACTATGTTTTTAATTTATATATAAATGAATGAAAATAACAAAAATACCAATGTATTCAAAGTATTTATTGAAGGAAAATAATACAAATACCAATATTTTAACTACTATTTAATATTTTAAAACTATTTATTGATGGAAAATAATGGAAATACCAATATCTTAAAACTATTTATTGAAGAAAAATAAAGAAAATACCAATATCTTAAAGCTCTTTATTGAAGAAAAATGATAAAAATACCGAAATCTGAAGACTATATATTGAAGAAAATAATGAAAATACCGAATTCTTAAAATTATTTATTGAAGAAATATAATGAAACTATCAATATTTAGAACTAATGATTGAAGGAAAATAATGAAAATACCGATATCTTAAAACTATTTATTGAAAGAAAATAAAGAAAATACCAATACCTTAAAACTATTTATTAAAGAAAAATAATAAAAAATATAAATACCTTAAAACTATTTATTGAAGAAAAATAATAAAAATACCGATGTCTTAAAACTATTTATTGAAGGAAAATACCGATATCTTAAAACTATTTAATGAAGAAAAATTATGAAAATACTGATATATTAAAATTATTTATTAAAGAAAAATAATAAAAATACAAATAACTTAAAGATATTTATTCAAGAAAAATAATGAAAATATCGATATCTTAAAACGATTTATTGAAGGAAAATAATGAAAATACCAACATCTTAAAACTATTTATTAAAGAAAAATAATAAAAATGCAAATACCTTAAAACTATTTATTGAAGAAAAATAATGAAAATATCGATATCTTAAAACTATTTATTGAAGGAAAATAATGAAAATACCAATATCTTAAAACTATTTATTAAAAGAAAATAATAAAAATACAAATACCTCAAAACTATTTATTGAAGAAAAAAAAATAAAAATACCGATATCTTAAAACTATTTATTGAAGAAAATAATGAAAATACCGATATCTTAAAACTATTGAGTTAAGGAAAATAATGACAATACCGGTGTCTTAAAACTATTTATTGCAGGAAAATAATGGAAATAACGAATTCTTAAAACTATTTATTGAAGAAATATAATGAAAATACCAGTATCTTACAACTATTTATTGAAGGAATATAATAAAAATACCAATATCTTAAAACTATTTATTAAAGAAAAATAATAAAAATACAAATACCTAAAAACTATTTATTGAAGAAAAATAATAAAAATATCGATATCTTAATGAATAATCGATATCTAAATGAAAATACCGTTATCTTAAAACTATTTATTCAAGGAAAATAATGAAAATACAGAATTCTTAAAACTATTTATTGAAGAAATATAATGAAAATATCAATATCTTACAACTATATATTGAAGGAATATAATGAAAATACCAATATATTAAAACTATTTATTGAAGAAAAATAATTAAAATACAAATACCTTAAAATTATATGTTGAAGAAAAATAATAAAAATACAAATACCTTAAAGGTATTTATTGAAGAAAAATAATAAAAACACTAATATTTTAAAACTATTTAATTGAAGAAAAATAATGAAACTACCGATATCTTAAACCTATTGATTGGAGGAAAATAATGAAAATATAAAACTATTTAATTTAAAAAACTTAAAACTATAAAACTTCGTTTTCTTCACATCATCTCGGTAAACCATCGTTTTGAAATTTTGAAACCATAATCAGAATCTACTTGCAATAAAAATTTGAAATTGACGATTCGCATAAAGAAAAACATCACAAATATAAATCTATCGAAAAAAAGAAAAAAAGAAAGAAAGAAGAAATGTAGATTGCAATTAATATTTCTTTTTCGAATATTAATTGCATAATTCATTAATAATGTTTTTAAATTAGAAATTCAATGTATTTATGTTCGGTTTCTTTAGTATTATAACCACACACACACATACAAAATCACATTAGTATTACAGGGTGTCCACTCTCAACGGTGGCCAATGGCTAATTTTTAAACCGTTAGTCATAGACATATAGTTCCAATTACAAAAATGTTTAAAAAAGGTAAAGAATTGTTTTTCAAGCAATTTAGGCAAAAAAAAGTTTCTTAAAAAATTATGAAAATTAAATTTTTATACGGTCCCCCGGTCCTATAAGTGATATTTAGTAAATTTTTACCACTACTTTAACAAGTAATACAAAAAAAGTCCCATTCCTTTGCGATGAAAACTGACCGAGTAATAGTGGTTTAAAGTTGAAGCATCTTTTTTGCTGCAAATTAGGGGTCAGTCATAAATTTACTGGGGATAAAAATAAACTCAAGATATAAAATTTAACATTAAACGCTGAGAGTAAAATAATTTTTACAATATTATTTTTAAATTTATGTTGATGATTACATATTAAAGCAAAATTTTTACTAAAATATAAGTAAAAAAAAAATAACAGAAAGTTTGTTAATCTAAATTATGAAAAGAAACAGTCACAATTCGTTACAAAATGGCATATATTTAAAATTTTATTAGATTACTTAACCTAACAGAATTTGGTGTAGTCCTATAAAATAAATGAAGGGTTCGCACCTAAAATTGAATTAATCTTACATTGTCATTGCATATAAAAAAGTGTGCAAACTGAACCTCGATTGGATATTTGGAAGTGAGTTAAAATTTGAATAGAAATTTTGAACGAGGGAAACATACGTACGAACGTTTTAAGCAAAATAAAAGCTTATCAAAATAACACACCTTTTTAAAATAAAATCGCGATTTCCCAAAATTTGATTTTCTCGATAAAGAGAATTTTAAAACTCACGTCTTCAAATATTTTAACCAATCTAGAAGTTAATTAATAAAAATTAACACGACCGTAAAACTTATAGATCTTCAGTTAAATTGCTTTTAAAATATTTCTTTATCTCATTTAAAACATTTTTGTAATTGGAACTATATGCCTGAGAAAATTGGTTTAGGAATTAGCTATTGGGGAGCATTGGAAATTGACGCCCTTTATAATAATATAAGCACTTAGTATACGTTCCCTGAAAACTTAGTCCAACTCATTCGTTTTCAGCTACAAAAAAGTGGTTTAAGTCATGAAATTTAAAGTTTCATAACTCAGTCAATTTTAATGTTAGATGAATGGGACCTTTTTTGTATTGCTTGAATAGGTGATAGAAATTTTTTTACTAAATATCACTAATAGGACCGGGGGACCGTATAAAAAGTGAATTTTCGTAATTTTTTAATAAAAATTTTTCTTGACCTAAATCGCTTGAAAAACAATTCTTTACCTTTTTTAAAGCAGTTTTGCAATTGGAACTATATGTCTATGACCAACGGAGCCACAGAAACTAGCCACTGGCCACCGTTGAGAGTGGACATCCTGTATAATATCTTGAGCAATTAATAAAAATATGAAAAAGTAAATTAATATTACATGCTCTTAATTTTGAATGTTTATAATTCAAAAACTTATTATCCAAATGACATGAAATTTCGTTTTTAGGCATAGTTTGAACTGAAAATTTAATATATCTTGTAAAAATTGGGTGTTGCTAGTGAAATAAACAAAAACAAAAACAAAGTTTGGGCTGGCTTTAATTTATATATGGTCCCCTAAGTACATTTTATATACATAATTTAAAAGCATATTTTATTTCCTCCAATCATATGATACCAGGAACTTTCTTCGATTATAATTAGTTGTACAGTTAGTAGGGGCAGGGTTACTTTTTTTCCCCACTGTACTTTACATAAACTACATAACATAAACTCATGTTACTCTATTAATTTTGTGCGAATAGCTTGTTAGTTCACTAACTTTACACAACCTCAAAAAGCTGCCAGTAAAGAATTCATCAAAATAGTAATAGAACTAGTATATGTCACAAATGCATCCCCTTTTACTCATTTCATGTCGTCCAACTGATACAACTCTTTTAAGCGTTTATTCTCCATTTTATTCTATTATGACATTGATGCGCAGTTTTCTATTAATTTTAGCAGCTTTTTAGATTCACTAGCTTGACAGAACCTCAAAAAACTGCGAGTAAAGAACTGATCAGATTGGTAATAGAACTATACTATATGTCATAAAGGAATCCTCGTTTACCCATTTCATGTCTTCCGCCTATTACAGCTGGGTGTATTCGAAAAAACACTTTTTCACCTTCAACAGTTCGAAATTTTCCGATACAATTTCAGACACATTTTTAAAAGTAGAAACATGAAACTTGCTGAGGGGATTCTTGAAGGGACGTATGAGATGCCGAGTAAAGTCTTTTTACGCTCAATTCATTAGAATTAGATTTATAAACAATTACCTTCTCGGCATGACCCTTTTTTTCGTTCTCAGATCTCTCGCTTCGGAAAAATCTGTTCAAAATGCCGTTTTTGATCGCTTTTTTTACAATGATTTTTACATTTATCAAAGAATTGACAATCACGGCACCTTGTGCACTTTCTAAATAAGAGAATCTGCAAGTTTGATGCGTTTGAGAGCAAAAGTGAATTAAAAAATAAATTGGAAAATAAGCAGTTTGAATCGAAATACACCCTTAAGCATTTATTCGGCATTTTATTCTGTTGTGACATCGATACGCAGTCTTCTATTAATTTTGTGTAAACAGCTTGTAGATAATTTATCAAAATAATAATAGACCTATACAATATATATCATAAATGCATCTTCGTTTACCCATTTCATCCTTCCACCTGGTACTGCTCCTTTAAGCGTTTATTCTCCATTTTATGCTATTGTGACATCGATACACAGTCTTAACTGTGCCCGTGGAGGCCAATTGATCCAATAGTGTGGCCCTAACATCATGTACGCAATCATGAAATGCCTTATCTCACGATGAAGTTTTTCGTTTTTCTTTTAGTGAAGTTATAAACATATATTTATTAAGGGAAAAAAGTTGCCTCTTTATTTTCTAGAAAATAGAATTAAAATGTCGATTTTTTTCATTTTTAATAAAATAAAGAAAGATTGATAAAAAATATCTTATTAAAAATCACAAATAAATGTACTAAAATTACTTGCAGGTGCATAGTATAATATAAAGTTATTTAAAATATATTATAAATATCTTAAAAGCTATTAAAAATCCAAAAAGTTTTCAGCTATCACGCGACTGTCATCAATGGGGTTTTAAATGCTGTTATTATTTTTCTTTGAGCTTATTCCAGAATGATCTAGAAGAAATCATTGTAATTTAAAGTTTGTAAGGCAGATAAGATGCCAGATAAAGGTATTCAAATTTTCAACAAAACAAGCTTTCATTTCATATGGAACAATTTTTTCCAAACTCCATTGAATTATGTATTGAAGTGAAGTACATCATTACAAGCTATATCTTTATTATCAGTTATTTCAATAGATTCTCTTATAATGGATTTCTGGTAGCTATTTGTACAAAATATAATTTTGGATTTAGTAAAATTTATTTTTACAGGTTGAGTTTGAACTAATCTTGATAACGCAGTATGGGATCTATTTAATCTAAGATCTGCTTCATTATTTCTGCTTTTTTATATGAAATTTAATAATTTTATGAACGTGAATTTAAATACTAGAATTTTAACTTTCATGTATCTTGTTTTATTTAATTTACCTCTTTTTTTTTTTTTTCAAGGTTAGGCTTTATATGGGAATTAAACAAAATGATGTAAAGTACTTTTGCCAAAATGTGACTTATAACAAGGCGATCGGTTTATATCTTGACGAAAATGATCCCGAGCAGACAAATGGCAGACTATACCTGAAAGTTTATGTTCCTTGACTAATTTTAACCGAAACCGACTTCGTTGTTTTTTTAATCATTCAATGTTTCGACACGCCGTGGTTAAAAGTGTAAGTAAATTATCATACGAAATTAGTGTAAATTGTTGATTGAATTTTACTATATTTTTTGTGCAGTTCAAAATAACTTACAAAACAACTTAACTTAGTAACGTTCTTTTAGAATGTACATTAAAATATTTTATTTTTTATTTTTTTAAAAATTCGGTTTGTATTGAAAGTAACATCCTAAAAACAGCAATTTTCTACAATAAGACCAGGCTGTATAATGTCTAGTCTTATTTTGTACATGTACCTTATTACGTCTTTTTAAAATTGTTATGATGTTTCACTTTATATATAAAATTATTTGACAGGTTATTAATTTAATAATAAAGCATTGCATTATTTCAAAAAAAAAAAAAATATATATATATAATAGAAAAAATTATGCAGTTTGTGAGAATATCAACAGAAAATCCTTACTTGTTTGAATTGGACTCCAACAGATTGCGAAAAAGTGTACACACTCAGAGCTACTTGCATTCCTTCCATTTCACCACTGACTCCTTGATTCGTTTTCTGTCCTTGTACTTCGGGCGGACTTCTATATTCAACATGGTGTTCAAATTCTAAAGGTTCTAAGTATTGTTCGACGAACTCTCTCCTGGTCATGTATCTGAGTTCATTACATACTCCTGGAATACTCAAACACTTTTCAATCCATGCTTTCCTGTACGCATGTGCAAAAGTGAATAATGCGTGCAGAGTTGGTAAAAATCTAAAAATAAGTAGAATCAGATGCATTTAGGAATCAAGTAATTGCTGATTTGAATATTAAATTTTTAAAAATGTTCAGTTTTTCACATGAAGAGGTTAACTGCACAACACAATAAATATTTCGTAACTAAGTAAGGATTTTTTTCAAATATTTCGCATCACGACCCGCTTTCATGATTCATTCAGTAACCAAGTAAATCTTCGTGTTGAATTTTACACATGATAGTTTTACATATACAATACAAAGTATATTTAACAATCAAATAATGATTGTTTTAAATATTTCAATGAAATGTTTGTTTGAATTCAGTTATGATCTGCTTTCATCAATTTAATAATGATTGTGTTAAACATTTCAATGAAATATTTGTTTGAGTTCAGTTATGATCTGCATTTAATTATGATGCATTTAATAATAAAATAATTATTGTTTCAAACTTTTTACATTAAATTTTGTCTACAGAGCATAAGTTACAATTAGTAACTAATCATGGTTTTAAGTACGTTGGAAAGTTTATCTGCTTAACATATGATGCATCAACTAATAACTGCCTTAAATATGTAATATACAAAGTTCATCAGCGCAGTATGTTTTCAGATATAAATATGAGACATGGTAAAAAAAGTAATTTGATGCTTAATCTTTATTTACATCGATTGTATAATCTTCGAACCGTAATATCAATCATTGACAGATTTCATTTAATGCTTGGATGTTTTTGAATACTTTTGTGTTATCAGAAGTAGTAACACCGTGTAACTAACTAAGAAATAATTATTTGAACAGCCATATTTTAAAATAACAGTTTGTAGTAATCAGTATAAATTGAATCTTCAAATCGTAATAACACATCCATAGGTAAATTCAATTCCATCCAGATATAATTTCGAATGAATTTATATTTTTGAAAATGGTAACAACCATAAACTTGATAAAATGAATTTCAGTATTAAAAAGTTTTAGGAAGACAAAAATATTCACAACACAAACAAATCATTCAAAGGAGATATTCTGACCGTAATAGCAAAGCCATAGGAAAATTCCAGTTCCATCCACAGTCAATTTTAAATGCATTTATATTTTTAAAAATGGCAATATTAAACTCGGAAAAAATACTTTCGGTAGTTAGAGACATCAATATGCAGACAAAAATATTCACAACGCGGGGAAATCTTTCAAAGTAAAATACATGAACGAGTGAGTACATAATGCTCTTCACCGTTACGCTCCGAAAATGATCTTATTTTAAGCTTAAAAATATCCTGTCAGGGGATTGGCAGGTGCTACAGTCTGTTTACCGTACCTTCTTAGACTGTAATAAAGGCAGATTATAGACAACAATTAAGGATATACTAAATTAAAAACACATCACAGTAATCCACAAAGGCGAAAAAAGTCTTAACAATTAGGAAAAATTTTAATATACTAATTTAGATTTAATGCAACTAATCTGAGTTCTATATTTGCTTGAGTAAATATTTTATCTTTAATAAACTATTGTTGATATTTACACGTAATATATTAATTTTTTTATAAATATAAGTTTAATAGAGAGTCCATTATTTAATTAAATATCTATCTTCAGCATGTCAAAAAACGCAGAAATAAAAATATCCAAATATTCTGCTATATACACTAGTTTTCAAAAGTTAAGATAAATTTAATATTTTGTGTCTATTTAGAAAACAAATGAACATAAAACATGAAATTTAGAAGAATTGCACTTTACACAGCTACATTTTTAATATTACTCAATTTTAACATCAAGCACAATTTACAAACATATAATTAAATTTTCTTTGTAAAAACCCGTCGTTTAATAAAAAAAAAATTACACATTTTTATGAAAGGACATTAAATAAATGAATTTTAATGAGGAATGTGTTCGGTTTTACGTTTAATGCAATTGTGACATCGACTTTCCATACTGTCAATTAAGTTGTCGGACGCGGGATCGAGAAGCAACGTTCATAGATGGAGGAACTTGTTCTAGCTGATTTAACGACCTCATAGGAAGATTTAGGCAAGCCAGGCCTAGGGTTTCTCTCTTCCAATATAGTCCCAAAAATTCTATATCGGATTAAAATTCGAAGATTGAGCTGGTCATTCCTTTTGTATCAAAGATTGATCCTCGAATTGATCCCCAAGAAAAATATCCATAAATCAATCTATTTCGGTGAGATGGAGTATTATCATTCATTAGGATGAATTCTTCATAAATAGCACCAGTATTTATATGAAATACGAATCAAGAATTTCTTCGCGTTATCTCATAGCAATCACAATTCCTCCCTTATATGCACACAGGCTATTTTGATTCTAGCCCAAGTCATATTGATTCCACCTACTCCATGACTATGTTTCTTAACAATACTAGAATGATAATATCCGATGACTTGTTTCTGACCAAACCAACACATGACGCGTATCACTTCTTCAAAACAAACCTGGGCTCGTCTTTGAAAACTTGAGAAGTTTAATGCTGTTGGTCTAGGTAACAAGCTTTTTTGCCCAAATATAAACTGGCACTATTATGCGGCTGATTGATGAGCACACGCTGTACAATAAGACGAAATGGTCAAAAACTGCGATATTCGTCAGAATTTAAAAAAATGATCCAAAAAACTGGATGAATGTATTTTACAGTTCCAAATTCATTTCAATCTCGTGTATTTTACAGTTTCAAATCAAAAGAATAGAATAACCAATTTCGTTTGGATTTGGATTTGCATTTATCTTCATTTCTATTAGTACAATTAAAAAAATACGAGTAATGCTTTAATAATTTTGCTTGTTATTTAAAAAAAATTAAAACTATAAAATATGAAATTTTGAATGAATATTGTATTTTTGTAAAACTATTTTCATTATTCAAAATATAAGAATACTAAAATAGGTGGTTCAAAAAATTAGAATACCTATGAATTTTCCTGATTGGTTATGAAGGTTGCATAAATTAAGCATTAAATTAGCTTCTATAGGATTTCTTTTTAAGTTATAAAAGCGTTTCGCATCACCATTGTTTTCGTTTTCTATGAAACAAAGATTGTTCGTCCGACATAATAACGGTCTAAAATCAAAAACTACTCAGAGAGATGATACAAAGCTAAAGAGTATTGCTAAAAAACCCTTTTAAAAGTGTAAAATATTTGCATAGAAAATGGAAAAATTACGATGTTGATGCGAGTAAATAAGACGCTGGCTAACCATAAACTTTCATTTCAATCTCGTGTACCAGAGAAAGCTTCTCATGATTATTAAACAGAAATGAGAGAGAATGAAATGGTCCAATAAAAAAGGGCTTGTATGGGGTCTGGATGATTGGAAAGGATATTATTTAGGGATGAGAGCATTTTCTTGCTTATGGTTATCAAGTTGTTAATGTTGGCAAATGAAACAAGAAGCAAACAATGAATGAATTCCTTGAAACGGTAAGCGAAATTTGCAGCCATTTTAGTGGTATGGGCTTGCCTGACTGTGGATGGTCCTGGAAGGCTATGTATCATTAACGAAAGGATTAATTCTCAGATAATCAAGAAATCCTTGAGCATTTCACGACACCATAGCCGGAAGGTCTGTGCGGAGACGAATCCAACTTGATTTAGTACCTTCAGACAGGTCAGTGTAGACCAAGGCGTAACCAAATCCAGATTAACGCACTTTCTTGGAGGCTAAATCGCTGGATTTAAATTCAATACAGAATTTGTGGGGAATAATTAAGGAAAAACAGCAATATATTGTTCCAAAAAAGAAGTAAGGTTTAACAGATGTAAATTTTCCAAGAGGGTGGAAAAATCCGGGCCGGGATTCCATCCAGGGATGTATTGGCTAAAGCCGGCAGTGCTCTTACAACTGAGCCATTTAGGACGAATGCTGGAGGACTATTTCACCCAACTAAACTTAACAATCACGTAATCTGGTCTGATAGTATGGATCAGGCTATATCTCGTAAAAAACAATGTGAATCACTTGTAGCTAAATTGGCAAAGTGAATTCGTGCTGCTATAAAATGTAAAAGTGGTGCTACAAAATATAAAAAAATAACTATTTTTCCCCTTTTTAAGACATGTATAATTTACCAGGTATTATTTTAATATTTTGGACAAGGTAAGTGGTTATATTTTAATATTTTGATTTTTTCTAATTATGAATAATTATTTTAATGTTTGTACTATTTTCTTTAATTTTTATGCTAAAGGATTCTACAAACTATATGAATTCTTACTATATTAAGTTTATTCTGTATTACTTTGTTTTACAAAAGAAGAAAAACCTTTTTTCACAATTCCTTCTTTTCTATTATTCTAATTTTTTGACTTGGGAGCTGTATACATTCCAGTGTTTATGAGAAATCGGCGTACATACAAAATTACATTTACCACAGATAAATCTGTCAGTTTATGGAATTTTGAATAATTTTGAGGTTTTAACAAATTGTTTAGTTTTAACTGGCAGATGATATTTCCAAAAATTATCAAATATTTTTATTTGTTGTTCTCTGTCATTTAATCAAGTACAATTCAGCTCTAAACGTTTTTCTGTAGAGCTACCTAACTTCTATTTTTAAAAATATGTGCTTTTAGATATAATTTTTACAAAGGGAGAGATTCAAATAAAATTTTAAAATTTTTCATAAAACGTTCATTGTTCTCTTTTTTCTTAGGTATTGGGTGAGAGACATGCGTAATAATTACATCCGACACAGTCTCATGAACTCCGTTGATCCAGAATCATGTTTAAATAAGTGACCCAAATATTTTTAATAATATGGATTATTTTGTCGAGTATAACTTAAAGACTCGGGGACGGCTCCTAGTCCATAAGTGGCTATAATTTATCCCAGTCTATATAATTTGTCTAAAAGACCATCACCTCATCGAGTTACGAATGGAGTTCTAAGGTTAGTTAAATCTGGATTAACATACTAAAATGCATCTTGTCTGACTAGTCATAATTTGATGGGAAACGATTAAAAATTCGATTTTAGTGTTTGACTTGTAGGTTTTAATGTAACTTTACAGTTACATTGTGTTTTCCTGCACCCAAAGGTATGGAAACATGAAGGGCTAGAAACTGAAAAAACTATGGTTAACCTATCGGTCAATCACTAAAATGAGATTTTCTGGTGTTTTTCACCAAGATAGGACTTGGGAGACCAGTTGCACTTTAATTTGCTAATTGAGTTTTATATAATTCTAGAATTTCATCCATGAACTAGATGAGATGATGGTTTGTGCAGCTGCCTTCCTATCTATTAAAAATGTTCCAGTCATGCAATCATATAAACTAATTTCAGTTAGCACTCAACATATTTTAGAAATAAAGTTACAAACTCAATTCATTTGTACGTCTTTTACGAGTTCTACTAGAAAACAGGCTTTTCGCCTCTTCTTGAGGAGACTCCTTGATTGTAAAGATGTCTGCTCCCTGTAGTAGAACATATCATAATTGCTGTTACGTTACAATGATTTGAAATGATCCAAGGTATAGTAGTGTTCCTCGTCATTCGGACCAAAAGAGCGAGAAAGCGATCTTGCACAGGAATTATAACTCGTGAGCGGTCTAGAACTGGTCTTTTCATAGTGAATTTTCATATTCAGACCAATATTAGTGACTTTGTATTATACTATGGGTCACATTAACCCTTTCAAGGGTGATGGCTAGAGGGTCTAGCCACCTAATTTTAATTCCAAAATTGACAAATGGCACCAAGAATATTTTAATAAAATTTTAATTTTTCAATGAAAGTTCAAAATAGCAATTTTTTATTTTCTAAGAAGTTTGGTTGAATATTCTGGTGTCAGTCAGTTATTTCATCCTTTTACGTGCGTAATTCCTCTGCCCCTGAAAGGGTTAAGAAGTTTAGAAAGATCAGCTTGTAGAGGCCATGTTCCATCCATTCGAATGCCCTTCATCTTAGCGAATTGGATAAACGATATCTTCTATATATGGTCAATAATATTGTAATTCCAACAAAAAACAAAAATTTTGTTGTATAGAAAAAAACTTCTATTATTTAAATAAAATATTTTAACTTCTGGAGTTGAATATAAAATAAAATTTGTGAAAAGCGTGGATTTTAAACAAAAGCCAATGTGTGCTTTGAATGAAATGAATGAGAAAGACGATGTAATGTTTTATCAATTTATCAGCTGTGTGCTCGGCTACCAAAAAGCCTGTATACTAACGTGACTTAACGTGAATAACAACATTAATCTTACCTCGCTGTCCTCATCAGCACATCAGTTGGATCTTCCTTCAAAATCAAATTGTCGCACATCACCAGATTATCGTAAGCTGCGCCTCTGTACCCCCTGATTTTGCAATTCTTCCGGGACATGGCAAATTCCATGAAGAAACGATCGCTGCTGTTGTATATGGAAGACAAGTCTCCCAGTCTCTTGAAGTAGTCTTCAAATGAGCTCACTGCACTGGGATACGGGGACAAGGAATACATCTGGCTTTTATTAATCCAATTTCCCAAAGTTTGTAATTTTGAAAATGGAGGCATCCACGAAAACAGCCACTGGAGTCTGGAAAATGAGTTTTGAGATTCTCCGAAGGCTCTGATGATCATTTCCAACACTTTGTTTTGGGCTGAAAAAAGAAAGAAAAATAGATAATGATTAGGATTCTTAATGATTTAAACACTGATATTGATGTACAAGGTTGTCCAAAAATACGCCCAAACAAGAATGTCAAATGATTCTTTAATTATTGTATATTTTCAATACAATAAATCTAAAGAGGAAACAAGTAGGTTTATAAAAATGCTCGTTCATTTTATATGCAATAATTTTAAAATAAAGCAGATGCTGCTTAATGGGATTCAATGAAATTTCGATAAAGCTATCTCATTGATAATGAGCGTTTAAGAAAAATAATAATAAAAGATAAATAATGAGCATTTTTGAAAACTGTCCCGGCGATGTTATATGCACCGTTTACTTGGTTTCGATGGCTTCTTTATTCTGAAGTGCAGAAATATTCACCTTACCCAATAAACAAAACTGTCAGCCGTTAGTTCTTGCGAAAAATTACAAAATTAAAAACTTCACTTTAATACGCCCACTTGTCGAGAAGTAAAGCAATGGAACTAACTCGATGATGTTCAATGCCCTTTGGTAAGATTGGTTCTTAGCCTGAAGTGACTGGTTAAATTATTCCTCTATGTACTACACAACCAAGTAATTCATTATCTTACCTTTGAAATGCCTGTGATAACCCCAATCCATAGATCTGATTGTTGTCTGATATCCGAATCGTAATTACATCTGTGTAATGACGCACACAGTGTTTTCTTAGAATTAAATTAAAACTACGATTTATTCTGTTAATTTGATTCACATAGTGGACTAGATGTCAAAATCAACAAGGTTCCCTTAGTTGGGTAAAGCAAGGGTACTAACTCGCCTATATTCAATACACTTCGATGAGTTTGGTTCTTAATCAAAAGTGACATGCAAAAATATCACTCTATGTATTACACAACCATAATAATTTATTATCTTGCTTTTGCAAAATATCCGTGATAATCCCAGTTTATAGATCTGATAGTTATCTGATATCTGAATCGTAATTACATTTATGTAATGGCATATACGACGTTTCCTTGGAATTCCATTAAGCTTGCTATTTATTCTGTTCAGCTGATTCAGATAGCGGACTAGGTGTCATAATCATCAACGCTCTCTCGGTGAATTATGTTTGCCTGATTTATCCAAGTTAGCTCTGTTGACAGAGCACTAGCATCTTCAAATAAAAAGTCCCTGGTCTGGCGATTTTTTACTCAATTAGAAAATCGCATGTCATGTTTTATCATGTTTATTTATTTATAATCATCAATCAAATGTGTTCAAATTAATAAAACAAGTATATTAACTGTATTATATTTAATATCCATATTATGTCTGACCATATTTAATAACCCTATATTTTCCATAAAATGCATTTAGTAAGTAATACGTTATTAAAATATCTTGAAACAAAGAGGCTTTTCTGCTAATAAGTCCCTTTCTTCCACGATTTCCTGGTAAATCGAATCCTGATCTATTATGAAAAATTAAGCCATTGAATCATTGGAGTGATTTAAATCCGTAATAAGATTAATGAAAAAATATAAATTAAAATCTATAACAGTTGTGGAATTTTTCATGAGGAATTTTATTTCATTATATGCACGTATGACTTTTGCACTAAATCAACATGCATTGAATTATCTGACAGATAGAATTTCAATTTCCTGAATCGTGCATTATGAATGTATAGATTATTTATTTAAAGGAAATGGAAATTTAAATGGCGGTCTCATCATGATTTTGCCGTTCAAAAGTTTAATTTATATTTTAATGAATTTCACTATTATACATTGTCAACATATCCTCTGTCATGCTTTTTCAATGTTCAACTTTAAAATACCACTATCAAAAGTTATGAGGTACACTTTCGGATAAAATAATTAATACTTAGTTAATAATAACTTTGTTAGATGCTCCATTATAAGCGTATGAAAATAAAGTCTTACAATTCTAGAAAAAAAAAAATATGTTGTGTACTTAAATAAGGTTTTTGGCTTTTATTCTGTCGTGATGTGAATATTCTGCATCAAGCCTGTCATCTTGTGTATGGAAGAATAGATAATCCGAAGATACAATTTAAAAAAATTGAAACTTTTTCTGAATCGCCACTTCACTATTTTTATATAAAAGGATAACTTCACTGTAATTTCATGTTAGTTTAGTTCCTTTCGTCAAAATTTGACGGGCTCTACCTTATTTATAGTAACTACGTGCAATCGGATTTATCTTTCATAATCATCTGTATCCGATAGAGATAAAATTAAAAAAAAATATGCATGAAAATTATTTTAGAAATCATAAAAAAATGAAAATGTATGAACATTCTCATTGGTCAAAATAGAGATATTCCATAAAAACGGTGGAGTGACGATGCAAAAAAGTTTCAATTTTTTAACAGAGCACGTTAAAAAATTGAAACTTACGTTTAGTAAAAACGTTAGTATAAATGTAATTAATAAAAACGTTGTGTTTTTATTAATTACGTTTATATAATTATGTTTTTATTAATTAACTAGAAGACAGCCCGTCAAAATGACGTGTTTGCATTTTTAAAAGGATGATAAAAAATTACATCTGTGGTCAATCAGCCATTTTAGGCTTAAACAATTTTTAAAAATACAGCGATTAAACATGGGGGAAAAAATCTATATAAAAAAAGAAAATTTTAACAGAAATTTGCATTTAAAACTATAACAAAACTATCTGGTGGATCGGGGGATTGTAATAAACAAATCGTAAATACATAAATTTTAAAAGAATAAAGTAAGGCAAAAAATCAATTATAAAAGGTTATATTGTGAAACTACAGCCAAAAAATATATAAAAATACTGAGATAAAATAATAAAAATATCTAAAATGTATAAAAAAAATTCCTATTTTGGCCCATTTTTTAACTTTAAAAAAAAAAAAAAAAAAAAAAAAAAAAAAAAAAAAAAAAAAGAAACACTTTATAAAACCGAAAACAAATGTCAACAATAAAGAGTAAACAATGGACGTGTTCGGGAGACACACGCGCTGCACGCGCGAGCTCAGGAGTTTTTATTTGGAGCACGCTTAGATGCGAAGGATTCGATCCCACAATCTCTGGTTTCGAGTTCAACGCTCTATCCATTCGGCCATAAAGCTCACCGTTGTTTGTAACAGATTATCTTTATAATTAGCACCGTCATTAATCGAATTCTGTATCTTATGAATCGAGTACTGTTCTTAATCTGTTAATGAGCGCACAGTACCGAGTACTATATCCGCTGTAAGATCCACTCCATGTACCTGTCTCCTGAGCGCGCGCGCTCAGCGCGCATAACTCCCGAACGCGCTCAATCATTCCTGAGTCGTGATGTTACAATGGAGTCATTCTAAAGATTCATTCACGGAATTTGTCATTCTTGAATGGCAACAGTATTAATTGGCTTACATTGTTTGTTTTTCTCGTAATTTAACGTTTGTTTTTTCCGTAAATGCTGGTTGTTTTATTTAGAACTTAAACATTATAATTAAATACTTTTTGTAGGTTTTGAAGAAAATGAATAATGAATAAATCTTTTATATGTATACTAGCGGACCCGACAGACGTTGTCCTGTCACCGACCGACATTGTCCTTCTTGGCACCAACTCCAGAAAATCAAATAAATGGACGTAAATATGGTAATACGCAAAATAAACACTACGCTCTTAATTTAATTTCTTATTACAATTATGTAAGGAAATTATTTTTTACTCTTCATTAGTCTTTGAAGTCGGTTCAATTTTTGATAGAAAAGTTTATTTTTCTCTTTTTAGTTAAAAGTTAACGATTGTCTGAAGTCGGTTAATCAAAATTATAAAACAGGAAATATTATTGCAAAGCATACAGGTTTGTCAGCGGTCGGGTTCGAACACGCGATCTCTTTCCTCAAGAAGTTGGGCTTAAATCTGGCGCCTTATATCGTTCCGACATTCCGTCCGCACTCCATTCATTGAACTTATTCAACACTTTTAATTAGCGAAAAATCACTAACTATTAGTTTTTGCCTAATTACAAAAAAAAGTACTGAATCAAATTCGACGAAATGTGATTCTAAACCATTCTCGAATCTACTGGAACGCACACACAAAATTTCATCAAAATCGGTCCAGTCGTTTAGGAGGAGTTCAATTACATACACACGCACAGAAGATTTTTATATATAAAGATTTTCATAAGTTGAACAATTAGAATATTTGTGAATGCCTTGGAATACTTAAGCCTAACGTGGATGCCGTTGCAATAAGTTTCTTTTTCTCGTGGATGGGTTGACCCCGGAATCGTTACACAAGGAGGGGTTATATATATATAATTATTAATTATTAGGTAAATACAGATAAGAAATCTATATATGTAAATTTTGGTATGGTGAAAATAATGTAGGGTTTAAATTACACGGAGGAAAAATACTATGATTGAGTCAAAGTGGAATAAATTTTGCTTTTTTTCATTTTGGAATACTAGTATAAGAGCCTTAATTAATAGCTTTATTGTAATAACAGATCTTTATTATTCTTTACTGCTTACATGTACAATTAAAGTTTATTGTTAACTATTTTTACAACTGAGTTTTAAAGAAATGTTATTTTGTTTACTTTAGGTTAAATATGATTTGTTTAAGAGTTACTTACCAATATAAGGTGTATTTTTTATTATAGCTAATTTTGTAAGTTTATTATAAATCAATAAAAACAGTTTCTTTCGTGAAAATTTGACGGGTTCTACCTTATTTATAGTAACTACGTGCAATCGGATTTATCTTTTATAATCATCTGTATCCGATAGAGATAAAATTAAAAATATATATATATGCATGAAAATTATTTTAAAAACCATAAAAAAATGAGAAAATTCCGATACAGTTTTGAAACAAATTGCATAAAGGTGTTCTAAAAAATCACATTTAAGTGCATTTTTTCCTCTATTCGATGTTGTAAAAAATTTTAAGTGTGCGAAGATTAATGTTGCAAATGTTGCAATGATTGAAATGTGCGACGCGTTGTTAGAAGATCAAAGTATCTATATTATAAAGGCCAAACGTATCTGTGCGTAACGCATACGTCATTTTGCGAATGGCAACACTTTCAAATTTTAAATGAAATTTCGGTATTGCAATTTTTGCTACTACAATTTTTTAAACTTCTAAATACCACTCATTTTCAATTATTTACACCATCGTGCAGGAAAAAAAAATGCACTTTTAAATGAAATTTGTTTGAAAGCTGTATCTTAATTTGTTTTTGAAATATTAATTTTTTTTGTAGTTTTTTATACCACTTTTCTAATTGTGGCAACAGGAACACTCCATTTCTTTTAAAAGCAAAGGAAAGAGGGAAAAAATTATTACTGTATCTTTATGTTGCCATTTTCCCATTAAAAAAAAAATTGAAATTTAAATATCTTCTGTTATAAAACCCGGTGAATTTTGATTTCATTTAGAAAATTTGATTTACACGTAAAACAATATCAACAGTTTAATATATATTTCAGCTAATAGCATTGAGACTTCAAGTTTTGAATCACTATGATCAAATTAAAATGCTAATTTTTTTGAAAAGGTGAATACAGATACAGAATGTGCACTTGTAATTTTTGATATGGTGAAAATGATGAAAGGCCGTCTTTAGATTTCACGGGGAAAAAATTCTATGATTAAGTCACAGTTGAAAAAATTTTGCTTTTTTTCACTTTGGAATACTAGCATAAGAACCGTAATTGATAACTTTATCATAAAACCAGATCTTTGTTATTTTTTACTGCTTACATGTACGATTAAAGTTTAATTTAACAATTTCTACGACTGAGTTTTATAGAAATAGTATTTGTTAATTTGACGTTAAATATAGTTTCTTTAAGTGCTAGACTTACCAATATAAAATGCATTTTTCCTATAACTGATTTTGTAGGTTTATTATAAGTCAATGAAACGGTTCCTTCTTAAACATTTTCTTTCGTCAAAATTTGACGGGTTCTACCTTGTTACATTAAAAGAGAAGTTTATTTGTTTCCTGTTGCCAGCACAAAAATGACGTCAACACTAAGGATCAACTTGTTTATTCTTTTTAATAAAAAGTAGATAAAACTGATACCTTTCAAAAATCTATAAATGTAATTAACGTACCAATTACAATGACTCCTGTTTTATCAGTAAGTTTGGAAGCAAATGATGTCAATATCTTGTGGTATGTTTTGAACAGTCCTCCTTCCTTTTCATTAGGAGATGGTAGTGATTTAATGGACGTTATACAAGGGTACCCAGCTTTGGCGATTTGGCTGAATACTTTGGCGACGAAAATACTGTATTCGTCATCTTCATGAAGTACGGCCACTCTTTCCCAGTCCATGTCATGAACAACTTCAGCTAAAACCTATGTGAAAAAAAAAATATATATAAATAAGTACAAATAAATAAAAGTGAATAAATTGGAATAAATTTATTATTATTATTATTATTATTATTATTATTATTAAAATTTATTTAATTTTTAGGCTTCCATAGTATTGAAACATACTCAGCTCTTAAATAAAATGGCAACAAAACGACATTGTTCTCACAAGAAAGGTCTCTATAATAGGTATATTCGGAATATTTTGATTACTCATGTATGTAATAAAGAATTAGTCAAATTTAGCGGCAAAATTATATTAGAAAGTTTATAAAAAATAAATACTTTCGAATATTTGGCGTGAAAAGACGAAAGCATCACGCAATTTGGCGAGCAGCACTTTTCTTCACCAAAAGCAAACGATTTTAAAGCAACTGAAAATTGTTTGTTAATGAAATTTTAGAATGCGTGCAAACGGTATTAAATAAATTTATACTTAAAATGAAAGAGTTTAATATGTATAGTATTGTATTACATATATATATTGTTTGTTTCAGCAGTTATTTCATTTATGAATCACTGAAAAAATGTTTTCATATCCCCTACCCCCCCCCCCCCCAAAAAAAGATAAAAATCGTTTTTATAGCAACAAAATTGAATCGATAATGTTCAATTTAGCTTAATTTGCAGTCTGAAACAATTTTAGTTAATTAAGTTTTAAATTATAATTTTTGATAGATAAATTTCAATATAAATATATATAAATATCGATATTGCAAAATTATAGTTAAAACAAACTAAAACGGACAAAATTTAAATTATTTAAATTAAACTTATTTATAGAAATTCAACATGAATCATTTTTACCTCAAAGTGTGTTTGACATAAAAAAATATTTTTTAAAATTGTATTCCATCGCTAACCGATGAAAAATCGCCAAATAATGAAATTTTCCTTATTTTTTATGACCGCATTACCAAGGTTCTGCCGAAAATATTTTTAAAAACGTACATATTCTCATAAGAAGAACATTTTGCAATTTTTCAGATTTTTCGAAATATGCCTGGAGTATGTATGGAGACATTAATTGCCATACTACGTTAATTTAAGTATTATTACAGCAAGAATGCTCGAAATACATTCTTTACAGAAGAAATCTAGCAGGGGAATAATATGACGGGGGGGGTATGCTTTTTATATTTTTTCTGCTTTTAAGGCCTACATTTAAATGGCTATTTTGATAAATTATGATGAATTTTTTTAATATTTTGTTTCAAGGAACGATGTTTTACAATTCCAAATTTGTTTCAGTTTTATTCCTACGATTACCAGAAAAGGAGTTATGGCTAACATAATAAAATGAATGAATCAAGTATCCGGAAGTGGGCGTAAAAAATCCAATAAAAAAGGTATACAGAGTTTCTATACATGATTTTTTACGTTTTTTTACGTAAAAACATTTATGAATCTAAATTGACAGTTCTAGATTAATTTTATAAATAAGAACTAAGGGGCCATCCAATGATGATGATTCGCTTGGAGGAGGGGAGGGGCGTTCGTGAAATTGTGACAGTTTGTGACAAGGGGGTAAGAAGAAATATAACATCACACATTTTGGTTAAAATAAAAACATTTAAAATCAGCAGATTAAATTTTGAAGTTATTTTGAAATTAAAGTATTCCGGATTCATAAAGTAAAGATAAATTTTAAATGCAAATAAATTATTAAATTCCATTTCAAATTCCAAAATACTACTGTTTTTAATTGCTCTTTTAAATTAATATTGTATTACTATTTCATACTCTCTCTGTCCCAAATTAGTTGCTACATTTCAAGTAGGTGGAGTTATAAATAACTCCGGATGCAGTTTAGTAATTAGATACCAATAAAATTATACTGCATTGATTATTATATGGTATACTAGGTGTTTGAAGTAATGGTAATCTGAATGTGTAAAAATAGATTTAAAAGATATGTGATTATTATGAAAGTGATGATAAATGTGATTATGAATAATAATTTAGAAAGTATGCTAAAGAAGAGAAAGAATAATAAACAGAGTAACACTGTATTGCTATTTTTGCTGCAACATTTGAAAATCAACATTTGCTGCTTATCTAAAGAGAATTGCTATAAACGCCAGATGAAAGTGAACTTTTGGCGCATTGAAAATGTAAAAGATTTATTACTAAAGTAATGTGTATGGCAGCGGTGTCTAGACCAAGATCGGACAAATAAAAACAAAATGATTGGTGGAAAAATTGGGAAAAAAATGGCTTTGGCAAAATTTGTAGCAATTAATAACAAAAAAGAAATTCGAAAAAGGATTATAGAAAAGGTGTTTCCAGCTATACGTGAAAAATTTTCCAGTGGGGAAAAATCGAGTCTTTTATACACAGAATAGGACAATGCCTAGCTGCATTTAACAGTTTGTGATCCCAGTATCAGTAGAGAGGTTTAAATGATGGATGGAAATTTGTATTTGTCGAACGTTCTACGGAACGTTGCAAATACAAAACAAAATGGGGCGTGGCTTATGAGCGTGCGAGCTTTGGATATTTTTAAAACTAATATGGTACTGATTTACAAAGGGATGAAGGGAATTCTTGATAAATAAATGTTGTCGATTGAAGCATAGCACCCTGAAATCTATGATAAATGTTCAAACAAAATTATAACTCATCAGTATCAATAATCAGTACAAAAAATTCAAATGTAGCAATTAATTTGGGACAGAGGGAGTATTAATTATAACTTTTGTTGTAAATTTTAACCTTATTTCATACAAAATAAGTACACAAATCATTTTTATTATTATTCTCACAAAAATCATTAAAACATACAGTTAAAGTTTAAAAATAAAATTTGAAATATGATTTATAACGTAGTGCTTTGTTTCTGAACAGCAAGATATGTATAGTATACGTAATATAGCTTGACGTGTGCCAAGGGGGAGGAGGGGGATACGGTGAAGTGCAGGGCCGTAACTACCGCCGAGGCAGACGGGGCACTGCCCCGGGGCACCCAAGCCTGAGGGGCCCCAAACTGGTGGTTAAAAAAAAAATTCATTTTAGTTTCTCGTCAAACTTCCTATAAAATGCCCAGCATCTAGCTGAACAAAAATAATAATAACAAAATCAAAGTGCTAGAGTAAATGTTCTGCGTGTCCGATGATGTACTCCTTACGCTTCGCATGCAAAAGCAGCTCTAGAGCAGACAGCAGAATGTCAAGCCGAATGTGTCATGTCGCTCCAACATGTTTGCCGATCCCACCGAAGCTAGTATAAGGAAGATAATATAGGCTTCCGATCGGTAGAATAATATAAAAAGCATCTAAAATATTCTAGAAAATCTTTCATCTTTATCTATTAATAAATACATAAAATCGAAAAGAAAAATCAAAATCCATATTTCATCTTTTTAGGCTTATCATACTATGATAAATAAGCTAAAAAAAGCTTGTTGTAGCTCGAAACGCGTCCTGTTTAATTTTCTTTTTATGGTGATTTTACAAAGTTTTTTAGCTTATTTATCAATTTATCGCCAGTGATTACGGTGTTTTTCAATATTATCATACTATGTACATTTAAATAGTGGCGTGCGAAAGAAAAAAAACTGCGCCCGGGACAAAGTTTTAATTTGCCCCGGCGGGAGGGGCCTCAAAGTTTATAGTTACGGCCCTGGTGAAGTGTGACACTTTGTGACAAAGAGAGGGGGAGGGTCAAAAATATTGAAAAAAAGGGTGACATCATTTATGGACAGCCCGTAACATAGATAAAAATCTTTAAAGGCGATGCGTGGAAAATAAAATTTTCCTTTACTTCCATATTCTATAATCTTCATTGCATAAAATGCTTTAATCCTTTTCTGTAAAATTTTATCAGAATCCTTTCCACATCACTCACTGTGTTTTGAACTACTAACTAAGCTCTATGTTGTAGTGTAATTATTTTATAGGTACTCAAACAGGGCCGTAGCTAAGGGTGTGTTAGGAGCAGCTCAGCGTCCCCTAAAACATTTTGAGCTTCTCCTGGAAAAGATTCTAAGGTCACTAAATTAATTTATTTTCCGAAAAATCCAAATAAAATTCTGTTCAAAAATCTAATTTAGTTTCGAGGCTCTTTCAGAGTTTCGCAGAAATACTAAATTTCAACACTTGCTTATTTGATTTGCACATATGTTTAGCTAACATGGTGTTTAATATTGCGCTAGTTATACACTCGAATTTTTCATCATCATATCAGTTTCTTAGTGTCTAATGAATTATTATAACAGTTTAATTGATATGCACTATTTATCTTTCTGCGGCAGAGAGAGAGAGACAGAGAGAGAGAGAGAGAGAGAATATGAGCTCCTCCCCCTACATTTTCTCGATCCCCTATTATTCATTTCTAGCTACGGCCTTGTACTCAAATATAAAAGAATTGTAATACATAATAAAAAACATATGACAGAAATAAATTTTTAATGTGGGTGAAAAAATTCCGAACCGGGATTCGAACCAGGAATGTATCGGCGGAAGCCGCCAATGCTCGAGCCATCCCGGACACAAGCACTGGAGGACAATTTCACCTAACGATCAGATAATCTGGTCTGATTCCATGGATCAGCTCAACAGAATAAATTGAAGGTCAATATATGGAAACTGCGGAAAACGCTGCAAGCGAAATTATATAAGATTAATTTATAACACGATTTTAATAAAAAACATTTGTATTCTTTGACTTATTTTGAAATATTTTAGTTAATTTTGAAGGTATTATGAAACTTGTGGTTCACTGCACCTGCACAGGTAAGAGTAATTATAGTATGTAGTGCAAAGAAAGTGGAAATACATCGAATTGAATTAAATGTATGCTGTCTGGCGTAAGCTTGAAATTTTGTTAAAAAAATGGTACAATTTAATTTTTTAGAAATGTAATGAAGATATTGTTCGGATTCTATGTTTTTCTGTCCTTTTGTGTTACGATTGAACTGAAAATATCTATATTTATTTAATATTGTACAGTTTTTCAAAAAAAAAAAAAAAAAACATTTGGAATAATAGTAAGGTAAGAGTAATTTTAGTATACAGTGGAAAGAAAATGGAAATATATTGAGTTAAATTAAGTGTATGCTGTCTGGCGTAAGCTTGAAATTTTGTTTAAAAAAATGGTACGAAGTAATTTCTTTTTTTAGAAATGTAATTAAGATATTGTTAGGATTCTAGGTTTTTCTGTCCTTCTATGTTACGATTGAACTGAAAATATGTATATTTGTTTAATATTGTATAATTTTTCAAAAAAAAAAAAAAAAAAAAAAAAAACCCTCCGGAAGTAATACATTAATAATGGTATTCTTTCTGAATCAATTGGTAGGCATCATTATTATTAAAATACCAAAGAGTCAAATAGCATTTTCGGTTATTTTTCTTGTGAAAACAGCATAATTTTGAATTATAAGTATTTGTACTTTGATAATGATCTTTCTTAGGTTGTTACGTTCCAAAAAACGATTCAAAACGTCAAATTCGGTAACAGCTTCAGTGAAATCCTTTATCATTTGAGAAAATGAGAAGCACTATTCAATTTCTAGGTCTCTGAATAAGAATTTCTGTAAAATTTCTGCTTTAAAGAAGGAAAATGACTTTGTCAATGTGTTAGAAAACAGCGAGTTTGGTTTTGAGAAGAGTTTATCATTATAGACAATTCTTATTATGTTCAGAAGAATACATTTGTAGTATATTTATTTACTGGCTTTTAATTACAGGTTAAGTTGTTAAAAATTTTGTGTTGTGATGAATCAGCTTTTTGTGCTTTAATAACTGCAATCATATGATGGTGAAATCTCGTTCCTATAATTGGAGCCTTGGCTCAATTGGTGCTCTAAATGTTGCCATGAAATTTCACCATTTTACAATTGTCACTATTGTACCAACAAAAGTTGATGGAATCGCTTTAAAAATTTAGAGTTTTGATTCAATAGAAGCTCCAAATGTTGCAACAAGCTTTTACCATTTTATGGTTATAGCTATTGCAATAATAAAAGTTGATGAAATCTCTTTCAGACATTTGGAGCTTCGACTCATTTGGAGTTCCGTATGAATGTTTCAGCGAGATTTCACCGCTTTATGGTTACATCTATTGCAGCAACAAAAGTCGGGGAACTTTCTTTCAATTATCTGGAGCTTTGGCTTAATTGAGACTCCAAATAGTGTAACGAAATTTCATCATTTTATATTTGTAGCTGCTACAGCAATAAAAAAAGTTGATGAAATCTCTTTCCGACATTTGGAGCTTCGACTCATTTGAAGTTCCGTATGAATGTTTCAGCGAGATTTCACCGCTTTATGGTTACATCTATTGCAGCAACAAAAGTCGGGGAACTTTCTTTCAATTATCTGGAGCTTTGGCTTAATTGAGACTCCAAATAGTGTAACGAAATTTCATCATTTTATATTTGTAGCTGCTACAGCAATAAAATTTGGTGAAACTTTTTAAAAACATATAGAGCTTTAGATCAAATAGCTGCAACGAGATTTCGCCGTTTTATGGTTGCAACTACTGCAGCAACAATTTTCGGTGAAATCTCTTTCATAAATTAGAAGATTTGGCTCAATCGGAGCTCCAAATGTTGCAAAGCGATTTCAGCGTTTTATGGTCGCAACTACTGCCGCAGAAAAATTAGTGAAATCTTTTTGATACATTTGGAGCTTCAGCTCAGTTGAAGCTCCTAATGAATATTGGAACGGAATATCACTTTTTATAGTTACAACTACTGCAGCAACAAAAGTGGGTGAAATTTCTTTCAAATATTTGAATTTTTAGTTCAAACGGAACTCAAATGTGACAACGAGATTTCATCGTTTTATAGATAGCTATTGCAGCAATAATAGTTGGTGAAATTTCTTTGATACTTTTGGAGCTCTTAATGAATGTTGAAACAAGATATCAGTTATTTATTGCTACATCTATTGGAGCAACAAAAGCTAATAAAATTTCTGTCAAATATCTGAAGGTTTGGTTGAAATGGAACTCAAATGTTGCATCCAGATTTCATCGTTTTTTGGTTAACTACTGCAGCAACAAAAGTTGGTGAAATCTTTTTGAAACATTTGGAGTTTTGGCTCAATCGGAGTTTTAAATTTTCCAAAGAAATTTCACTTTTTTATATTTACGGTTACTGCAGCATTAAAAATTGGTCCAATTCAGTAAAAAATTTTAAGAGTGTATTGCTGAATAGTAAACAAAAATACTGCATTAAAAACTTACTTTTGCTGTTTTTTAAACACTTAAAAAAAGAGCCTTATGAAACCGTTAACAAATGAAAAATTGAATAACTACATACTCCTGGAAGCCTTATCTTAATAAAATATGCTTTTTCAAAAAAAAAAAAAAAAAAAAATACAAACCGACTTAAAAAAAAAAAAAAAAAAAAAAAAAAAAAAAAAAAAAAAAAAATCAAGCTTGGCGACAACTTGGCGCTAACGCATATGAATGTATAGTTTCTAATATGCTTATGATTTCAAAACGGTGGCAACAACGAAAGATGATTTGCGACAAATCATTATTTTTTTTATCAAATCCATATTTTTTTCATTAAAACAAATTCTAATCTTCAGAATTTAGTGAAATTAAAATGGAACCACGTGGGTATCCTTTACTTTCAAACAAAAAAAGAATGATCAAAATCGGTTCATATTTAGGGAAGTTATGAGTGAACAAGAAATACATACAGGTCGAAATCATAACCTCCTCCTTGAAGTCGGTTAAAAATAACGACAATTTCTAAACAAAACAATTTTAAATTTTTATTCTGAAATGACGAAAACTTTGAAAAAATATAAATATTGCCCGAGATGGTAGATGAAATAAAAAAAGAAGATAAACACGAAAGCGGATGTACTAAAGTCGCAAGGTGAAATTCTCCCGGGAAATAGTGCGTTTTCACCAGGCTTGACTTGTTTTTCCTCCGAAATTCCAAACTACTAAATTAGAAAAAAAGCGAAAAATGTCTTTTGTAGTAATATTTTCTTGCTTTCTCGCTTTATTGTGTTTACTTTTATTGTTCTACTGCGTATTTTCTTTTATATTATTATTATTCATTTTAAAGTATGTGAAAATTAAAAACAAAATTTAAGAGTGATGTACTTTTAGAAATAGAGTGAATGTGCTTTTTCCACACTAGTGAAAAAAAATGTATACAAAAAACTGCTGGCAACTCATTGTATTGTCAACATTTTTCGTTTTTTTGGGTAGGGAGGTAGGGAGGGAATTTCCAAGTATTTTTTTATTAAATGAAATCATATGACATGCAGTATTTCAATTATGTTCATTTTTATGTATTTATTTGCCATTTCATGGTATATGTATACCAGGATAATGACAGCAAGGATACTCGCAGTTTCATTCTAAAACATTTTTTACATTCTTAATTTTTTAATTTTAGGTTTAACATTTCAATTTTGTTTAAAGGAACTTGTTTTCAGTATAGTAGTTCAAATTCCATGTAATGTTCAGTTTTATTTGTTAATTTATGGAAGCCAGGAAAATGACATAATAAAAGGTCTACTTATTTTTTACAAAGACTTTAATTGCATTGTTTTCAAAAAGATATCTAAAATATCTTGCTGATAGCTATAATTTAGCTACTTCTGACTTGGACTATGGAGAAAAATTAGAAGAATTATTCTGTAGCGTCGTATTTATACTTGATAAAGAACTAAAATGCAGGCCAGGAAAATGACGCTCATTTTCAGTGACAATCACATTTTAATTATGAAAAATTGTTTGTAAAATACTGAATTTGTTACCTTTCTCATGTATATGTTTTGTAAAGTATAAATATTAATTAGAAAAAAAAAATACAAAAAGATATTTATCCAGTTAAATGAGTTTAGTTTGCAGCACTCATCGCAGTGTGACATGCCAGGGAAATGACAATGTGAAATTCTAAGTCTTTTAATTCCTTCAGTTATGTTATTAGAAATGTAATGACTTTTGAAAATACTTCTAAGAATATTTTTTTTTTTGAAATTATCAAAAGAAATTGCATTATATAACATTTAATAGGAATTTTACTGTACGGTCTGCAACTCTCGTATTTTTCTATATTCACCCATAAACTGTTCAAACTGAGAACCACCCATTCTTTTTAAGACTGTCCATGAAACAATATTTAGAAATGTATTAATAATCAAGCATGCACTAATTCTACACATTATCATCTTAATCGAGAATGTTTATTTGTTTATAAACCTATTAAAAAGCAAAAGATTAAAAAAAAAATTTAACACTAAAATATATGCGTTCATATTGACTTATTTTATTAATTTGATAAAATATTTTATTATTAAATACGCAAACATCTCAATATTTTAAATTTTCAGACTCTTAAGAAGTAGATTTACGTTGTTAATATACAGTTAAGCATTTCTTTCTTCTTTAAGGCGAAGGTGGACCTTCAAATCGACAAAAATCATCCAAAATCTCGAAAAATACTTTTTTATTTCCCCACTCATGAAGCGCTTATTATGAGTTTATTATAAGTATATTATACGTAAATTATAAGTAATATTCATTTATTATATGGTATTTAATGTTCTTTATTATTGAAATACTGATATTTCTAACTTAATAGTGGATTTTCTCAAAATAAAAATTTCGGGAAAATCTCAATTTTCAAAATTTTTCATGCGCATCCCTAATTTTTTGAGTTCTTCAAAATTTGTTATGTCATTACCTCATAGTACATAGAAAAAATTTTAGTTAAAATAATTGTACTTCGGACCTCATAAGCTGTAAATTCTTCATCAAAAGTATGATTTACAGTGTTTTTTCACTATAAAAATTGGTATTTCGACTTATTATTATTAATTTTTATTTTCTATTTATGTTTAGGATTTCAACTAAGTTTTATTCTTAGGTCTGAAAGGTATCTCATAAATAAAAATTATTATTTTATATGCAAAAGAAATGCGCATGGAGCATTTTTAAATAATTAATTATTTCAATAATTAATAATTACCAAAGTAATTAATATTTTCCTTGCAATTTTATCTTTTCTTAAATAACTACAATTGTAATAACATATTTTATTTTCAAGCAAATCGGTTCAAAAGAAAAAGAATTTTTTTTGAGAGTCCACCTTCGCCTTAAGTCTTGCCAAGTAAAAAAATGTCGAGGTAGAGGTAGAAAGTATCGTAAATATCTATAAGAAAGTGTTTATGATTTTGTTTCACGTCTCGTATCTCACGTATTATGCCTCATTCGGGATTTGGAATTTTTTTACAGTTCTCAGTTGTCAGCACGTATTTCTTCTCTTATATACGAAGAATGCTTTGTAACAATATTTCTTTTCTCTTGTACTTACAAGAAGTTTTAATTTGTTGATATATTGGATTTCAAAATTTATGTTCCGCTTTGTACGTCGGGAAATGCATAAAAAATGTCTCATAACATGGGGCGAAAACATAAAATACTTAATTTACGAGCTATGGCCAGAAGAATATCAGAGAGTAAAAGCGAAATAATTAGATTTATGTCTGTGATGGTGTACTTAGGTAAAGCATGGTAAAAAAGATGCATTAATGAAAATTAATTGTGCTTTTTAGTTGAATTCGTTTGTAACAATACACTTTGCAAACAGGAAGAAAAACATTTGAGACAGCTTATGAATATATTAGAACATAAATGATTTTTATATAATGATTATATTAAAATTTACAAGGTCTAGTATTTTTTTAAATGCATGCTTTCATTAGTTCATATAACAGTTGGCCTTATCAACTAATACAAAGTAAATGCAAATCAGTTGTCCAATTTCGTAAATGAATAATTTTCAAATAATAATTCTAAGGGACCAGTTCAAAGACAAATTGTTAGTTCTGCATTTTCAGTTAGATATCGTTGTTCATCTATTTTATGAAAGTGGAACTAGGGATACTAGCTTCAAATTACAATTATAAAAAGTGTCCACTAAACCACTGCGAAAGTATTAGCCTGGGTAGGTACAGGGAAAGGGGGTATGTCAATTTTGCCGCCAATTACTTCTTCCAGTCTTATTCGGCTCACTGGCAACAATTGATGACATTTTGAAAAAATTCAACTTCAGTTGATTGCTTTGCGTGTTGCATAAAGAAAGTGTATTTATCACCTTGAACTTTGTTTTCTGCCGACTTTGGCCTAATGAAAGCAAATCAAGAATCTCTCATATTTGTTTTTTATGATCATCGCTTTGCTTTAATAATTTGCTTAAGATGAAGCAAATTTATAAAAGTCCTAAGCATTCTTCGTCCACACAAAAACAAGGAGTCTGATATAAAATCTCTCTTTTATATAGAAAGATGTCTTTTCCTGTCTGTAGATGCTTAATATCTCCAAAGAGGTAAATAAATCAATCTTCAAAAGATTCAATGGTACCTGGTTTAACTTAGCGACACCTTTGCTCAACCGTGCCAGTCAAACGACATTCGATCATTGAAAATGCGTCTATAATAAGAAATGATACTGGATCCATGCATGGCTGTAGAAGTCTTGTTGCTTTACTTCCTAAATCAGCAAACGAGTTAAAACATATTGATACTTATAATTCAAAGTGAATTGTTTTCCCCTCGGCATTAATTGCAGTAGCACCTGATAAGGTCAAAACTATGATGGCTACTTGTATTAACTGCTGCCTTTTCCGAATTTATTTCATTACCGTAAGTTTGCCAGCTCTGAATTTTAACAATAATAAAAATACTCTGAGGTAAATTTATAACTTTTTTTTTGTAAAAATGTCTTCCGTATTTAAGTGAAGAATATTCTACTGCTAATCTGTAAATCTGCTATCAGATTTTGATATACTTTAGGCTGTTGATCTTTACGATAGTTCAGATATGAAATAAAACTGCAGTCATGGTAATTGTAGCTCTCACCTTTCTACACACATGCATGGGCAATCACGCGTTGTGCCAAAGCATCTTCATTTGTTTGCACCTAGAGGATAACAGCTGATCCAGTAAACGAAAAATAAGGCTTCTGTGAAGCTTTTTTTAAATAATTAATCCCAATACTTGAATAGAATATTGTAAGTATGATCGGCAGTGTTTGATCTCATTTTCAGGATGGAGAGGTCTCTTAGTCTAATAGACTGAATCCATCATGCAGTTAATGTAAAATTATTAACACCCTTTTTATTAATACTGGTTAAAATTAATAACGACGTTTGAATAATTAGTGTATGATAGCAGTCGATTATCATATAGACACATGCATTCTAAAAAAAAATAAATACAGATTTTTCTTAAACTGACTCGATTTTTTTTGTTCTTTATACCGGGAGTGGCAGCACAGACAATCACATCATCGAGTTCGTGGAAAAAGATCTAGGATTAGTTGAATCTCGATTCTCATATGAAATCGCAATTGGTGTTCCAAATCCAATCTTAGTGGAAAACACCTAAAAACCCTATTTTAGGCGTTTGACTCGTAGATGCTTGGGCTGTCCTACACCTAAAAGTATGAAAACATGGAGGATTGGGAGCAGGAAAACATAATGATAAACCTATGAACCAGCTGCTAAAATAGGGTTTTTAAGTGTTTTCCACCAAGATATGACTTGGCAGACCGATAGCGTTTTCATATGCGAATCCAGTTTTCCCATCGACTAATCCAAGATTTTCATTTTCGAACTCGAAGAGGTGATTATCTGTGCTGCCGCTGGCCGATCTATTATGGTATATTTGATAAAACAGGTATCAGATTTATAATAATAATAATAATAATAATAATAATAAATAAAATAATAATAAAAAAGAAAAAAATGTAAAATAAATTCAGTTTTTACCATAATTTTACACACATTCGCACATTTTTGTTATTTCTCCCAAACTAATTAACTTATAATAAATCCGATACTAAAAACTATGCAGCACACTTTAACCAATAGTTAAAAAAATTAGCTTAAAATGTTCAAAATTGTACAAGAAGACACATTTTAAAATTTCCTTAAATTTTTCATATAAAAAAATTTTGAATTTTGCCAGAGAAAATGAATTGTTTCTTGATAGAATCCCTTTCCTTTGTTGAGCCGTTTACTATTATGCCAAAAACGTACCTTTAAAAAAAGTTCTAAGGGAACCAAATTCCCTTAAACAATACCGATATTAAAAAGCAAACCATTTGTTAGTTCTATATTCATCCTTTTATACCATCATTAATTTTTATTATAAAATATCTCATGGCATTATTCAAGGCCCATTTTCTATAAGGTTCTCTTTCTATATAATTGTATCTAAACCTTATTCCTTGAATTGGAATGTACGAAGTCGCAGTCGCAGCATCCGTTAAAATCATGCAATTCACCGTTTCACAACATCATTAATTTTTACCAATAAAATATCTTATAGCAATATTCAAAACCATTCAGTTTCTAAAACGCTATTTCTCCCTAACACAAATAAGCCTTTTATTCCCCCATAACTGTTTAAATAGACCATGCATAACAATTAACCATGATTAACTTCGCATCGGAAGGCGCGAAAATTTTATAATGACCGTTTCCGTACAGTTACTGAAATGTAAATTGTTTTCCGAATTCCGAAATTGTTCCCCCAACTTTCCATCGGTATTTTGACATTATTAGTTCATCAGTGACGTCAGTGGGGGAAACGTAATGCATTTCAGATAAAGTGGAGAGGATCATTACCTTGGCCATTTGTTCCGGGGGCACTGCCGTCTCCTGGTGGAGTGGAACTACCGGAATGATGTATCGACCAGCAGTCTCGGCCACTCTCGGATCGCTGAGGATGCCGCTCGTGTCCACCATGCCTGTGAAAACAAAAGGAGTCAGTTAGTGGAGGTCTTTTTAATGGGAGCGTGGAAATGACATTATTGGATTTCAATGGGGACAGCGAGAAGTTATGACAGGGGTGTCCTTTTAACGGGGAGAATCAATGGAGAAGCGCCGCGAAAAATTTCTCTATTAATAGGAGGCATGTTTATGGATAAATATTAATTCGAATAAATTGGGAGAAGTTTAGAAATAGTGTATATTTGTTTGTGATAAATTATTTTAATTTTTGATGGATTTCAAAGAAAAGAAGTTGTACGAATTAACAATGTAGGGTATTTCTAAACTAATGGGAGAACTGTCATGGATGATAATACGCTTCAAGACAAGCAGTTTTTATATAGAAAAGTAGGAATATAATTCACTTATTCTGTCAAAAATACAGGGAATGCACCTTACTGCAAGCCACATTTGAATTTTTATTCATCCGAACATAAATATATTGCTTTTGTATTTTAATTACTCTAATTTTCCGATTTTGTTTCTTAAGATGTAGCTTAAGAACGAGTAAACGGGAATAAAAATATTATATGGGGTTAAGAACCAATTTAAAAGAATAAAATTAAGCCTAACTGCGATTTTACACAAGTCTGAAATTTATTTAAAATCTTCGCGATGGGAGTCCATTGCTTACTTTTTGATCTTTTAATCATCGGTTTTTCAATTTGTTTCTTTGTTTGTTTGTATTTATGTCGTTAATTATCTACACTGTGGGATATAGGCCCTAAAGGGATTGGTGTCCTCCGTGGGGGTCTTTCTAAGGGAACCTAACCCGTATGTATAGGAAGTCCAAGGTTAGAAGAAAACCACGGAAAACTCCGAACGGTTAGGCCGACTGTCGCGATTGGGTTTGAACCCAGCACCCACCGTCTACCAGTTTGGAGGTCAGAACCTCGCGGCCACTGTTGGGGCCATCGGTTTTTCAGAAGAAATTCTCTAATTGATTCAGAAGAAATTCTCTATTTGAATTACAGAAGTATTCTGATTAAATAAGGTAAAGTTTACAGTTAAAAATATCTGATGGGAATAATGAACAATTCTGAGCATTTTATGTGTCGCGTATACGCATCGCTTATCCCAAAGGGGTTAATAAGCAAAGTAATCGTTTTCATTTAAAATAAATCATTTTAATTTACCGCAGGTAACTTATTAAGAAATTTCGAAGCAAAAGAGTAGAAATTGTAATGTTTCTACCCTGATTACAAAACAATAATTTTAGGGGTAATTTTCTTAAGAATTATATCAATTATAAATATATCAATTCGATCATTTTTTCGAAAAAGATGGTAAAAACAACAAAATTTCGCATATGCGAAAAATGTCTACGGTCTTTCCTAGGCAAAAAATGTTCATCTGGCGTTAAAAAAGAGTAATGATTTGAGATTTTAAAAAATAAATTATTTGTGGCTAAAAAAGGGAAACATATAAGAAGTTAAATATTAAAAAAAAAATTGCTTTGCATCTGTACTAGACTGTTTTCTGAATTAGATTACAAATGTTCTTCCGACATGCTGAGTTTTTTTTAAAGAACAAAATGAAGAAATAAACAAATTCATATCAAAAACATAAATGAAAGAGGGCGTTAGAAGATTTCAGACGTCACAGGGGGGAAAAAAGCTTATCGAGCATTACTATTTGCCTAAGTAAAGGAAGAAAAATAAATGTTTAATAGCCAGTTTTTCTTGTGTTTAACTAGAGAAAATGAAAATATTTTCTAGATTATTTAGTTAAATCTAGATTATATATGGAAGTGCAAACTGAGAATCAAATTATTCATGAAAATGTGATATATTAGTTTTTTTGGCCTTAAATTATTAGATATTAAAAAAATACCAAAAACCAAAAAATAAAAAGATCTTTTTTATAATGTTAATACCAATGGTGTAATTGTAAAGAAAACAGATGACATAAGCTTTTAGCAGAGAATATACCCTAGAGTGTATATACTATAATTTTTTTGAGAAACAGAGGATATATGGTGTTCTTTAAAAATATCTAGAAGTTACACGGCATATAACCCCATATATCCTCCACTTCATCCGTGATAAATACAACAACACCTTGTTACAAAGTGATACTTGTCGTAACAAAACAACACCTTGTTATAATATAGTATGTCTAAATATATGTCTATAGCATGTTTCGACACCAGCCGAATCATTTTTAAGACGAATCTTCTGATTTCAATATAATATAATTATTTATTTGCTTTGAAAACGACTCAGCTACAGTCGAAACATGTAAGCAGTCTAATAAACTATTATTAAAGTTTTAATATTACACCTTTAATTAGAAATAGTAAGGTACCCTGGGGTAATAACGCCACTTTAAGGTCCTACCAATTTTCACGGCTCAGTTTTAGCTTGTATTTTTCAAACAAATATGTGATTTGATACAGAAACTCATTGACTATCTCTATATATATATATATATATACATATATATATATATATATATATATATATATAAAATTAACAGATATATATTTATAAAATGTAATGGCGTGATTTCTTGATCAATGCTATTTGGCGTTATTATCCACCTATATGGGTAATAACGCCATGGAAACAAAACTATGAAATAAGATTGAATAATTGCATGTAGATTGCCCAATTCTAAAAATACAAACTCTACAAACTTAGAAATTGACAAATTGCATTCTAAGCTATTGAAAATGTTCAATTTTTTGTGAAAGTGTAAGAAAAATAAAGTTGTGGTGTGTGGGGGATGAGGCAAAAGAATATCAGACCGCGAGCTTCTTTTTGCTTAAAAAGGACTGCTTAAATAGAATTATTAGAAACATTGCACAGTTTTAACTGTGTTTATTTGAATCAGTATTTAGGATGTAGCTCGGCCACTGTAGGGAATCAACCGGGGTATTAATAATGCCAAGGATTTGCGTTATTACCCCGTTATAGTTATTGCGCTGTACATTTTAAATTGCAAATTATCTCGAGAAGATATCCAAAATCTTCAACTACATTTTGAAAGTCCATGAAATGTACTACAAATTTATGTAATTAACAAAGTATTTCCGGATAAAAAAATAGTCTTTACATCCCAAAATGTATCTCGCAAATTTTAGATCAAGCGTTAATTTTAGTTGTTGTAAAAACAATAAGACCTAAAAATGAAACAAATTAACTTGAAGCTGTTTTTTGCGATTTATATGACTCAAAATCCTTCTGCGCAGAGCACATGGGTGTCATTTACCAGATTATTTCATAATTATGCAAAATATTAGCACTTGGCGTTATTACCCCGCCTGGCGTTATTACACCAGACCACCTTATATGTTAATACATATTTGTAGATTTAAGAAAATACTTTAAATTCACCTTTTAAAAAATGTTTTATGTAAAATATTGAATTTAGATGCCTGTAAGTTATAAGTTAAAGTTATGTATTAATTCACGGTAATTCTTCAAAGGATATATATTTTTTGCATTTTTTAAATTAACTTGAATATTTTGCTTTTGGTTGAGTCGTGACAGGGCAGGGCTGTTGCTGGACGATGTACTTTAAATCTCTCAAATGTTTTCTGATACGATCTTTAAGTTTACGAGAAGTCATTCCTTATGTATTCGAGACAAATATTTTCTGTTTTTAGTGGAACGATCATACGATATCATAAAGTATCGCGATCGTATCATAAGTAAATCAATAGAAATTATTACCAAATAAAATATTGTTTGTAATGACGTTTTATACTACAACATACAAAAAATTTGGATCAGTTTAATTAAAGAAACATAATACAAATAATATTCCACTTTCTTCAATATCTACATTTTATTTTCCCAATGTTTTCTGGGTCTGAAAATTAACTTTCACTTTCACTCCTTTTTGACACCAATTATGTGATATTTGAAAATTAATTCTATTAAAATATTATTTATAATATTTTAATTTAAGAATTTATTTTAATATTATCTTATTTAAATAATTCTATTTAAAATATTCTCTGTCGATGGCTGTGTTTACAGTTGAAAGTACTAAGAATTAAAGTAATTTAACACCTTTTTAAACTATCTTTTCGTCATCTTTTAAAGTAATTTACACATAGTGTAGTTTTAATGTTTAGATAGTTTAACCCCCTGACTGCCCAGCGAAAGGGTAAAATTCTAATGTTGTTTTCTCTGTAATTTATAAAAAATATATATTTTTTCCAACCTGATACAAAACATGTTATTACGTATAGATTTATAACCTTTGAGAGTTTTAATCCTAACTTAATTTTTCAAAACTGGATTTTATTTGTTGGATTATATCAATTTAAATATTGCTTATGTTGCAGTGAAACCTGCAGCATAGTATGCGAAAAAATCCGGTCGCGGCAGTCAGGAGGTTAAAATAAAATATCTTAGATTTGGGAGCCAACAAAAATTATTAAGTACGAAAATTTATACCTTAATTCATTTTTAAAATATATTACTTGCAGTGAAATATAGTGGAACTAAACAAATCGAAAAATATTATATAGAAAATCGATTTGCATCTTTGTTAGATCTTTTCTAAATTAGATTACAAACAGTCTCACCACATGTCCTGCTTTTTGTGAAAAAAGAACAGCAAAAAAAGAAATCAAATAATCTTTTATTGTAAAAATAAATAAAGCCGGACGTTGTTAGAAAGTTAAGGGAAGCAAAGAAAAAAACAACAACTTCCATTTTCTTTTAACTTAAATATAGAAAGAAAAAATATGCTTAGTTATCAATTTTTTTTTCTGCGTTTAATAAGCTAAAATAAGAAAATCTAGTTTATGTGAGGCATAAAAATTAGACAATGTCTGAATATGCCAAATTGCTCATAAATATGCAATATGTTTTAAATTTTTCATTCTTTGGCTTACCTAATTACTTAACAAGAAAAAAAAAGTTTCTAATGTTATTGGATGTTTACGATTTTTCTTAAATAAGCGTATTACTTTCCATTCTTTATCAAATTTTTCATTTTTTTTTGAAAAATCATTAAATTGTAACTTTTTATTTCGAATTTATGTAATTAAAATGTATAACTTTAAAAAAAAACTTAATTTTATATGTTATAAAATATCATAATAAATATTGGTTGTGCAAATATAACGTTACCAGATTTTCGATAATTTTGGACCTCCCCCCCCTTTTGGTATCATACGTTATTATCCATCGACCCCCCCCCCCACCCCCGGTAATGGTACCGTTATAAAAGTGTAATTTTTTTTAGTTTTTTTTGTTTGGAGTATTTTTCGCATACTTTATTGATTCAAATGAAATGAAAAAATATGTATGCACAGCCCCATAAATGAATTATTCAAGGTATTATCCTTTTACTAAGAATATATATGAACTTTTAAGGCGCTCTCACTGCGATAAATAATATTCTAAATTAACGGTTGGAAAAACTACTGGCAGCAAAGTTGCAGGTTTTTTTTTTCGTTCCATTAGTAACTTTTCCATTTTGGGAAAAAAAAAACCTCCGTTTGAAGAAGCGGTAATTTTCCGTTATAAAGTTGGTATAAATGTGGCATTATACGGATGTTATAAAGTTCGCAAGAAATGTAATAATCTCTAACCTCGACGACAAAAAGCAATACATTTGCAATTCAACAGCATAATACAAATCTCAAAAAAAAAAAAAGGATTTTTTGTAGAGTTTTTTTATTTTTTGTGCAACAACATGTCAGTTTTGTAAATATTCAAAATAAATTTCCTGCAAATAGTGAAGTATCTACATTCTTTTTTTCTATCTCTGTCCGTTTCGTTATTTTCAGGCAACATAAAATGTAAAATTTCCTTTTTTTAACAGCCAACGATTACCGCGACTTGCGATTTTAGACGTTTTATTAAATATCTAAAAAACACATGAGATATTACCCTGAAAATTCAGGTGAGTAAACAACATAATAGACGTCATATATGTTCGAGAAGATTTTTTCCTGAAACCCCACAGGGGCCGTCAACAAACTGAAGGAAAACGAATATCTTTTGGACTACCCTCTAAATATTAAAACTGTAACAATTAAAACTGCAATGAAACTTTAATAACTGATTAGGAGGCTTCTTGTAATAAAATTTATTCTCTTTTATGAGGATAGTCGGAATACTTGTGGAGAAATTAAAGTTTTTATAAATGTAATCTCAAATTTCACCAAGTGTTTTGCTTATAATTTACAGAGTTTTTAATATAAAAGAATATTATTTACAAAAACGATGACAAACAACATTATATACAATACTCTTCAATCAAACGTGAAAAAAGTAATAAAAACTGAATGAAAAATAAACTGGTTTACTAAGTAATGTTTTACTGCGCATGCGCGAATTTAATCAAGATATAACGCGTATATATTTGATGTGGTTTAACATCATTTAAATACATTACGAACAATTTTCTTTCCGTAGACCATTCTGTAGTGGAATTTCTTAATCTGGCTTTGTAAAGGAATAAATGCTTTTCATTCCATATTTTACAAAACGTATGTTTGACATTATCATGATTTTCTGCCTTTCATAAAAAAAGAATTTGGTTGCAAACATTCAGCTTAATATAGTAAATTTTTTCGTGATTTTCAATGCAATCTGAATTTTTTTTTTTTTTATTCATTCATTTATTTATTTATTTTGCATTTCGCGCTGATTTTTTGACATTCGTGAAATAATGTCTGTTATACAATGCTTTATCTCACTACATAAATTTTGTCCTTGTTAATTTTTGAATTTTTAGTGAATTTTATCTGTTTTTCTCACACTAGTAAAAGAAAACCAGTTTCAATTTTTTAGCTAAATCTTATCTTCTTTTTAAAAAAGTTTATTCAGAATTCGTACAGCGATTTTTGAATTTTTCCCGAATTTGTTTGTGCGATTTTTAGCGATTTTTGTATTTTCAAAATATTTTTCGATATTCATAAAAGAAGTCCGTTTCAATCTATTAACATAATAGAGTAAAATTTGTCTCCTGCGATTTTTGAATTAAATTATAGCGATTTTTAGAGGATTTTTTGTGTATATTTCCTGATTCACTGCAATTTACCAATATCATTAAAAGAAATTCGGTTTCAATATTCTGTTCCAATGTAGTAAATTTTGTCTTCTTTCTAGTAAAAGTTAATTGGTGGTTCCAAGAATTTTTAAATACTCCGCGATTTTTTTTTTTTTTTAATAATTTTTTGAGCTTTTTCTCATTATGTGCTTTTATTTTTTTCTATTTTTACAAGACATATTGGATTTGTAAAAAAATTCGACTCTCGGTTTTCGATGGATTTATACGTTTAGGAGGTCCTGAGCATGAATTGCTGGTTTTTATAAAATGTCTGTTTGTGAGTCTGTCTGTCACGCTGTCATTCCGTGAGTCTGTATATGATAAAACTATTATTCACCCTCTGTCTCAAGAACTAATGCTCAGTATTTCACAAGACTTTAGACTTAGTTAGACAGTAATATAAACTGGTGCTGATTACACTTTGGTGTAAATCATCCAACAGGTAGCGCTGCTGTGCTGTATCTTTCACGATTTTCGCAATAGCTCTATCTTAAGAACTGACGGATTTCTGTAACACTTCAGATACAGTTAGTCCCTGATATAATTTGGAGCTGTTTAGGTTTTGGCACAAAACGTTCAAAAAGTGGCGCTGCTAGGTAGCATTTTTCGCGATTTCCGCAATAGCTGTATCTGAAGAATTAATGCATGAATGTTTATTCTATTTTTTTCTTTTTTTGTTACTTTCTTCTATCTTTACAAGAAGAAAGTATTGGATTCATGAAAATTTTCGAAATCCGGTTTTTACCGGATTTACCCATTTTAGGCGTCAAGGAACTCGAAAAACATGTTTTTACAAAATGTCTGTCTGTGTGCATGTGATAAAAAAATATGGGCTCTCTATCTCAAGAATTAATGCACGGAATTTCACAAAACTTTAGATTCTGCTAGACCTTGATATAAATTAAATTATTTACAAATTTCACAATAGCCATATCTCAACAACTATAGCATGGATTTTCACAAAACTTCGTATTTAGTCAGTACTTGATATAACACAGTACCGATTACGTTTGAGTGCACTATTTGTGATTATCGCATTTGTGATTATCGCATTTGCGATTATAACTCTATCTCAAGAACTAATGCACGGAATTTTCTAAAACTCCAGATTCAGTTAGTGCTTGATATAGATTTGAGTTGTTTAGATTTTGGTGTAAATTGCCCTACTGATGGCACTGCTGTGCTGCATTTTTCACGATTTTGCAATAAATGTATCTCAAGAACTAATGCATGGATTTTCATCAAAGGTCATATTCAGTTAATACCTGATAAAAAAGTGATCCTTATTAGATTTTTGGTGTACATCACCCAACACGTAGAACTGTAATGTAGTTTTTTTAAAGATTTTGCAATAGTTCTATCTCAAAAACTAATGCATAGATTTTCATCAAACTTCAGATTCAGTTATAAGTTGACATAAGTTGTTGCTTTCTAAATTTTGGTTTAAATCACCTAACCGGTGGTGCTGCTATGTTGCATTTTTCAGAAAGTATTAACATGCATAAGATAGAAGAAAGTTATGGGATTGCCACATCTGACTAGTTTTTTTAATGAAATTACACATTTGGATTCACGCGTAGCTAAGTATTTCTTGATGTTTATATGTTTATTTCCTATTCTCGTCTGATTTACACTGTTAAATTTTTTTCTCTGAAATAACAGAGAATCTACGGTTAATCCATCATTTTACATCTTATTTAAAGTGATAGAGATTAAAAAAATCAAGAGGCTCTGTTAAATAACCTGGAAATTATTCGGTAAATTTACAATAGACTCTGTAAATTAACATCGTTAAAAATACATAAGACTCTGTAAATTTAGTTTTAATGATAATAATTTAATTTCACTTTTCAAAATTAGTGAATCACTCACTCTTCATTGAGCTTCAAATAACTTAAATTTTCCATGTCAATTTCAACAGTTGTGTTATTAAGGGTGTATTCGAAAAAACGCTTTTCCACATTCAACAGCTCGAAATTTTCCGATACAATTTCAGACACATTTTTAAACGTAGAAACATGCAATTTGCTGAGAGGATTCTTGAAGGGACGTATGAGGTGCCGTGTGATGTCTTTTTACGCTCAATTCATTAGAACTTGAGTTATAAACAATTATCTTCTCAGTATGACCCCCTTTTTCGTTCTCAGATCTCGCGCTTGGGAAAAATCGGTTCGAAATGCCGTTTTTGATCGCTTTTTTTGCAATATTTTCTGCATTTATCAAAGAATCGACAATTACGGCACCTTGTCTACTTTCCAAATAAGAGATTTTGAAAGTTTGGTGTATTTGAGAGCAATAATGAGTTCAAAAATAAATCGGAAAATAGGCAGTTTGAATCGAAATACACCCTTAATTTAACACAATTTGCTTCAAGCCGTCCTGGGGTTTGATCACCAGACCTCTTGAATGACTGAGCTATCGGAGCTATTCTTATTGCGTACAAAGTAAGTCTTTTATGATCCAATGGGAAAAAAAATCCCCACTAAATACGATGAGATGATTTTTCGTTTTCTAAATTATTCTAAGTAAAAAAAATCTTTAAATTACATTTTTTCTATAATATTTCTAATAAAATTGTAAAAGAATTTCGAAAGTGTGCATTTCGAATTACAAAGTTTAACAAAGATAAAAACATCTTTAAATAAAGACAAGGAAATACTTAAAGATAATTAAATATAAGATAAGGGAAATATATGTAAATTGACGACAAGCGTAACTCAAGAGTAACTTGAGTTACTTGATCGAATGCATTTAACCAAGAACTAGTTTAATTTACAGAAAGTCTCACATTTTTTTCTGTGTTTTTAGAGAAATTTACAACAGCATACCCTCCATTATTTTTACGATGTCTTTTGAAAAATACAAAATCGATCACAAAATTTCAAACTGAATGTCGCCATTACCGGCTTTATCGTTTCACATATGAAATAAGTGCATTTTAGTTTTTAAGAGTTATTTATCATATTAAATCTTTTGAAAGGATTACTTTATAGGTGGCACTAAAACACCATTTCCTGAAATTGAAATTGAATTTTTCGTTTCGTTCAAAGTAGAGAGATATAACATTATCTAGAATTCTGAATAATAATTTTTATTTTCAAACTTTTTTATTTGACCCAACTTAGTTTTTGTATGCAAATGTGGAATTTTTTGATCTTTTTTAACCCACTCCCTGATAAGCCAGAATTGTAAAAATTACATTGCACTGTTAAACGATTTTCTGTTAACTTACAGGGAATTTACGGGTAATCCGTTATCTTAAGTCTTAAGTAAAATTACAGAGATTAGAAAAAACGAGATTCCGTTAAGTAACAGAGACGTTATTCAATAAATTTAGAATAGACTCTGTAAATTTATTTTTAATGATAATAACTTAATTTAATTTTTTTAATTTTTCATTTACTCAAAATTCAGTAAGCTTCAAAAAACTAGAATTTCCGAGCAAATTTGAACTGATGCATCATTAAGCTTTAACAGACATTTTTGTCAATTTAATTTAAATGCTTTAAGTTAAAATAACATGGAAAGATTATAGCTTGACATGTTTCATTGCTCTTACGGCAACATTTTCAAAAGCAAATAAAATATTTTATTTGCTTTTGAAAATGTTGCCGTAAGAGCAATGAAACATGTCAAGCTATAATCTTTTCATGTTATTTTAATTTATCTATTAAAGCATTTAAATTAAATTGATATTTTAAAGTGATGTTTATATTATATGAGACATTTTTGTTTCTATGCGTCCAGGGGTTTGAACCAGAGACCTCTTGACATTGGAGTCTTGACATTCTGTCTGAGCTATAGGAGATATTATATAATATATATATATATATATATATATATATATAACCATATATATATATTATATATAAATATACACACACACACACATATATGTATGTATATTGTTTGAAGATTTTTGTCTCACGGACCCATTAAACAAATATATCTTTTTCTATATTTCTATGAATTTTAAGGAAAGCATACTATTTTTTATTTATTAATCTATTTATTTATTTTGCATTATACACATTGTTTTTAAACTTATATTTTTCATGAAGTTAGATGTATGGGTTAACGCATAATTTTTTCTTTACTTGTCCTATTCGTTTATTCCCTTATCCTCTTTTGATTTAGCCTCCATTATTCTTGCAATGTTTTTTGAATACATACAAAAGCTTCTCCGAAATTTCAAACTGAATAATGTCATTTCCAGCTTTACCGTTTCACCCATAAAATAAGTACATTTCACTTTTTAGAATTATTTGACTTATCAAATCTTTTTTGAAAGGATCACTTTATAGGCGATACTAAAAAATACAATTTTCTGAAATTGAAATCGAATTTTTCACTTTATTCAAAGTAGAAGGATATTACATAATCTAGAAATCTGAATAACAATTTTTATCTTTAAATAGGTGTATTTTTTAAAAATCTTTGCTACCTGAGACACATGTTAATATGGGAAAAAAAACATGTACAATTGATGTTATAATAGTTCAAACACATATAGAAATTGATATATATATATATATAACACTGAAATGAACTAAAAATATTTACTGTAGAATGGAGTATGCATCACATTCGTAATTCATTTACAGGGATACACAAATGAATTCGATGCAGTACTGTCTATAAAGAGTAATTGATGGTAAAGCTATTGCATTTGTGGTAAGGGTTTTGAAAATTAACTGTTTTTCTTTCATAATATTTTGTGCATATGATTTTTATACATGATATTATACAGGGCTACTTAAAAATCTCGATTATTTTTCAATGTGCTGCGCACTTTTATAACTGAATCACATTTAGCGTATCATGTAGGATATGTAAATACAGGGTCTGTCCAGTAAGTCGAAAATTTTTAAGCTGAATATTGTTCATTTCCAACTTTATCGTTTCACGTGTTGAATAAGTGCATTTCCGTTTTTTAAGAGTTATTTTCTTTACCAAATCGTTTTAAAGGATTACTTTATAGACAGCAATAGAAATATCATTACCAGAAATTGAAATTGAATTTTTTGCTTTGTTCAAAGAAGCAGGATATAATCTTATCTAAATTTCTGAATTACAATGATTTACATGTTTTAAAGCCTTTAAAGCTTTTATTTTTGCATATTATTCTGTGTGAATAACTTCCACAGATTATAGACGAGGCTGTTCAAAAGTTATTGGGTATATTTCCATTTGGTGACGGAAATCGCTCTAGGGGAATTTTCAACTCTGTTATGTGTTTCTTCACTAACTAAGCTAAATTTTAAAATATTATGTAGTATGAGTGAAAATCTATAGATCTCATATAAACTTTAAAATATACATATAATTACTTAGAGTAATATTAATTAGTAATAATAATAATAATAATAATAATGAACACACGCGCAAGCAATGTTCAGTCCACTTCTCTAAAGAGGGATGAAAAAATCAATTCTGAATATCAGGAATTCGACAAAACACCAAGAATAATATACCAAATTGCGGGAATCCATTGAAATCATTGAAATTTTGCTTAGGAGTGGTACTGTTTGTGATGATGTGTTTTTTTTTTTTTTAATATTGCCGCAATTTGTCTTATCCTTGTACAATGTAATTTTTGTACATATTATTTTTGTAACTATTATTGTACAATGTAATATCCTTGGTATTTCGGTGATTTTCAGAATTGATCTTTTCACCCCTCTTTAGAGCAATGTACTGAACATCGCTTGCGCATGCGTGCTATTTTTGTTTTGTTTGTTTTTATTTATGTTTTCTATTCGGGTCAATTATCTTTTTCCCCTTTTGAAAATGGAAGCGTATGCTTCCGAAAGATCTCAGCGATATATTAAATAAATAATATCTTTATGTACTTGTAACGTCTTTAAAGTAATTATTTGTATATTTTAAAGTTTATATTAATAACAAAGGACAAATTCCTTCAAGACACAGACTGATATTTAAATATAGTGATTTGACTCTATAGATAACATACAGGATACAAGAAATAATTATGACAATTTTCTGATTATCGATGGTTTATAGTTTAAATTGGATTTTCTAAGTATTAAGGTTTTATTCCAAATTATTTATTTATACATCATTTTACTTACCCACCATACGTAGTATACGTAGTATAGTCTTGCAATCGTTTTGAAAATTGAAAATTTTTTTTGACGGATTTACACGTTTTAGACACTGGAGATTTCGGAAAATATATTTTTAGAAAAAAAAATTTGCCCTCCGTCTGTCTGTCTGTAAACGCTCTATCTCACGAACAAATTGAGATAGAGACTTGAAATTTTGTATGTACTTAGTATGTAAGAATGGGACGAAGCCTATTGAATATCAGCAACCTCGATTATCCGGAACTATTTTTTCCGGATTCTCGAAAAATTCGTTCTGATGAAAGGTATATAAAAATTTTCGAATGTTTTTATTTTAAAGAATGCATGTAAAAGACAATAAAAAAACACAAATTTTGCATAGAGAACGAAGTCGATCGGATTATTAGTTGTCGAGATATTTGTAATCCTGTTTTTCACATTCTTCGATTTTTCATGATCCTGTATTTCATTCAAATTTCAATTCAGAGGTATATTTCAATTGAAAATGAGACGCTTAATCCGACGCAGCAAACTGTTAGTTAATATGATTATTATTTTTGGAGATGTTTCTTTTACGTAGTTTGGTACTTCTTGAGTAGTTTGGCGTTTTATATAATTTGTTGAAATTGGTGCATCAGCAATTCATTAATAGAGTATTACTATGTGTATTAACAACATTTAAATTTTGTTTATGAATCACAATGAATTGTATAAATAGTTTTCACATATTTTATTTTCATATGCATATAAATGATGGGTAAGTATTACGGTGGCCTCCAATGACTAGTTTACCTTATTAAATGGTAAATATCCACTACAGTACTCGGAATCTACTGGAAAATATCTCATAATCTTTAGTGCATGATTTGTCTTTCTTGTTGAATAAATACAGAAGCTTTTCCGAGATTTAAAACTGAATATCGGCATTTTCAGCTTTATTGTTTCCCATATAAAATAAGTGCATTTCAGCTTTTTGAGTTATCAAATCTTTTGAAAGGATTACTTTATAGGCAGCACTAAAAATACAATTTCCAGAAATTGAAATTGAATTTTTCGCTTTGTTCACAGCAAAAGACACATAATACAATTCTAAACAGCAATTTTTATTTTTGAATATGTGTATTTCTTGAAACGTTTACACTCTCACAAGGAAGGTCTCCATACGGGCATACTCCGAAAAATCTGAAAAAATTACAGAATGTTCTTCTCATGAGGATATATACGTTTATAAAAAAAAATTTCGGCGGAACCTCTGAACCCTGTCCGTAAAAAAATAATGAACATTTCGTTATTTGGCGATTTATCATCGGTTGGCGATGAAAAGCAAATTCAAAAAATGTTTTCATGTCAAATGCATTTTAAAGGAAAAAAGTTTCATGTTCAGCGTGTTTAGATAAATTAAATATATTTTCTTTTGTCATATTTAGTTTGCTTTAAGTATAATTTTGTTACATTAATATTTATATGTATTTATATTCAAATTTAACCATCAAAATTTGAAATTTAAAACGAAATTCAAATTTAAATTAATAAAAATTGCTTCAAGTTCAATGTCCAGTTGAGCATTGTCAATTCGATTTTGTTGCTATGGAAACCTGGCTTTTATTTTTCAATACGCTTAAATGTATGAAAGTAATTTTATTGAATAAGAATTTTTTATATATGAAAATATTTTTTCAGAGGTAAATTAAATAACTACAGCAACAAATAATATATATACATTCAACATCATTGTACGCGCGGCAGCGCGCTACAATAATATGATTGAGCGATGGTGCACACGGATTTTTCAATTTTTCTTTTTGCAATAACTAACTAAATACTTATCCAATTTTGATGATTTTTTTTTAAAAATGTTCGTCTGACCAAGAAGCACAACATAGCACAAAAATTATTTTTTTTTTATGGCATACTGTAGGTGTACTGTAGAGTATTCTGAAAATCGGACAAAAATTTTGTGTCACAGAACTTTTCTCGAAAACTACTAAAGATAAAAACTTATTTATTTTTTTTTTAAACAAAAGACAAACTTTTTATCCCGAGGTAGTCATCGAGAAAACGTTATTTCGCTGGGCGGTTTTTCTGAAATTGCGTATTTTCCAAACTTGGTTATAAATGGGTATATCTAACGTTCTATTGCAGATAGAATGTTGCGGTAAAGTTTATTTTAAAGATTTTGCGATGCTAATTAATCCTGCAAAAATTCATAGCTTTACGTTAAACAGTTTTTTTACAAGATGAAATAAAAGAATAGCAGTCATCAATCTAAGATACTTGTGATCATTGGAGAGAAAAACCAGTTACACCATTCGATTAAGCATAAAAAAATACAGAATGCTTTTTTTTCTCTTATTTTTAACTTAATTTTTTAACGAATTATGAATTTTTTTGAAATTTTTGACATGCTGATTTTTGTCATTTTTTAACACTAGAACGCCCGGATGGAGTCGATTCGACTCCAATCATGTAACTAAATTTCAATTCGAACCAGAAAAATTTTCTTGAAATAATTTAAATCTAATCCACGCAAATTTACGTTAAATAAATCAATTAAATAATTTTGAATAAAAATTCTGGTGAGAAATATTATTTTCAAACTTGAGTAGAATTTCCGGGCGTTCTAGTGTTAATGAATCATTTACTGAATAATTATGCACGGTGTCTAGCCCTGGTGGCTGTCAAATTTGATTTTTAATTTTAAATTAGGCAATTTTTTGCACCATGCCAAATTTATATTTTATCCATTTTTTTTTCATTTATTTATATTTTGTTTTTAGCACAATGGCATCAATGTTAAAAATGCCTGGCATACCTGTCAAATATTGGGGACCTGTACTTTAACAAAGTGTATTTATTATAAGTATATACCGTATTTATTCTAATAGAATGCGCCCTCTAATAGAGCGCGTCTTCTAATAAAGTGCGCACCTTGGTGCTGATTGAAAAAATAAATATACGCAAACGATATAGTAGATAAGTAGAAAACGATTACTTAAATGCATTATCGAGGATTCTCATCGATCAAAATAGAGATATTCTATCAAAACGATGGAGTGGCGATGCAGCAAAAGTTTCAAATTTTGAACAATGTACCACTCCTGTAAACTATAGCGCCAAGGATATGCACACTGTTAAAAATCTGCTGCATTTTGCTGCAACGCACTCCCCTGCTTGTATAGAAAACGGTTACTTGGCCGTGAAATGGCGCTTTCTCATTGGTTGGAATAGAGATATTATATACAAGTGGTGGAGGGCGTTGCAGCAAAATGCAGCAGATTTTTAACAGTGCACTGTTAAAAATTTGACCCATTTGTTGCAGAGTCACTCCACAGCTTTTATAGAATGTCTCTTTATGGCCAATGAGAATGCTCCATAACACAGTAAAGCAATCGTTTCCTATAAAAGCGGTGGAGTACGTTTTTAATAAGTCCGTAATAAATACGGATTAAGAAAAAAAAGAAGCATGGTTTTTGTATCAAACTTTACTCTTGCATAAAAAAAGTTCCTGTTTTTGTCAAAAATAATAGATATTTGAATGAAAAATCTATTCTTTGAAAGGATTTATTATTTTATTCACTTTAGTAAAAAACTGATTTTTTTTTTTTTTTTTTTTTTTTTTTTTGAAAACCACCGTAGAATTTTGGTATAGAAAAACCTGTTTAAATTTTTTTTTTAAATTTGTAACACCAGAGTATTAGAGTATGTAGCATTTTTTAATTTCAATACAAATAAGATTTTGTTTTCTATATATAAAATACAAAACAAGTTGTGCAGTATCCCTATGTAAAGGTCAAGATTCCCAGTCGCCACTCGCCACGTGGCGACCAAGTTTTAAAAAGTGGCGATGACAAAAATTTGCTATATTCGCCAATTTTTATTTTAATAAAGCTACGTGTTTTATTTTCTAATTATTTTTCTTTTATTCCTACGAAATACATCGGCAGAATTTACAATTCACTTGGAGAAAAAACGGCAATCCGTAATCCTTTTCACCCATCCACTAGAAATATTTCAATTTCTATTCAGTGCTCCCTTTCCTTCTATCCATTATTCTTTTTTGTAAATAGATGGACACTAAATCGCAGTAAGAATGAGAACACCTGCGAAGAGGAATGAGTCACCCGGCGACCCGGCTCGGAGCGAACAGCACTAGTTTTTATTACACTAAAGGAGCAATCAATCAATCGTTGTTGACTAAACGAAACAAGGGTAAAATCTCTTTAAATGATTTTTGGGGGCTAACCATCCCAAATTTACAAAGGAAGGGGAACTTTTATCTCCTCACATCTACAGTCGTAAAGCTGTCAACTGACTTCGTGTTGGATTTCTCTCTTGAAGTTCGGATTCAGTGCACTGAAAGAACAAAAGCGCCGACACGAAAGATCAAAGATAGCGCAAGAAGTTAGTGCTATGTGCGTAGACCTTTTAGTCTGAGCGCCCCCGAAGAAATTTGTAGAAAGAGACTTTCTCCATTCCGACTCGCCTGCGCATGTGCATCGAAAACATTATTGAAACGTGTATCCATATTTCATAGCAAGATACCGGGGACTTTCGTTACCTATACAGAGACATGCTATATTATTTTTTCTAACTTAATTATATATTTACATTTTAATATTTGATGCAATGGCGAGTAAAAAAAGAAAATTAATGGAAGAAAATCATCAGCCGCGAAAAATATCATCATTTTTTACAAGCACTGGAAAAGAGGCGGTAAATTCTGATGAAAATACTTCCGAACGGTAAGTTTATTTTCTTTTTAAAAATCTGTAATTAAAAATTAATTAATGTTCATTAAAAAATAAATTTTAATAATTAATTCTTTAAAAATTTATCTCTTTTGATTTCAATTTTGATTTTTCCGAGAACAAATCTTATGTATTATATTTATTCGATTAGTCAAACTATTTTTATCCTATATATGACTTTTCTTTTTATTTCTTCACTCTATCCCAAGACATGTATAAATTCTGAACTAAAAGTTTTTCAAGGACTTCATGGATATTGAGTAATATAATTCTAAAAATTAAATGAGAATATTGCTATTAAAATGAGATTCTAAATAAATAAAAGGGGCTTCGTCTTGCAACTCCCTTGGAAATAAATATGGACTGTTTCGATTTGTTTTCTACTAAATTTATTTCATCATTTTATTTGATCAAAGACAAATATTTCTCCCTCTCTCACGGCCTGCGCGCTGCGCTAATATTCTTTTCTTTCTGCCGCTTTCGAAATGACCTAATTTGAACTTTGATCTTGCGTTTTCGATCTCTTACTTCCGTGAACTTTTATTTGTCTTTCATGTTTTCAAAGTGGATTTTGCAGAGAATGTTTATAATTTAATTTGTAAATGCTCATATTAATGCCAAACTGAAAAAGTATATCAAAGTTTTATTAAGGAAATGTAAAATGTATGTGAGCTCTTATGGATAAATCTGAATGTAAATGGATATTTCTAAAATCGATTCTCTATTTAAAATCCTGCATCGAGTCGGCTAAATCAATTTTACTATATATATATATATATATATATATATATATATATATATTTGTTCTTTTTACAGTTGATCGGGTTTATTTTATTTATTATTCTTTTCACTATGAATTTGAAATTACGGAAGTTGAATTCAGGAATACATGGTTTTTTAAAAGAAAGTTCAAAATAACGCATAAGGAAAAAAAAAAAAAACTTTTAAAATTATATCTAGGACAATCTGTATTAAAGACTAAAATTCGGAATATCGCGATTGCGTAATAATATTAACATTTTCCTATCCTGGAAAAAAAATGAACTTTCGTTTCACATACAAGCCAACCTACATAATTTATCAATTTATATGCGAGTGTATACTTGGTAGTTGAATTTTTATACCTGCTAACTTTTCCGTTTTTGACAAGAGATTTTTCGCTCTTAGCGGCCTTAAGGCTGAAAACAAAATTTTCCGACTTTTCATCCCACAAACGATCAATAGATATCCTTTTCTTTTCTTTAATATAAATTGTTTCTCCATGTTACATGCATGTAAATTTTATAACTGAATTCATTAAACCTATTTTCCTCACTTCTAAAATACAATATAATGAATGTATGCTAGTTTTTATGCATGATCAAGAGGTACTTTAGGAAAAATTTGGCTCCTTAAAGGCTATTTTGAGAATATCTCATCTTAAAAAAATACTTTTACCAATTTTTTTTAAAAAATTTTCTGTTTCGCAATGCATATAAATTTACTTGTATAATATAAATTTCCAAGTATAAAACAGAGATGCCACTTTTCTGTCGATCGGCAGATTTACGCTTTTTTACTTTTGCTGTGGGTAGCGGATTTATTTCCTTGTTCTTGAGTGAAATAATACGTTCTTTTCGCCCAGCTACCTATCAATGATCAAATGTTGCATCAAAGTGTAGCAATATTCAATCCTCCTCCATCCATAACATAATAATCAGTATTCATTTTAAACTTGTTTTATTTTATTCTACAATATATAAGGAATTAGAAATAACTTTTATTTTTGATAAAGGTGTTCATAAATTTATGTATGAAATAGAAATTTTTTCGTTATGTTTAATGAAAGCACACTCAATTGAACTTATTAAATAACTTTCCTTTTACGTGATAAATCAAAAATATTTCATCACTAAATAAAATTTGTTCATTTTTATGAATGAAACAAATTTAATAACAGAAAATGCTGGACTGGAGATGGACATTGCAAATTTGCCCCCCCCCCTTCTCTATTAAATTCAAAATATCATATCAAAATAAATTAATCGAATATGAGTTTTCATGCATGGTGCATAGGTCTTAAAAAATAAATCGATGCAATGATTTGACAATAAATTTTAGATTGAATAGAAATAATAAAGAATTAATGCGTAAATTTTTGAAAAATGCCAAAATTTTAATTCACATGTAATTTCTTCATTTTATATTTTCTGAGAGGCATCCCGGATAAAATAAATTAGCATACATAAATATAACACGTTTATAAAGTTCTCTATACAGGAATCTATTTAATTTTTTTTTATTTATTATTTATTTTTTTAGGGTCCCATTTTTGTGAAAAAATTATCATATAAAAGTTTCTATTTTAGAAGTTATCAAATTTTATGTTTAGTACAAAGATAGTTTCATTGATTTAATATATGCTATAATATTTTAAACTGAAAAAAAAATTACAAAAGAAACATTTTTCAAAACCAAATTTTGGAAGTTTATGAATTTTAATTTTAAGGGAATTTTATAAAATGCAATTTTGCAAAGGGACTACAAAAGGACCCAAATTTAGCTTGGATTGATCCCTGCTATATCAATTTATTAAAACAAAACCCATTTGAAATGTCTAACAAGAACCTAAATATGATGCTAATTTTAATTTCACAAAATCACAGCCAGAGTTTTCACAATTTTATATAAATAAATAAAAATAATCCTGTCAGAAAAGTTTAGACAAAACCTTGACTTGATGATGCATCATAAACCTAGTAGCAGAAAATGCAAGATAGTATATAATTATATGTTTTTAAAATTTTAAATCTTAAATTACAAAAATCGTTTTACTTCATTTCTTATATTAGATTGTCATCTGTACCACCATTAATGCCAGCTGAAGTGCAAAGTCTTCTGCCAGCTCTACATTCTAATCCAATTAAACCAGACTCTAAGAAAAGCAAAAGTAGTTATTCTGAGAAGGAAAGCAGCCGCCACTATAGGGAAGAATGGAAATATGTAAAGAATGATGACAAAGCAACAGAAGATAGAGTCAAAAACATCATTAGTTCCCTGTTTTCTACAGCAACTAGAAACATAACATCTAGCATTTTACTAGATCAAAAAGACACTTTTATGGCTTTTTGCGTAAGTGTAAGTGAAAAGATTTCAGATAGGTTTTTCGGTGATGAAGGACCAGGAAACAATGCTTGCACTCTCATGGCAGAAAAGTTAGACACTGCCATGTTTCCACCTACAGAATCAGAACTTAAAAGTTTTGGGGAAAATGAGCTACTAAGAATTTGTGAACTGTTTCATTTTTCCAAAGAAAGAGCATTAGAAGAATGGAAATTGTTACGTAGCAGTATGTTCAAGAACTTCCAACCAACAATTTCATTGCCTAATTTACTAGAAAAGTTGGGTAGTGAAAACTTCAATAACTTCAAAATAATGAAAGAAGTTATTCAAGTTTTAATTACCATACCGCCGAGTAACGCTGAAGTGGAAAGAGTGTGGAGCAGTGTGAAAAACATAATAAATGACAGGTCCACATCTATGAAGAAAGAATGTTTAGAAAACAGATTAATTGTAAAAACTGCTAAGGTGGATTTAAATGATTTTAATTGTGAAAGTGTAATTGAATTGTGGTGGAATGATTCCATCAAAAGTAGAAGGCCCCGTTTTCAGGATTAAAGTATGTTAAAATATGACTTGCTTGTGTTTTTTATGCAGTCTGATTTTCCTTTCATTTCAGTTTTTGAAAAAAAATAAAGAAGTAAAGTAAGTATTTAAAATTTTCTTTAGTTTGAAAAAGTATTTAAGATAATATATTGTATAAATATATGTTTCTGAAGAATTTAATTTTTGACCATGCCTAATATTATACCTTTATGTGCATACATGCATTTTAACTACAGACAAGTTCTATGAATGTGCAATGACACGTAAGTGGCCACTGAATTAATCATGGCCAATGGCCACTGGCCACTTCCAAAATTCCTGAATCTTGACCTTTATCCCTATGGAATATGGAAAAATAGAAGGACTAGTGAAAAATGCTCCAAGGAGCAGTGCAAAAGCAGAATATGATTTTAATTGAGCATTAAAAAGTAATGGACAAGTGCTTCTGTTAATTACTGAGCATGAGGAAGGATAAGGGATCCCTTCTTGGCTACAACTCACTTCAATGCCAACTTTGAAAAAATCATATTTGCGCTTTTTCCGTGAAAACAAATCAGTCACAGTTACTATAAAAATGTATAGTGTAAAGACGTAACCAGTAAAGATGCAGCTTAATTAGACATAAATGTAAAGGAAGGCGACATAATGCCAGATACCTAGTTCCTGCAGGTATCACATTCATGCACTGCCACCAAGCATACCCTAAGTGTATAATTGCACAGAAAATTGATTTGTAGTATAGTGCAGAATGAACAGTGCAGTTAACATCAGAGATGTAGTACAGGCTATACGCCGTACACCTTCTGGACTTTTTAATAGAACACCATATACCCTCTGTTTTTCAAGAAAGCTTATAGTATACACATTCTAGAATATCCCTCTGCTTAGAGCATATAACTTATGTTATTTTTATGACTACACCCCTGGTTAACATCTAAAGCACGGTGGAAAATTCTACTAAAGAACCGCAAATTTCTTTTATATGGAAAAAGCGCAAATTTGATTTTTTCAAAGTTGGCATTGAAGTGAGTTGTAGCCAAGAAGGGATCCCTTATCCTTCCTCATGCTCAGTAATTAACAGAAGCACTTGTCCATTACTTTTTAATGCTCAATTAAAATCATATTCTGCTTTTGCACTGCTCCTTGGAGCATTTTTCACTAGTAATATATATATATGTTTATAATATATTAAATTCGCTCATTGTTTATGTTTAAATTCATTTACACGGATTCTAAAAATCCAAAAGGTTTCAGTTGCATTAAAATCGTTTGCTTTTGGCGGAGAAATGTGCTCTTCGCCAAATCATGTGACACTTTCGTCTTTTCACGCCAAATATTCGAAAGTATTTTATTTTTTTACATGTTTTCTAATGTAATTCCGCCGCTAATTTTCACTGATCCTTTATTACATACATGAGTAGTTTAATTAGTATTTTTTTCAAAAAGATCTGAGTATGCCCAGTATGGAGACCTTCCTTGTCAGAGGCATATTAGGCTGTCAGTGGAGCCAACTTTTGAAAAAATATTGGGTGTGCTCAAAAATGTTTTAGTAAAATGATACGACCAGTTTATTTTTCATTGGAGGGTGGACAGATGGTGAGAGATGAGAATTTTTAGTCAAGTTATCATGTTTTAATAAAGTTCCAATTTTATTGAATTATATTCTCATGCGTTTTTCCTTAAAAAGACAGTAATATTTATTGTAATATAATCAGTGTTCTCGCTGACATTTGACCAACGTTAGTAATTTGGCTAATTAAAAATAAAAAACATTCGCCAAATGAGAAAAGTATTAGCAAAGTCGATTAGACGTGTAGCACGAAAAAAAATTATCTTAAATCCTTTAATGTACCCTCTTTCTTCAATATGTTCTAAAATAACCTAATTTTTCATAACTGCGACAACGATTGTTATTAATTTAATTTCAACTATCTGATACAAATATATTAAAAATATGCATGAAAACCGAAAAAGAAAAGAAAGAAAATGCAAAAATTGAGCACTAGAAATTTGGCAAATCTAATCGCTTGTTTACTCGCCAAATGAAGAATTCGGCGATTCGGAATGAAGTCGCAATTTGGTGCAATGGCGAGCAACAGCGAGAACACTGAATATAATCATACCATGATTTGAAATTGAAATAGCAGAAAATTAAACATGGAACAGAACATTTCAGTAATTTCGGATTTATGGTTGTCAGTCGAGGAATTAAAACACATGGCCATTGGTAAAATAAATTTTGTTTTAGGCAGAAAAATAAATAATAAAATAATAATGCAACAAATAACGAAATAGACCAGTTTCAACTGACGTCACACCGGAATTGTTTTTTGTTTTACCTCAAATTTGGCTGATTGTCATCACTTGACTCATAACACAGACTACAAATTGTTGATTACGGTTGGATCGATAAAACTTAGTGGACTGGTGATCACGTGGTAGAAAATAATCTATCAAACAATAAAAATCGGGTACGTTAGGATTCAAAACTATTGGATGGGCTCGAGTCCCACAAGCCCATATAAGTCGGCGCTACTGTAGGCCGTATGATGTTTTTTAATGCTGTTTGGTGAATATTACAAAATGTCGGATTTTGATCCTCTGCGACATTGAAATTATCCATTGAAAAGAATTCAAAATTTCAAGAGGTAAATTTATTTTCTATTGGAAAATAAAGGATTGTCCACATAAAATTCCTAAATTTTGAAGAACTTAAATTATAAGCTAATTTTTATGCAATTATAGGTCCTTTCTTGGCATATGTATGTCAGGATGATGGCAGTTTTATTATAAAACATTTTTTACATTCTTTTTTTTTTTAAAGGTCTAACATTTTAATTTTGTTTAAAGAAACATGTTTTCAATACAGGAATACAAATTCTAAATAAATTCAGTTTCATTTGTTAATTTATGGAAGCGAGGAAAATGACGTAATAAAAATCTACTCAACTTTTGCAAAGACTTTAACCGCATTATTTTTAAAGAAATATGTATAAGATCTCGCTGGTAGCTGTAATTTTACTACTTCTGACTTGAAATTTACGTCAAAAATAAGAAGAATTGATTTAAGAATAAAACTGATTTAATTAAACTAATAGACTTTTTCAAAATTTTATGATTTGTTGTGTGACATGGGGTATTCAGCTGTAAATACACAAAATTTGTAATGCCTACACTCTTAAAACGAAAGAGCTGATTTGGCTTCTCATAAAAGAGCTGTAATTTTTTCGATCATAAAAGAGTTGTTTTTTAAACGATTAAATCTTCTTGATCTAAATTGGTTATTTAAATAGCTCAACTTCATTTAAATTGGTTAAAACTCGAGTTATTTCAACTCTTTTTTGAGAAGCTGCCTTTCAACATTGAGATGAGTGGATTTCAGCTCAACTTGAGCTATTTTGTGGCTGACTTTTTAAGAGAGTAACTTATACAGTTTTTGAGTGACAGACAAACGGAGGATAGAGACGAATAGGATTTCGTCAGGTGAACGAACCCCCAAAAGAGGAAATATTCAAATATAGGAGAGGAGCTTATATTCGGAGACGGGCTTACTTTCAGTTTATTTTTACAGTATACGTCGTAGTTTTAAAAAATCCACAAATCTGCAACAAAATTGTTTTTTTTTTCTTTTTTAAGCCTTTTATCTAGGCAGGTAAGAAGGTAACTCATCATTTAATATCTTTCTTTCTCCAAATAACAAATTCAGATTCACATCTACATAAACGCACACACGCATATACATTTAAAAATAAAATTCTTGAGATTTTTTAAATAAGCACGAAATAATCTTCTGGATATCAAACCTAATCTCGCCCATTTTAATTTTATCAATTCATGTACAGTAAGTATATTTCAAGCTTTAGAGTAGTTTTACTTATCAAATCTTTTGAAAGGCTTATTTCTTATGCAGCAATAAAAATACCATTTTCAGAAATTGAAATTGAATTTTTTCCTTCTCTTCAAAGGAACAGGGTGTATAATTTCGAAATTTGAAATACATAATTCTATTTTAAATGTTTGTGAAACGCATAAAATCCCGTGAGCATGTTAAGTTGAATGTTTTTCGATCAGTTTTATGTTCTAGGAACGAGTCTTTTAATTTATTTTAATTTCTCAAGTGAATAAAAATGCAATTTTAAAAAATTGCTTTGATAAAAATAAGGGATAGCAAATGTATATTTAAATGAAGTGGCTCGTTTCTTTTTAAAAGAAAGTTTTAAAACGAATTTTGATGTATAGGATATTTAATTATTATGAAAATAACAATTTCAGTAAAAAATGTATTATATTAAAAAAAAAAAAAAAAAAAAAAAAAAAGGGCAAAAATTTAAGAGGTGATGGTATACATCCAAACAAACAATTTTCACCAAATGAAGTAAGACGCAAAAGTGCGCGGAAAGTAATCCTGTTATACCTAGCAAAAACACACAAGAACGACTAAGAGGCTACTTCAGTCATTTGAAAAGTCACGTTCACTATTACTAATCCTAATGGAAGAAATCCATAAAGAGATCTCATTTCAGTATTTTTCAACAATTATTTTTGTATTGGCTAATTGAGTCGATCTATACAAAGGCGTTTTTTTTTTTTTTTTTTTTTTTTTTACCTTTTAAATTTTGTTTACAGGTATTTTTAATTAAGAACCTTACCTTTCCTGAACCGTTTTAAAGTGACAGCATGCATTAAAAAAAAAATAAATAAATAAAGGAAATAAATGGTAAATGTAGAAATTAATCTCAGATGGTCCAAAGCAAAAGAAAAGAAAAGAAAATTTTTTTAAAAAAATATTAAAATACAAACGATGTATCTTTAAAAAAATTCTTGGAAACCATCGGATTAGCATTGACAAGCTAATTTTTCTGAGGATTGAATCTAGATTCCCTTCACTGAACTGTGCCCCACATCTGAAACATGCACTATAATTCTCATTATGTGCCATGAATTTGGTCAATAAGATAGCTGTAAGATCAAGAACAGCCCAAAAAATGGAATAACTCCTTTTTTGTCCATGTCAGACAGCTGCACTACAAAAAATTAGAATTTATTCTTTGGAAGCAAGAAACTTTTCGTCGAAGCTATTAAGGCAAAATTTACTTTTATAATTTTTACTCAATGCTTAAAAATATTGATATAAAGAAAATTGCAGAGTGTTAAGCAGATAAAATTAATTAATTCAAGTCCATTTAATAGCAAAATCTCTTTAATGTAAACTAAGAATGTACATGATTTAAAAGTTCTATGATAATTAGTTTTTAAATGATAGGTGCACACACAATATCAAAAAATAAATTTTTAGAAAAACGCCTTCAAAGTTGGCTTAAAACATTTTAACAAATGCCTTTGTGCAAGATATTTCTAGCCATAGCTTCTATTCTAATTGATATTTTTTCTAAAATTCTTTTTGCAGTGGATTTTTAACTTTTGGAAGTATCCATTCTGAAATTTATGAATAATAATGTTTTCTTTTTTTTTTAACCGTGAACGTAATCTGCCCCTTTGCCTTTAAAATGTATACATCTTCTTATAAAACACAAATCCATATATAAAAGCCCTGCTTGGTTTGTATACTTTTTACAAACAGCAGTATGTTTTGATCATCAAAGACTTAAGAAATAATCAAGGTGGCATCTACTTTAAATGCTCGATAAAATAATCCTGAAAACAAAGTTAAAATTAAGAAGGGCATAACATGTCCCACTTAGTGATTAAATCCATCGTAAACTTGAAGCCAAAAAACATCAAGAATCCATCGCTTTATTTTTTAAAAATTAAATTAAGAAGGCTTTTGGAAAACCATTTGCATGTTAGTAAATAATCAAGGTGGCATCTACTTTAAATGGTCGATAAAATAACTGAAAACAATTTTTAATATTTTGTATACATTTTCTTTCTTAATGGATTTGGAGTAAATAAATTTACAAATTACCGCATTTTCTCATAGACATTTTTATGACGCATCTAATCTCAGAACTAAAATGTATGATTCAATAAATGAACGAAATAAAAAAATATTGCATATCAATTCTCTTTTGTATAAAACATCAGCTTTTTATGGAGTAAATGTTCCTACCAAAAACATCTTATCACTAGGGTATTTTCCCCTCAGGTCCCCTAGTCTTCAGCCTACTCAATCTAATGGGTAATCCGCCTCTGGTTCAGAATTGAGAAAACTGACTAATACGCTTGTAGACGTATCTGAAAATCAGAGGCAGCGAAAGAAATTCCGTTTTTATAAATGCATCATTAAATCGCGAAAATAGATTAGTTTTTTCGAGTTTCAAAAGACAAAGAGCGCTATTCGGAATTGTGGGAAATCAGGAAAAGTGATTTTGTTTGTGATTATATTATATTTTCCTATATTAAGAAAAAGTTGTATTTTTTTACAGTGTTGTAAGGAATATACATTTTTTCTTTCACAGTCCAAATAGCGCTATCCTTCAAATTATCAAATAACCGTACATTTATTGGATAATATCTCAGTACTTCCAAAGAAAAGCTTATCACCTAACCTTCAGTATCAAATGCCGAAAATAAATAAATAAATAAAGGTCTTCACGACCAAAGAGAAGATGCTATTTTTTCTTCTTATCAAGTTTCATTTTGAAACACAGCCTAAGAACTGAAATTGAAACAATTCTTTATAGTGTATGATACGTTATTTGAAGTATCGGGTAACTCTTCGACAAATACTTCGTTTTGTGATCACAAAATGCTACACCATTATTTAATAAAACTATTTTTTTTTTCTTTCAGATTTTTACTTTCGTCTACCTTTACTTGAAAGTATAGGATTTGTGAAAAATTTCGACTTCCGGTTTTCGATGGATTTATAGGCTTTAGAAGATGCTGAAGGCGATTTGATATTTTTTTAGAAATTGTCAGTCTGTCCCTCTAAATATGTCTATAAGTAACAAAAATTTGTGGGTTCATTATCTCAAGAACTAATACGGTCGCACGGTCGCTGTCGTCCAACAGGTAGCTATGCTATGTTACATTCTTCTTGATTTCTCTTTTTTTTTTAATTTTTTCTATTTATTTATGTATTTTTTAGAAACCATTATTGTCATTGTTGAAATCTGGAAAACATAAAGAGAAATTTGTATATCCTAAATGATAATTTTTATATATGGAAGAATAAAACATCAAATGTTTATTATTACATACTGATATCGCTTTTAATGATAAATAAAAGACATTTGACAATTTCTAGGACTGTAGAATTTGTTTCTTTAGAATTAGGCAATTTATAAGACATTATTCCGTCTCACGTTATAATTTTGATTGCATGGCGTTATTACTCATCTATGTGGGTGATAATAATACATAATATTGGTCAAGAAATTACGCCACTAAATTTTAGCAATATATATCTGATTTGCTAAAATATTCTTTCTTGTATACATAGTCAATAAAACATTTGTTTGGAATGATAAATCTAAAACTAATCCATGAAAATTTGTAGAACCTTAACGTGGCGCTATTATCCCATGACACCTTAATGTAATTTCTTGCATAAGTAATGGAGAGTTTAAATTTTTTTTTCTACGATTGTATTTTCTTTTTTGTAATAGGACATTAAAACATCAAATTTAATTTGTGTTAGATGATTCTGCTGTTTTCAGCAGAATGAATTAAACTTTCGAAGAATTTCAGTAAGAGAGAGTAAAAATTTTTTAGCGATTTATATGTTGCTCTCGCTCTTGACTCGATCCGCTTCCGTTTAAGAGGCAAAAACATAATTCAGATATTTTTGTACGATGTTTAATATCTTAAGAGACTGCAAAAATTTCACCTTTTAAAACTTATTTTCCCATGAATGAGAGAAAAAAGAGCAAACATTTCTCTGTTATTTGCTGATAACATCTCATATGTCAGAATTATTTTTCCCGCCAACTTATAAAGCATACTTAGATTGAGGCATTAATATTTTTATCATTTTACTTGATTGTGAAATTACCCATTCTGTGCTGTTTTTGAAATTGAAAAAATTGAAAAGTTTTCAAAAGGTTTCTACAATAGAATTTTATTTCTACTCTTCTCTAAGAAAAAAAAAAAAAAAAAAAAAAAAAAAAAAAAAAAAATGGGGGGGGGGGGGGGGGGCACAAATTTTCTTCTTTTTTCACTTTTTCATAAAGTGTCTTCTAGGAGGGAAATCCCCCCAAGTTGTCAATGTTGATCACAGCAATCAGAGCATTACAGCCAAATTTAATAGCTAACTCCACAAGAAAATAAGTGACACAATTTACAATTTGAAAGCTTCGTAGGATGATGAATCTCAGGTCATAAGCATAGTACACTTTTTTTTCCCGTCACTTTTTTATTTCGCACTGGAGACAACACACTCAACAAAATGAGGCAAAAACTTCCAATTATGTTTTTTTTTTCATAAGGGGTTCAGTTGAGTGATAGAAAAGAGGAGTAGAGATAAATAATATTTCAGAAATTTTTGAAATATGGATTACTAAGGTTATTAAGAAAAATGAAAAGTGAGTATTCTATATGCATCATGAAAAAAAAAAAAATAATAATTCTTTAAAGTTCTTCTTCATATTCAGTTCAATAGTTTCTTCTTTTTTACCCCATAAGAAATCTTTTAGACAAAGACAAGGTTCATTTAGTTCTTTCTTTAATATGAGAAAACATGAAAACATGAAATGTTGTCTGGGAAATATTCCAGTTCGAAATTGAGGAAGAAAATTTCCATTTAATTATGAAAGAGAAATTGTTGTTTCTTTTTGTTAGGAACTTTTTGCATGCTTAGATACCGACTGTGAACTCTGATATTAAACGAAATGTAGATAAAAGCAATATGATACCTGGGAATTTAGCGTCTGAGTAAGGAAATTGTCTTTATAAGAACATATAAATAAATAAATAATAAATCTTTTTTAATCTCTAAGTTTTGTATTGATATTGATTTTCTTCCTTCAGTAATTAGATGGAAAGCAAAATCAAAAAGAAGTTAATAAGAAATGTATCCCGATTAATTTTTAAATCACAGCTCTGTCATCTGTGGATATATATATACATACATATATATATATATATATATATATATATATATATATATATATATATATATATATATATATATATATATATATATATAGGTTTTATCTGAAAAATAGGAAAATTATGAAAAGATAATGAAAAACAGAGAAACAATAAAAAATGTAACTATTGATGATGAACAAAAACAAAAAAAAAAAAAAAAAAAAAAAAAAAAAAAAAATCCTTGCTTATTAGAAGGTGGGAGGAGATAAGAAATAGGTATAAAAAATGTCCTTATAGGTTTCTCAAGGCTTGGCAAGCCGACATACTCCATTAACGTAGCAAAACGATTTCTTTTAAGTAACTCAAAATAATAATTAAAAATTATGTAATGTTATTTAAAATATGTAATTATATATCCACACCAATTTACTTTTCATTCTGTAAATAAACCTAAGAAAAGTTTTGTGAAATGCAGCGCCGAAAGAGGGGGCGAAGGTGGTGGTCGCCCCGGGCACAGGAATTTAGGGGACGCCAAATTTATTCTACTAACGTCATTTTTTGGCTTGTCACCCGAAAAAGTTGGGGGGGGGGAGGGGGGCGCCAAATTGAAACTTTGCCTCTGGCGAAGAAATTTAGGGGGCGCCAAACTTATACTACTGTCATTCTTTGGCTTGTCACAAGAAAAAGTTGCGAGGGGGGGGGGGCGCCAAATTGAAATTTTGTCCCGGGTGCAGTTTTCCCTTCGCGCGCCCCTGGTGAAATGGCAACAGCTAATAGGCCAGACACTGTAATGGAATCCGAAGCGATATTTTGAATATATGAAGAATGCTAATTAAAGTCTTTTACAGAAAATTAACAGTGCGATGAATTTTCAAGATGTAGCTGAAACAGATTATAAATACAGATATTGGATTCATAGAATGACAAGTCTTCTTTTTGATGCTGGCCTTACTGGAATCTTAGGTCTTGCTGCTGTTGTTGATCAGTGGTAGAAGTGGTGTGTTGATTTGCAAGAGGTATCCTATTTTTCAAGTCTTCATGGGTCAAGGTGGGGGCATGGCAGAACTCCCACTCAGTCCGTTTTCTGAACACCATTTTTTAAAGAATCATTCTTCTTTATAAAATTCGTAGCTAGTTATACTAAATGCCTTTTTCCTTGCGATTGTTGCAGAAGTCTACCACGAATTTCTGTCTGAAATAATACTGGGTTTCCAAAAACTGACCAGTGGGAACCCTAGGGCATGGCTTTCTTGAATGTTTATTTTTGTGATATTTGAGTTTTAATTTTTTTTTCTATACGTACTTTTTTTTACATTAATTTGAAAAAAAGAGATTTCGTTATAGTTGTAATTAGGCTGATTGTTTTGTTTATACAACAGTTAATTTTAAGTTATATTAAATAGTTTTAAATTCTCATTTTGAGTTATTATTATTTTTTTCTTTTTTCAACTCTAATGGAGGCCATGAATATAAATTGGCTGGTCATGACTTGGGAAACCCATGAGGATGCATTTTTGACGCCTATTTCTTGACCACCCCCCCTCCAACTTCCGACGAGAAAAGAAGTGGTTATCTTTTATAGCTCCTGTTCAATTCTGTTTTGCACTCTCTTTTCATAATTCTCAAATTTTTCAGATAGAAATTATATTGATTTTGTGCAATTAAAAGCAGCTTTGCGCCTGATGCACTGAGCTAGTTTTATATATATATATATATATATATATATATATATATATATATAATTTATTAATAATTTTATTGCGAAGTCCTCTTTATAAATGGTGATAAACAGATAAGTTTTTTTTTTGTTCTCAATATTTTGTTTTCTTGCTTTCTATCCAATTTATATATGATTGTAAAGTTTATCATTTCCACGTGCAAAAATAGGGTTAGTTTGTGCTCATGTTACTGACACTATTTGCTGCACGCTACTGTTTTAATATATATATATATATATATATATATATTCATTTTTTCAACTATTTATTACTCTGTTCCTTGTTTAATAATTTGGTTTTTGTGTGCTGGTAGCCCCAAATACGTATTATTTTGCTATTTCATGGCTAATACGTGGATGAAACCGCACACTTCATTTGTAGTTCCAGAGCATTTCGGGCCTGATGATTCTGCTTTGAGGGCTACAAATTACATTTGCATTCATTTCATTTATTTATTTATTCAGATATACTCGTTTCACTATTTTTTTTAAAATTATAATTCAATTCAATTCTAATTCTTCGTTTTGGTTTATTGTTTTATTGATAAAATCCATTGGTGAATCTTGTCTACTTTTAATGGTATTATATATATATACATATATATATATATATACCGGTTGTCTTAAAAAGGACTGATATATTTTAAAATTCAATAACTTGCAAACGGTGACAGCTATTTAAAAAATTTTTGCAGGAGAGTTATGTATAATGTCAGGAGTTTTTTTTACCGGAATTTTTCTTATTTTAGTTCAAATTTCAAACAATAGGTGGCACTGACGGCGATTGAAGGCCAGGTCTACGCTTCACTCAGCACTGATCACCTGGCTTTCAATAGTCGTCTACGCCATCTATTGTTTGAAATTCGAACTAAAATAAAAAATTACGGTAAAAAAACTCCTGACATTATACATAACCCTCCTGCAAATTTTTTTTAAATAGCTGTCACCGTTTGCAAGTTAATTCAGGGCTTGAATTTCAGGGCGGGATGGCGGGATTCGCGTCCAAAATTTTGAAATCCCGCCCAAAAGAATAACGTGGACGGGAGACTCCCGCCGAAACAATTTTGCATTTTGAAACTATGATCAACTCCCACGACCGTTTTGGGAATTTTATGATATTTTCGTGCGAGTAATCGACACATTTTGAGAATTTTTTTTAACAGCGAAAAATCATTGAAAATCACGATTTTTTCTGCGGCTGATTGACAAATTTCGCGATTTTTTTTTCCTGCAATCGATTGACGAGTTTCATTCTGTTTTCCGCGGCGAAATAGAGGTGATTCTGTTCGGAATTTCCACCCCCCCCCCACAAAAAAATAACGCATTCAGTTCCAAAAATTATGAAACAATGATGCCGCGGACGCGCTATTGCCCGTAAATTACGCAGAAGGTCGGAGATGACACGCAAAAGAAACAGCTATTACACGTTTCACAAGACGCGTGATTTCGTAAAAGTTTGCTAAAAAACGGCAAATATTGTTAAAAGATCGCGAAAAGACGACTAATTTCCGGCAAATTTCGTCAAAAGATTCTCGAAAGAATGCCTAATTCCGTGACAAAATTCTGTAAAACGGCAGTTTTTGTCAAAAAGGTCGCGAAAAAACGTCAAATTTCGTTCAAAAATCGCGACAAACGGCAATTTTCGTAAAAAAAAATCGCGTTAAAACATCAGATTTCATCAAAAGATCGTTAAAAAACGGCAAATTTCCTCAGAAAATTCACGGAAAAAAGTCAAATTTCGTCCAAAAATCGCGAAAAACGACAAATTTCGACAAAAAATTCACCATAAACAAAAAATTTCCCGAAAATATCGCGAAAAACGGCAATTTTCGTAAAAAAAATCGCGATAAAACATCAGATTTCATCAAAAGATCGCGAAAAAACGGCAAATTTCCTCATAAAATTCACGAAAAAACGGCAAATTTCCTCAAAAAATCCCGAAAAAACGGCAGATTTCGTGAAAAGATCGTAAAAAAGACAGATTTCATCGAAAGATAGCGAAAAAATGCAACTTCCGTCAAAGGGAACCTCTCTTCTCTTCCTCCCCCCAAAAATAATATTGCGGGGAGTTCATTTTTCTGTTCAACAAACTAATTTTCCTGCTTCAATATATATTTTTTTCTTTGCTCTAAAATCAGTTTCTGACAGCTCCAAATCTTTCTGAGTTAGTGCAATTCCTGAAAGCAGCCATTCGTTAAACAAAAAGTATCCCTTTACTCAACAAAGTATTCATTTTTTAAGAAAGTCTCTGTTGATGAATTTGACTTGCCCCTTTTTTAAAGAAATGCAAACAATAGTGATACTTCTTATTTTCTACACTCAAATAAGTATTATTTTATGATTAAATTTGTATCTTGCACACTTAATATACAGAAAAATAATATTGGTTATAACAATTAACTATAAATTATAAATATAAATTTATTAAATTAATTAGAAGTTTTATTAATTATTATTGAAACAATAATTAGACCTGTGACAAAAATAATTAGCACCGGGAGGGAATTTACCGCCAGTAAAAACTAGACAATATAAAAGTTTTTTTCACACATTTCGCATAATTATTCTGAATTGTTGATAAAAATTGCTTCAGTGATATTTTTTTATGTCTGTATTCTAGTAATTCTTTAAATAGCACATAAAATAATGGTGGGTTTTAAACATTTTTTCTCCCTTCCAAACAGCCAAACTCCCCTCCATTTATAGATGTTGGTAGGGAGACTCCCCTCCTTTTGAAAAATTGAATTTCAAGCCCTGTAATTAATTTTAAAATCCATCAGTCATTTTTGGAACACCCGGTGTATCTATATATATATATAATATATATATATATATATATATATATATATATATATATATATATATATATATATAAATCAAGATAAATATAAATCAAAGAAAATCACGAATGCTAAAGTGGAAATTTTCTGCTATAATTTGAATGTTATTTATTTTAAAAAACAGAAATTCTAGAAAAACAGAAAAAAAGAATGAACATTAAGAGTTTTAATTTTCAAAGGCTCATAAAATTATTAAAAATAGTAAAGCATTTAAAAAATAATTATAATATGTGTGTTTCAGTAAAAAGTAAAAAAACCTAATATTGAGAATACTTTTCAAATTACTTAAAAGTATAACAATGAAAGATGTACTGAAATGCTGAATAAAATTTTCTACTGAAAAAAAATGAATAAAATATTCAAACGGAATATAAATTTGAAACAGGATTAATTTATTTCTTTGAACATAAAAAGAAGAAAACCGAAAAATATTCCAGAAAATTTCTGAAAAATATTTCAGATTGAAAGTTTGAAGACACTTTCCAATTAAGTAAGAGACATTGTTACTTATTTCGTTGCAAACTTTCTCCAAGATTAAATACCGAATGTAAATTCTGATATTAATTGAAACACAGATGAAAATATACGTGGTATTTGAGAAAAATTTTGCCCCATTTTATCTGAGAGCAAGTCAGTAAAAAAAGTTGTTTTTGTAAGTACAAGAAAAAAGAAATATTTTTTAATCTCTAGTTTTCTTATTGATATTGATTTCTTTTGCATAGTTAAATAGACAAACAAGATAGGAAAACTAGTAATGAGAGATATAGATTGATTAATTTTACATTATAGTCTTTTCATGTCTCAAAATGAAATAATTTCTTTCCTCTAGCCTTCCCACTGCCGCGACCGGATATATCCGTTCACTAGGCTGCAGATTTCACTGCAATTGAAGCTTTATTTAAATTAATATAATTCTACAAATATAATCCAATTTTAAGAATTTAAGTTATGATTGATACTTTCAAGGCTTATTAGCATATACGTAACAAAAAAATTATACCATGGCAGAAAATTCTTCTTTTATTAACATTTAAAATAAATTGCAGAGAAAAAAAAGTTTAAAATTTTGCCCATTTGCTCGGCGGTCAGGGGGCTAAAAAAGTCAAAAAAAAAAGAAAAAAAAAAAAAAAAGAGGGACGAAAGGAAAATACGAAAGGACGTGTATTTCGTAGTTCGAAAGTTATTTTTACAAATAAAAATGGAGATAAAAAAGAAAAATATTTTATATAAAGTGTTAAATTTAATAATAAATTCCAACATGGGCTTCCAGGGTTACAAAATACAGGTGAAAATCACTCAAAATCATCTTCTCCCCACTCCCCCTTTTTTACACTCCCAATCACGAGAGAAAGAAAAAATTCAATTGTTTACAAAAATTTCGAAATCGATTGTCATGGATTAATAGACAGCGATATTAATGACGCTGAGCTAAAAAAAACCGCCGATTTTACTATATGATTTATATTATCTTTTTTTCATAATATAATTATTTGCTGATGAATTAAAGTACGAATAAAGACACCATTAAAAATATCTTTATAAGCTTTATGCAAGTTATTGATATTTTTTCAGAAATTCAGAATTTTCCAAAATCCGGCTTTTTCTTGCTCCAGATAACGCCAGATTTTCGAGGTCTATATTGGTTTTTTTTAATTGACAACTCTAATAGATTTTTGGCATTTAGTAAATATGTTTCATATTTTTCACAAACAATATAAGCAATCATTTTTGTATGTTATCAATTATGTATTCGAATAAAATTTCAAAATTTATTAAAAAAAAGTGATACTTTCGTATTGTACCTGTGTCAAGAATTAACAAAAAAAAAAAAAAAAAAAAAAAGATTTTATTATTATAATTTCAGTCTTATAAGCGTACTTCATTTATATGTTTTAAAATTGTGTTTTATTATTATTAATGCGCTTTTTATTTGTAGATTTCTAAAGTTTAAACATCACAATAGAATATAAGACGGAAACAAATGCTAAACTGTTTATTCGAATTAATTTAAGTGCAAACATACTTATCTTTTGTAATCGTCTGTCAGTAAGTGACAGATGTAGATTTAAAAAAAAATCATGCTTGAAAAGTATTTTAAAAACAATAAAAATTGACCAATTTGCGACACAGAATTTAAATAAATTGCGTTACAACTTTCAAACGAATTGCATTTGAAAGATTTTTTTTTTCTTTATTCGAGGGTGTAAAAATTGAAAATTGTGCAATATTATGAAATGTAAAAAATCACAATAAAAGTAAATAAAATTTAAATTTAATTGTCGGCTGTTGAAATTTGCAAAATGACATCAGTGTTATAGACCGGGAGGCGCAACACAGACAATCATCTCGTCAAGTTCATGTAGCGTTCCAAGTAATTCAACACATAGAACCTTCAAACACATGCATTTTGCGTAATCGTGGGTCTGTCCAGGCTTTTCTCACAGGGTCCTGTTTTTGTGAAGTTGTGAAGTTTTTCTTATATTTGTGAAAATTCTAGGCATATTTTTGTGAATTTTCAGTTGCTTATTTATAAGTCAGATTTTGTTTTTAAATGTGTCTAAATTTGTGAAAAGTTCAATTTGTAGGTGAACAAATTTCTGTGAAAGATTAATTTAAGAGACAAATAATTTTATGAAGGGTCCTGTTTTGGGATAAACATTTCTGTATAGGATTCTGTTTTAAGATAAGTTATTTTTTCAAGAGTTCTTTAAAGGGCTTAAAATTTTCTTAATATATCACTGGTAATTATGACCAACTTGTAAGGTGGTCTGGTGTAATAACGCCAGACGGGGTAATAACGCCAAGTGCTAATATTTTGCATAATTATGAAATAATCTGGTAAATGACACCCATGTGCTCTGCGCAGAAGGGTTTTGAGTCATATAAATCGCAAAAACAGCTTCAAGTTAATTTGTTCCATTTTTAGGTCTTATTGTTTTTACAAGCAACTAAAATTAACGCTTGATCTAAAATTTGCGAGATACGTATTGTGATGTGAAGTCTATTTTTTTTATCCGGAAATTCTTTGTTAATTACATAAATTTGTAGTACATTTCATGGACTTTCAAAATGTTGTTGAGGATTTTGGATATCTTCTCGAGATAATTTGTAATTTAAAATGTACAGCGCAATAACTATAACGGGATAATAACGCCAATCCTTGGCATTAATACCCCGGTTGATTCCCTACAGTGGCCGAGCTACATCCTAAATGCTAATTCAAATAAACACAGTCAAAACTGTGCAATGTTTCTAATAATTCTATTTAAGCGGTCCTTTTTAAGCAAAAAGAAGCTCGCGGTCTGATATTCTTTTACCTCATCCCCCCACACACCACACCTTTATTTTTTTTATACTTTCACAAAAAATTGAACATTTTCAATAGCTTAGAATGCAATTTGTCAATTTCTAAGTTTGCAGAGTTTGTATTTTTAGAATTGGGCAATCTACATGCAATTATTCCATCTTATTTCATAGTTTTGTTTGCATGGCGTTATTACCCACATAGGTGGGTAATAACGCCAAATAGCATTGGTCAAGAAATCACGCCATTACATTTTATGAATACATATCTGCTAAATTATTTTTTTTTACATAGATAGTCAATGAGTTGCTGTATCAAATCATATATTTGTTTGAAAAATACAAACTAAAACTGAGCCGTGAAAATTGGTAGAACTTTAACGTGGCGTTATTACCCCAGGGTACCTTATATTTTTTTCTGTTTTCCTACATAAGTCGCTGAGTAAACTCGAGTTTAAAAAGTTTTTCATATAGGAATGTGTACCTCATGATTTGGACAAGTAAACAAGAGGGTTATTTTCATAGGCACTTGAAAAGATAAATCTTTTCTGATATCTGGTTTCATTACAGATGTTATTTTCTACCAATTTCCAATTGCTCTAATAGAAAAGCAATGAATAAAAGAAATATCTTGATTAATTTTCGATCAAAGTTTGTTCAGATGTGAAAGTAGAAATATATATATTTATAAATTTCTGATGTTTTATAAAGGATTAATGAAAATAAGAAAGCTATTTTTTTTTCTTTTGAAATTGGAAAGGTATTTTTTAGAATTTATGAAGTCTATTGGAAAAAAATAACGGACCTCAGGACAAAAAACTTTCAAATGCAAATAACGTTTTTGTTAGTTAAAATTCTTAAAATAATATGACAGTTTCAAAATAATTCTCATTTTAGTGCATCTTTTTCAACTTATCAAAGTCCTATAGCACATATCTTATGTAAATGTAATAATTTTTTTTATTTATTTTTGATTTTTAATTAAACTAAAAGAAAATTAATTAAAAAGAATTAAAAAAAATGTTTAATGTAAACTATGAATTAAGAAAAAAAATTATGATGAAGACATTTGCTGCCTTCATAAAAAAATTAGCAAAAAATCTCTTGAAGGTTATTTAAAAGCATATTGAAAAGAGAATATGAGTTTTTACTCTTTCTATTTATTTTATTTTATTTTATTTTTTGCGTAGTATGTGTGTGTGTGGGGGGGGGTGGGGGGGGCAGGAAAAAAAGGGGGAGGGGTAAAGATTTAAAAATTCGAAATAGCTATTAAAATGGTAAAAATAATGCTTTTTTTATTTAACGAATACAAGAGGATATTTCCGTTTACAGAATATAAGTGAAAATCATACAGAGGAATTTGGGATATAATGGAATACCATTTACATTTTGATGTCTATGTCAACATAGAACAAGTTGGAAATTGCACGTGAAGCGTAGCAAACGAGGTGCGTTCGTACGATAACGAAGTTTTAAAAATATTACTCTTATATCTCAATCTCATAAAATTGTAAATAGTGAATTACAATTAAAACGCTCATCAAGCAATGTTCTCTCTATACCATTATGTAATGGAATACTTTTGTGTGGCCTTGTAAATCAATAACAAATGTTCTTTGCATCACAGATTATGTAAAATGTATATTATAATATGTACTTTATAGTTGCATATAAATTTTATTAAGTTCGAATGAGTGCAACCCCATTAAAATGCATTTGAAACATTTTCCCCCATTGACCGTAATGTAACGGAATACTTTTGATTGTCCCTGTAATTGATCTATGCATCCGATTTTCATAAAATTTGAAATAACTCGACAAAATTATTTAATAACTATGTATTTTAAATTTCAAACGTATAAAATACATTTGAAACTTTTTCCCCATTGACTATAATGTAATTGAATACTTTTGATTGCCCCTGTAATTGATCTATGCACCCGATTATCAAAAAATTTGAAATAACTCGACAAAATTATGTAATAACTATGTATTTTAAATTTCAAACGATTAAAATGCATTTGAAACTTTTTTCCCCATTGACCGTAATGTAACGGAATACTTTTGATTGCCCCTGTAATTGATCTATGCATCCGATTTTCATAAAATTTGAAATGACTCGACAAAATTATGTAATAATTATGTATTTTAAATTTCAAACGATTCGGTTGGGTAGTTTTTGCGCTGTTATATGCGGACGGACAGACAGACAGACAGACGGACAGACAGACAGACAGACGGACAGACAGACAGACGGACAGACAGACAGACGGACGGACTGAGCGACAACAATAGGTGCTACGTATTTACATAATTACGAACGCACCTAAAAATTGAGATACATTAAAAATTATTAAAAAATAAACTTAAACACTTTATTAAAAATAATAAATTTATTATTAAATTTTAAAAAATTATTAAATTTATTAAAAGCGATACTTTTGTAATGGTCTCGCGGCAGGAGTTAATAGCCTAAGAAATCGCAAAAGATTGCTATTTACAATCCACTTGTTTAATACATATATATATATACAGGGTGACAAGAAATAACTTGGACGAAGTTTGAAACCAAAAATCTGTAACTACCACTAAAATTATAAAGTTATTGTTATAGGGAATTGATTCTAGAAAGCTAATAAACAGGTGTAAGGAAGTTAGTTGTGATAACCATTATGGTTAACAAACGATCTGCCATACTTGAATTACATAAGCAAGGGATGAAACAATGTGAAATTGTTCAACGATTGAAAGTGCCTAAGCAGACGGTTTCATGCACAATCAAAAGGTTCTAAAGAACTCGGACATGATGGTGACAGGCCAGGAAAAGGAAGAAAGCGCACGGTTAACACATCAAGAAACCGTGCAGTTATCAAAAAGCGAGTTCACCGAAATCCTAGGATTTCAATGAGAAAGGTTGCTAGAGAGATGAAGACCAACAGAGAAACCGCACGTTTGATGGCAAGAGTAGAGCTTGGTCTTCACCCTTACAAAATGAAAGAGGCTCAAAAGCTAACAGCAGAGAACAAACGCATAAGACTTCAAAGGTGTAAAGAACTGTTAAAGCGGGCCGCAGGTGATCGATGGCAAACATTTGTCTTCACAGATGAGAAACTGTTTTCGATTGAACAAGCACACAATAGCCATAATGACAGAGTTTGGTCAGCAGAAGCACCTGGACCTTCTTGCATTGTTGAACGGCATCAACGACCCAAATCTGTAATGGTTTGGGGTGGGATATGTGCTAGTGGGAAAACACCACTTGTTTTTGTTGATCAAGGGATAAAGATTAATCAACAAACATATCGCAAACTCATTTTGGAAGATGTTGTCTTACCTTGGTCACAAAAGTTCTTTGGAAACAAAACATGGACCTTCCAACAGGATTCCGCACCTGCACACAGAGCTAAAGGCACTCAAGATTGGTGCAAGACACATTTTCCTGACTTCAGTGGAGCTCAAGAATGGCCACCGTATTCCCCAGATTTGAACCCAATGGATTATTCTGTTTGGTCCATCTTGGAGACAAGGGTGTGTGCTAAACCTCATAAAACTTTGGCATCCCTGAAGAAATCCTTATGCAAGGAATGGGATAAAATATCAGAAAGTGAGTTGCGGCCCATAGCCGAAAATTTTGTGACACGTTTAAAGCTCTGTATTAAGGCCAAAGGTAGCCACTTTGAAAATTTGTAAATATATTAGACGAAATAATGTATTCATATTTATTTTGAAGTTTGGTCGTAATATTTTCATTAGCATTAAAGTTATAATGTATCATGTGTGTCCAAGTTATTTCTTGTCACCCTGTATATATATATATTGTTTCTGACATTCATAATATTTTTTGGAATTCAATTTTCTTTCTATTTTAAAAACTATTGCTAACTATTACTATAACTATTATTTTGTTAATGATTCTGCATTATATATATATATATATTTGTTTTTATAAATTTAAAGTATTTTTTTTATCTCGCTATTTTTTTCACTTTAGATAGTAAAAAAAAATGGAATTTTAAATTTTATTTATACAATTTGATTTGAACATTTTTAATTCGACTAAATTAAATAACTTCCTACTTATAATCATTTTAAAATTAAATTTGTTGGTGCTACCATTTATGTAAGAATTTAATAACTATAAATTATCAATTTGGATTTATTAATGAAAGGATAAGTGGTTTTAAAAAAAATATTATACGAAACCCTCAGTGCGATCTGTGATCCCACTTACCCACTTGTTTATTATATTCAAGCGGTTTAAAGAACATAAATTATTCTTTATGGCCATTTTTTGTTTAATTCTAATTTATACACGTTATTTCCGATATTAATCATGTAATCCGGAAATTTTCGTAGAAAAAAGTACTTTTTTACTTGCAATACTAAATTTCAATATTTTCAGTTAATCTGTTCAAGTATAATTTTCGAAAATAAATTCGGTTTGGATTACTAGAGTTCTAGTCTTTTTTCCTCCATTCAATAGTATAAAAATGGAAAATGTACGACATTTAGAAGTTTAAAAAAAATGCAGTTAAAGCCAAATTTACAGTCTACTGTTGTCACAGTCAACATTAGGGCCACAATGATGAATGATTCACACAACATTTTTTTGAACATGTTTTTGACATAGTATACTCAAATTCGTTAAAACACATTGTTTGATATAAAATAACTGCTTTTAATTAAAAATTGCTAAAAGATGTTACAGAAAAAACATTGAAAGATTGCGCTGCAAAAACCTGGCATGGTTCCACCGGTATTAAAAATTGTCATTACAATCTAATTACACGAGCTATTAAAATTTTTAGAAACAGGATCACCCAATTAATATTTTTTTTGTCTTCAAAAAGCTCAACAATATTTATTTAAACTCCCACTTCTAAAGAGTAAAGAAAATGCTTTTTACAACAAATATTAGAAAAAACTTTAATTAACTATGCTGTTTACTATTTTATATCCATGCTTTAAAATTCAAGATTTTGTCCTAATATTATCAGTAAACTTTTTTTTTTTTCATATTTCTGCTGAAATGATGTACAGGGAGAAAAAGCTCGGAGTAAAATTAATTCCGGTAGATTAATTCCATAATTGCATATGCAAATGGCATATCGATTTTCCAAGCTGTGCATTCCAATTGTTTGACCTTTCAACGCTTCCGAAATAAAATCTGATAAATGATCTTTTATAATCCTTTCTAAAATTTAAACGCGTCGCCTATTAAATTGAATCGCGTAACGTTTGGGTTCTCTATGTCACAATAAATCCATTTTTTTAATATTTTGATATATTTTTATTACTTTTAATGGAAAGCTTTGCTTTTTTGGATCGATTTTGATTATACCTTACATCTTTTGTTTTTAAGTCGTGTTTATTGCTGACCTAAGTGTTTATTACATAAAATTTAAAATTATAATTATTTCATAATATTTAAAATTATAATTAATAAGTGCTACTCAAACAGTTTACAAGTGTTCAATATGAGCACTTTCGTCACACGGCACACATCAAGTCGATAGCTCGGTTCTTCACAAGCGTTGATTAGCAAAGAAGCTCTGTTCGGAATCTCACCCGATCTGACGCCATGTGATTTCTACCAGTGGGGATTCATGAAGGATCGTGTGTAGTATCGCAAACACTAATCAACGTTTGGTTAGAACAGAGCTATCGATTTGATGTGTGCCATGTGACGAAAAATGATCACATTTAACACTTGTAAGCTTGAAGGTAAAACTGTTTGAATTGCTTTTTATTTTATGTTTTAATTATTATTTTAAGTTTTATGTAATAAATACTGCCGAACTTTAAAACCCCGATATTCATTTAGATACACCCTGTATCTTTAGATGCATTCGTATGTATATATTATAAGTACGTTGCATTTATTGTCTTGCCTGGTCCGTTCGCTGTCTATCTACCTTTAACAATGAAAAAACGACCAATCGATAAGTTTGAAATTTAATATGTAGAATTGTTGCAGAATGTTGTCGATGTCATGTTTTTAAATTTTAAAATCCTATTTTTTTCAAATTTTAAGTTTTTATTCTATTAAATCCTATCAAAATTTATGAATTCAATGCTATCCCTATGATAGGTCTAGGTTGTCATGGAAATGACATCATATTTAATCGCATCATTTCTCCATTTTTAAAGACAGAAAAGAAAATTTAATTACCATAACTTTACAGATGATTATTCGTAATATAATTAAAAATAACTTTTAAAGAACTTTTTAAACAGACAATGACATCACTATTTAAACAAGTCAAAATTGCACGTCAAACGCAGCAAATGAGATGCGTTCGTACTGTAATGAAGTTTAAAATATATTCAGATCTTGGTGTAATAACATACAGTACTTTGGATACAGCACAATATCCGAAATCTTTTGTGGGTCCTTGTAAAATACTATATGCTTTCTATTATACAGAAAGTAACTTGCAGTAAACCTCAGTAATGTACTTTATTTTCATAAAATGCGAAATAGTTTAACACAAGTAAAACGCGCACCAAACAATGTTTCTTCTATACTATTATGCAATGGAATACTTTTGTGCAGTCCTGTAAAAGAATAATAAATAGTCTTTGCACTACAGATTGTATAGAATGTATACTTTAATATACATTTCATACATGCATATCAATTTTATTATGTTAGAATGAGTGTAATACCATTAAAATCTACTTGAAGCTATTTTTTCAGATTCGTCGTCATATAACGGAATACTTTTGATTGTCCCTGTAGTTAAACTATACATCCTATTTTCATGAAATTTGAAATGACTCGACAAAATATTGCAATAATTATGTATTTTAAATTCGAAACCATTCGGTTTGATAGTTTTTACGCTTTTACATGCGGACAGACGAACGGACAGACAAATGAACGGACTGAACGATGGCTATATGTGCTACGTATTTATATAATTACGATAGCACCTAAAAATACACTTTTATCCATAAAGCTGTTATCTTTCAGTGTCTTTTTTTATTTTACTGATACTGAAATTGAGACACTCATCTCAGAGGGCAACAGTAAATAATAAAAAGAATACTGCCCAGATAAACTGATGGCATTGAGCTCACAGGCTACGCATACTAATTTTACATTACAGCCTTGTATTTTCAAGGGTTAATTCCGTTCGAAAAAGAAATTAAGAAGGGGAAACAGCTCTCACTTTCCCCTTTTTTATACTTAATCATTGAACCTCCTAAACTATCAAGGACATGCTTTATCATATAAAAAATCTATATCCAAAATTCAGAGCAAATCGGATAATTCTTAATAAAAACCCATTTAGTATTTGTATAATTTAACAGGAGTTATCCCACTCTTTCATTAAACTTCCCTCGACCATTAAACTTCCAAAACCATTCAGAGATTTGAACAAAATCTGACAATTCTGCTTGAAAAACCCATTTATATAAATTAAGGGGAGGGGCATTAGAACCCCCGTTCCCCCTGTTTATACTTATTCAATGAACACCTAATAACAGTCACGGAATCGTCTCATCAGAATGATCTTATATCTATATTTTGTACGAAAACTGCTAATTCTAAATAATAAAAAGAATAAAATAAATAATAAAAATAATAAAAAATTTGAAAACCCCACTTGTTTCTATGAAGGGGTGTGGCATGAGCCCCCCTTTCCCCCTCTTATACCTATCGAATGAACTCCAAAAACTACTCAGGGAAGAGCCTTGTCAGGATATACCTATATACAAAATTTCAAGTGACTCGGATATTTTTATCATGAGTTATCGCGTTACGCACGAACGAACATACATACAGAACGGGCGGGCACATAAGCTCTCAGGCTATGATAGCCTGTGAGCTAAAAATGACTTCTTAGTTAAAGTAAAATGAGTATTTTCTTTGATAAAAACTAAATATTTTACTACGAATTTCGTTTAACAGTAAATTTCTGGATTTCGTAGGCACGCAGATTAGAACGTCAATTCAAAAATTTGAACGTTTACAATGCAAAATTGTAACTGCCAAGCATGAGATCATGTTTGAGAATATGTTGATTAATAATTTATTGCGCGTTAAAACAATAGTGAATATGAAGAGAAAAGGTTGTATGTAAATCTTGCGACGGTAGAAATGACGTTAATTTTAGATTTCATTGAAAATAAAATTGATAACTGTCATAATAGCGCAATTTTTTCTGATTTTCATTTGGTTTTCATTACGAAATACCAAAGATCAAAGATTTATTTAATAAATTAATCATTTCATTATTTTAATTTTATAATGCTGATTACATATAGGAATACAGATAATTTTTCAATAATGTGAAAAGTTTAAAAGCTAAATTTGAAAAGTTAAACTTTAGTTAAATATTTATTTTGAAAGTTAATCCCGTCAATAGAAGATTGGTTATTTATTATAATTTCTTTTGTGATTTTTCTATAAATTCAATAAATAAATTCTTTTATACAATTTTTATTGTTGAACTTGACAAGTTTCGACTATTATGAATGGATTTATAAAAGATGCGTAAGGTAATTTCCTTATTTCACTTAATCTAAAACCATTAGCAAATATTTTAACCAATTAATAATGCATTTTAAGTATCTTAATTACTATCTGCGAATACACTTTAATGATTTATGGTGTATTTTTTTATTCATTCAAATAACTGAGTACATTATACATATACATTTAAATTAAGAAGTATGTCTTAGTTACAAGAGCATTTTAAAACATTCATTATTTATGAGCTTTTAAGATTTTCATAAATATTTTAATAATTTAAGAAGGATTGCGTTTGAATTTTTTTTCTTTTATTGAGTATTTTTAAAAAGTGAAATATAATTTGTATTACTTTTCATTAAAAAAAATAATTGAAGGAATTTTAGTTCTTAAAATATAAAATCATGTTTTCTATTAAATTATTACAGAATATTTACAAATATGTACTAAGAGAATTTAAATATATTATTAGTTTATCTAATTGGCTGAAAACACGTTTATTAATATTTTCTAAATTAATTTGCGAGAAAATAGGAAAATATAAAGCGCTCCAGGAATTTCTGTTTCGTTTGAAAAGATACGGCAGTTTTTTTTTACTGTTGTTATTATTTAATTTTGTTGTTTGTTAGTTTATATAGATATACTTTATGTATTTTTCTTTTCAGTGTAATTTAAAGCAAAGCAATTAGAAAACGTTTTGACTGTTTAAAAATAATTAGAAAATGCATTTAAATTTTACATTTCATTTCGTTTCATTAAAAAATAACATCAACAAACAGAACCTTATTAAAATACTGCATTATTTTTTTTTCTATTAAAAATTAGATGTTTTTTTTCATTCACAAAATTTATTTCTGTGTGTATGTAATTAATTTAAAACAAATTATTAGTGTAAAAAAAGAAACAGAATATTAGATTACCTCTCAGAGTATAAATTTTTAGGTCATATCAAATTAATTTTCTGATCTTGAGATGCATGTTTATTAATAATTTAAATGTATAATTGAGTCATTAAAAATTCTTAATTTAATATTTGTCATACGAATATTTTGATAATGGAATTATCATCAAAAAATGCACTTACAGAGTTTTTTTTTTTTTTTTTTTTTTTTTGAAAGGCATACAGCAGCTACTTTATTGGAATTATTTTTAATTCGTTAAAAGAAGTTTTTTTTTTTTAAATTCAGGTGAATAGGTTTTTTGTTTTGCATTTCGTAAAGCTATTAGTGAAAGCTTTGAATATTTAATGATAATGAGACAGTGCATTTTAGTTTTTTTTCAAAAAATGAACCAGATTTAATTGTTTTCGTAAAAATTAAGCACTGAAACAATCGAACCACCTCTCGTAAAGACCAATTTTAATTGCAACGGAACGTGGTCGCTTTAGGGAGGTTTTAATGTACACACCTTGAGGAGGTTTTACTAATTGAAAACACATCTAATTATAATAATATTTTACTGACAAAAATGCATCTTTATATTGCAATTTTAACATTTTTATTTAAATATCTTCCTTAATACAAACAAGTTGGAAATTGCACGTGAAGCGTAGCAAATGAGGTGCGATCGTACGATAACGAAGTTTAAAAAATATTTAGATGTTGCTGATATATTAGAGCGTACTCCGGATATAGTATAGTAGTCGAAATCTTTACGTTTCTGTAAACATGCAGGAAGTAATTTTTATTACACCTCAGCAACATATATCTTATTCATAAAATGTGAAATAGTTGAATATAATTAAAACACGTCCCAAACAATGTTTCCCCATATAGCATTATGTAGTGGAATACTTTTGTGTGGCCCTGTAATTTAATAATAAATATTCTTTGTACAGAATATATATTTTAGTATATACTTCATAGATTCATGTCGATTCTATTATGTTCGAATGAGTGTAACACCATTAAAATTCATTTGAAATTTCTTCCCCATTGACCGTAATGTAACGGAATACTTTTGATTGTCCCTGTAATTCATCTATGCATCCGATTTTCATAAAATTTGAAATTATTCCAGAAAATTATATAATAATTATATATTTTAAATTTCAAACGATTAAATTGCATTTGAGACTTTTTTACCCACTGATCGTAATGTAACGGAATCCTTTTGATTGTCCCTGTAATTGATCTATCCATACGATTTTCATAAAATTTGAAATGACTCGACAAAATTATGTAATAATTATGTATTTTAAATTTCAAACGATTCGATTGGGTAGTTTTTGCGTTGTTATATGCGGACAGACAGACGGACGGACGGACGGACGGACGGACGGACAGACAGCGGAAGGACTGAGCGACAATTATAGGTGCTACGTATTTACATAATTACGAAAGCACCTAAAAAATACCCCTTAATTAGGAAAGTAAAGTAGTTAGTATTTGAGTGAAAGATTGGTATTTAAATATATTTTATATGCAGAGAATATAATTTGGAAATTTTTTTAGAATGATTTCCTATCAATTACAGAAAGTTTTCTTAAGATTTATTTTACTTAAAAAAGGACATAATAACTATTGTTTATTTTACTATACATTGATTAAACTTTTACTTACTTAATTAACTATACAGCTGTTTAATTATTTAGTGAGACTTGCATCATTAGCATATCATAGAAAAAGACTTTAAGACATTTTCATTTCCGAAATTAACAAAAGCCTAATTGCATACAAATAATAACATTTATTTTTTTGTGTAAGTAAATTTGAAATTAAAATTTGCTTCATTATGGATACGAGAAAAAAAATTAATTAATGGAATTAAAATTAGCGTTGTACTTATATATTTTATTAGTGCTATATTAAAAAAAAATTTTGTAGCAAAAAAAGTAAGTAAACTAAAGTAAAAAAAAAAGGAATATCACAATAGAATAATATAATTAAAAAAATATTCATCAAAATAATCAAATAAAAACGAATACTATTTTAAACTTTTATAAATAGGGAAAAATAAATGTAAAACATACAAAGTATGTATATTTAATATAACAGTTTATAAACTAGCTTTTATTGCTTATTTTTAATAAAAAGAATATAGGATTATAATTAAAATATGGCACATTTTAATATGACTTAATATCTTCCAAGTTTTAGATCAAATTTCACATATTTTTTAAGCTTGCTAATTAAAAAATAACATGAAATGAAAAATTTAAAAATACGTTGTCATTTCAAATGCATAGATTAATTAATAAACTAAACACTAGAAAAATGTTTTCATGTAAAGAAAATTAAAACTTTTTTTTACTGTTTTTATATTATTAATAATTAATACAGGAACGTTTTCGATAAAAGCATGAAAATAATTACTAATTATATTTTTATTTGACGGCAGATTGAATGTAATCTTTTTATTTATACACATAAAATATCTGCACAAAACCTTCTTTTATACAAAAATATCTTTTTTGAAAGGTATACATTTTTTAATGAAATTTTCAAGCAGTATTAACACTATATTTTTGTATAAATTTCTCCTTTTTAGGTGCGTTCGTAGTAGGCAGCAAGTTAGAGCGCGTTTCAATAATATTAAAATATTTCACATTTTATGAAATTGATATATGTTACTGAGGTTCTCTACAAGTTACTTCCTGTATAATAGAAAGCGGGCAGTATTTACAGGGATACACAAAAGATTTTGGATATTCTATTGTATCCGAAATACTGTACACTATTACACCAATATCTGAATATTTTAAAAACTTTCTTAGAGTGCGAGCGGACCTCATTTGATACACTTGACTTGCAATTTCCAACTTTTTACCTGCGGAAATAATTTCGTTATTTTTTCAATAGCTTTACGATATAACTTTCTTAAAAATAAATAAACAAATAAAATAAAAAAAAACTTTCTGCGTTATATCAAAAACAAGTTACGGTTTAAAAAGCAAATCAGTAAACAAAATTATTGTTGCTTAGCTTACCGATTCTAAGCGGGAGAAACTATTTATTAAGGTATAAATATTTTATGATAGCATAAATTTCTAGTTACCCTTTAGTTGTGTATATCCTTCACCATAAAACTTTTTACTTAGAATTTTTTTTTTCTTGAACATGAGATGTTCCACTTTATCCATCCTTTATTCTCCATTCAAGAGTAATTTAAAATTTAAAATTCATTTTTCTTCTTATTTTTAATGTAGCGACATACATTTTCCCAAGAAGCAATCTGACAGCTTAGAAAATAAAATAAAATAAAAATAATGCAAAACGAAACTGTACTTCTTATAATGTATTTCCTTATCAGTATTGAGTGATACTCTATATTTACAAAGGCATGCATATTTTAGGATGACTTAAACTTATAGTTTTTCCCATAAAAATGCTTTCATAGAAAGAATTCCTTTGTTACTATTTATTTATATATATAAATAAAGTTGCATTATTATTTATATATCACACACACACAAAAGAAATATTTAAAACATTCAACAAATTTATTGTTGCTTTGTTTATCAATATTAAACCGAAGATCTTTTATTAAAATATAAATATTTTATAATCTCGATATCGAGTTTCCTAGTTTCAGTACTCGCTCTAACCGTAAAAATGCTTCCATAGAAAAATTATACGTTTTTTTTTTTTTTCAACTTAGTTTTAGTATGAAATGATCACCTCCTAACCAAGTACATAACCAAGTATATAGAAAATATTGATGTTTTCATGTCGGTTTATTTTCAAAATCTAGTTTTCAAGTAATGGTTGTCATGGAAATGACTTCAAGTGAAAATGCGTTTTTCTTCGTGATACGTTTTTTCAACATTTCTCCTATTTAAAAGTTATATGTCATGAACCGTTAAGGATAATTTGTTCAAACTCGAGACATTTTTTTTTCAATTGTATTATTTTAATTCGCATTCAGCAAATTTGAAAAAATAAATAAATAAAATAAAATAAATAAAAAAATGTTTTTTGAAAAAAAAAATCATAATTTTTTTTTGTACATTTTTGCTTTAAATATTTTTTATTTTTATTTAAATTAATATTTTTAAAAATTCTGAAACAAAATTAAAGCTTATATATTTCTATTTATTTAAATGAAAAAAAAAAATTAAAATTGTACAAATTATATTTCGAGTTGTTAAAGATTTTAAACTACCCCCACTTTTTTTCCAAATTTTAAATTGAAAAAAAAAAGAGAGAACATTTATTATGTGATTTTGTTTAGAGCCAAAATGGTTAATTATTAGAAGAAATTTCAAAATTTTAATCCAATTTGTTATATGTGCTGTATATATTTTTAGAAAATGTAGTCTAGGAAAAACAAATAAACAAATGAACATTTTTTACAGTTGTTCTTCTGATTTATATAAAGCAATATTATTTATTTATTAAAGCATAACTATTTTATGTTGACTTAAATTTATAGATTTTCCGTAAAAGTACTATAGTAAAAAAGTGTTTTGTGTACGATATATATATATATATTTCTTTTATCACGTTCACGTATTATATCTTAAAAGAACAAACGTCTCAAAATGTTTTATTTTCGCTTTTGTTCATTCTAAGTGACTTTCTAAGAAGATTGTATCAAAATTTTTACGACGTTATTAAAAAATTCTTTCAAAATCTAGCCTTTTACAAATGTAAAAAAAAATCGCAGAGAGAAAAGAATGTTTTTAATCGCTGCAGAAGAGGAAAACTTTGGTACGTGGAACTTCAATATTTTCCTTATCACATAAATCATGAAGATTTTCTGAAGATAGCAGATCGATATCAATCCAAAATATTGGTTTCTTCTTGTATACCAATATAAATATTATTCTTTCTCTCTTTTTAACGAAGAAAAAGTTTTTTTTTTTTGGCAACTTTGTTTTCCTGTGAAACATTATTCATGACATTTTAAAGAATGTATTTTAAAATTTTGGATTTTTATGAGCTAGTTTATGGTGAATTTTAAAATTGAATTGAAAGACTAAGACAATTTATTCACCAGGCAGAGAAATTAATTGAAATTTTTAGCATAAAAAAAAAACTAGTTTAGTATAAAAAATTCAGTATAAAAGCATTTTTTTAAAGTAAAAAAATTGTATAATTGCTTTCCTTATAGAATTAGACTATGTAATATATTTTTTAATTTATAAACATTTTATGATAGCTTGAAATTTTTTGTTCTACGTTTAAAAGAAGAGAATAATGAATTCGTGAAAAATCTCGATTTTCGTTTTTCGCCGTATTTATACATTTTATAAGGCACTGAACACAATTTGATTGTTTTTAGGAAATGTCTGTCTCTATGTACGCAACTTTCGTGGGCGTTCTATCTCAAGAACTAAGAAACGGAATTTGATCAAATTTTAGACCTTGACATAAGTTGGTCTTAATTGTTTTTTTTTTTTGTGCAGTTGTGGCACTAATTCACGTGACATCCAAAATGCGCTGATATGTTAAATTTTCTTCAATTTCCGTGATAGCTCTCAAAAACTAAAGCACGGAATTTTATCAAATTTCGTATTATGTTAAAGCTTGATTTAAATAGACGCTGATTAGATTTTTGCGTAAATTAACCTATAGGAGGGGTTGCTATGGTGAAATTTTAACGATTTCCGTGGTAGCTATTATATCCCAGGAACAAATGTATGCCATTTCATTGCTCTTCACGTTCCGTTAAATCTTTATTTAAATATACTTTTATTAGTTATATATATATATATATATATATATATATATATATAAACCTTATATATATCATATATATTATAAAGCAGAAGTTCTGAAACTTCCAAACGAGTGTTTTCAAAAACTACCCGATGGATTTTTTTGCCGATTGTATCATTCGATAGGAAATATTTTTCCGAAGATTTATGATTAAAATTTACAGGGATAACTCTGATTTTTCATAGTAAATTTCGTATTTTTCGGTTATTTTTGACAAAAGGGTTACCAGTAGCTTTTTTGGGCGAATATTATAATTGCTAAAAGAATTAAAATGGCTATATCTATTAGAAATATTACAAATATCTTGCAAATAATAGCAGAAAATAACTACTGATAATATTAATAATAATAAAGAATGACCGCTTAAATGAGGCGTATTATTATAAAAATATATTTATCTTGAAAATGAAAAAAATATTTGTAATGCTTAAAAAATAAATTAACGCGAAATATAACAATTGGTTCAACTTTTGGCGACTTATCCCTGGTGTTAGAATAAAAATATGAATTTCAGAAATTGATTAAATGAATTTTGAATGATAGTTATTTCCCTTTTTATTATTTTTTTTTCTCTTTTTTACCGAATTTCCGTATAATATAACTTACAGCAGAAAAAAGCAGATCTGATTGTAAAAGACACTGTAAGTTGTGAGTTACTATTCGTTTCTATACCATTTTCATCTTGCTTTTGTCGCCAAAGAATGTGTTTTTAAGCCGAAAATGCACTACTGACTTAATGCATGACTTAGGTTCTTAATGGTCGCAATAATGTTTTTTTTTCAAGTGAAGATAATTTTTAGAGTATATTTCAATATTCAATCTTAAATTATATAGATATGAGTATAACTCTTTTATTTCTTTTTGCAAATGTTTTCATTGTTAATTTAATTTTTCTTGCGCCATTTCGTCAATTTCACTTACAGGAAAAATTTCAGTTTTAAAATTTAAAAACTGAAGAAGGAAAGATTACCCCATCGATTAAAAATCTACCCCCAACATCCAAGATTAAATGTCAATAATGGATGATCGTAAATGCCACATTCACTTGACATTAAGCATAATATAAATACTAATTATGTCATCAAGTGATTTTTAATTCGACATTTTATTTCTACTTTTATATATGTTCTGCTAATTTGTTTTTCGTTATTTAAATGAAAATTTATGCCAATCTATATAATCTGGCTAATGGTTTGGCGATTTGTATAATTTGGCGAAATTGGTCGACGGTATAACCAAGTAGTACTGAAGGAAAAATTTTGCACTTCAAAGTAAATTTATGCAATTATGCGTTATTACTATAGATATATTCAACATTTTGAAATGAAAAATTCCCGCTGAATAAAATTTACAAGTCTTTTTTAATTGACCATTTCCTCTTTAATATTTCTTCAATCAAACTTTCGCTATTCTCTTTCGCGCAGGCTAACAAAAATGTATTTTAAATATCTTATTAGATAAAACGTAAATAACATTTTTCTATATTTAAAAAAAAATATTTTTAAAATCTAATTCTACCATTATGTGTCTTATAGGACAAAATAGCAGAATTACTTTTAAAAATGGTTTTATCTGTTAATTGTATGTTAATTGTTTATTTGGGTGTTTGAATTTAATTTTGTCATCAAACAATGCGATTTTATACCAAGAAGGCATAAGCCGGAGCGATGTTCACAATTACTAAATTCTCTCACTCTCTTTTAAATGTGTGAGAGCATTTTTAGGATATTTTTCTTATGTTTAATTGTAAATATATAAATAGCAGTTATAGCAAAAAAAAAAAAAAAAAAAAAAAAATGCGTATAATGTTTAAATTTTAGTATACATGTCTTCCTCATCCAAACTGTAAAATAATTTAATTGCAACTTTTTAAAGTTTTGGCGCAGATGTCATATACGCACCACTTTCGCACGATTGCAACAAAATGGAGATTTTGTGCCACATATGGTAAACCGACTATGGTTGTTTATTTATTAATAAACTATTTATTAACTTTCATTTTGTTTTTTTAAATAATATAAATCATTTTGTTCTATAGCTATTAATTAAACTTTTTTATTTATTATTTTTTTTCAAATAATACAAAATAATTAAAAAATATTTATGAAATTGGTAATTAAAAACCAAGTTCTCCAAATTGGCGCTACAAAAAAAAAAAAAAAAAAAAAAAAAAAAAAAAAAAAAAAAAAAAAATGCGCCAATGTGGTGCATACATGACATCTGTGTCAAAGTTTTTTCTTATACATAAGTAGGGAAAATGCAGTATAAATACCGATTAAAGTTTTTTCCAAATGGAAATTTTGTCACGAATTTGGTCATATACTCATCGAGGTATCTCACTGGCGCCAAAATTTCATTATTTGCCTCATATGGTAACCCAGCTATAGTTGTTTATCGGATGATAAGTTGTTTATGTACTTTCATTTTTTTCTTTTTTTGAAATGATATTTGTTGTTCTGTTCTACAGTTACTTTTTATTTATTGTTAATTGCTGTTTAAAATGATAGAAAATAATAAAATATACATAAATTTCTTTGGTATTCTAAAACGAGGATTTTGCCACATTGTAGTTGCAAGATAATCGTGCTAAACCTATTGCGTATATGATGTCTGTGTAGGAATCTTTTGTGGAATATGAAAAGTGTAAATTGGCTACTACTTGATTATCACGTCAACCAATTTCGCCAAATCGTCAGCCAATTTATAAATTTACATAATTTTATCTTAAATAACTAAAGAGAAAATGCTTAAATACGAAATAGCAAATAATTTTGTTTTCATTTTTGAGGAGGAAATTTTACAATAATAAAGTAATTGTTGTAGTGAGAATTTTAATGTGTTTTTTTTTTTATCGTTGGCAACTTGCTGTAACGAAAAATGTATTTTTTTTCTGCTATTGTTTTGTAAGAGCTGGTTTTGTGAAAGCCACGTTAAGATGGTATTCAAATTTTTGAACCCTTCCCAATTACCACCCCCTTGGGCCGATTTTGCTCATTTGCAATTCCCACTGAGATATTAACCATCTCAATGTACTTGACGAGTTTAAAGATGATTCTTGCATAATTGTGCCTTTTATCGCGCGGACAAAGTTATATATGTATATAAACTTTTTAGGTGGGAGTAGCTTTGGGTTCCTGGCTTCACATAATGAAAAGTTGTGAAGAAATTTTTCAGAAGTTGTACCATGGTAACGACTGTAATAATTAATATTTCTTCAGATAAGGGGAAAATTTAAATCCTGTTGCCATAATGATCTCATTTCGCTCCCAAATGTGCACTGTTAGTAATAAACTAAAATAGTTTCTTCTAAATAGCTGGTTTTCGCGCAACGTTTAAGATAATTTAATATCACAATGGTGTCTAAATCGTTTTCAGCAATGAGCAAGGCGCTGCTGGAGGTCCAAATTATTTAAAATACAAATTTAAATTCACGAGTTCGTTACATCCACGGTTGATTTTGAAATATTGACCAGCGCAGCGGGCATAGCCTGCTAGTATATATATAAATCGTCCAATATCTATCTATATTATGCTTTGTTTTTCACGATTTCCGCGATAGTTATGGCTCAAAAATTGATGTGCAGAATGTCATCAACTTCATATTATATTAAACCTTGTCATAAATAGACGTTGATAAGGTTTTTGCGTAAATTGACCTATAGGAGGCGCTGCTATGATTAATTTTTCACGATTTCCACAATAGCTGTACACTGTAAAAAAAAAAAAAAAAAAAAAAAAAAAAAAAAAAAAAATTCAAGAGTTTACTAAAAATTTTTTAGTAAATTTGTATTCCACAGAATTTTTTAGTAACCATTACAAACATTTTTTCGCAAGTGAAACAAACATTTCTGTTGTTAAATGAACAAAAGAATTTTTTGTATAATTAACTTAAAACTTTTTAGTATGAGCCACCAAGCAAATTTTAGTAATAGCTCCAAAATTATTTTAAATAATAAGCCGCAATAGATGGCAGCACCAAATATTGCTACCTGCTCCGACAGGACTTTGATAATCCCTTGATTTAAAGACTACTTACACTGCATACATTCAAGGCGTATTTGGTGGCGTCCAGCATCGAACCCGGGACCTTTCAGCCTGGAGATCGGTGCTAAGACCACTATGCTATCACGGCCACACCAAGTGAGTTTTAGTAATAGCTATTAAAAATATAGAACTATGAACTCTATTCGTTGCTAGCTATTTTCTAGTAATTCTTACAGATTTTCTAGTAACCGAGTAAGATTACAAAAAAAGTTTTAGTAATTACAAGGATCACTAAAATTTTTTTAGTAGATCGACCTTTTTTTTTTTACATTTTACCTGAAGATAGAATAGATTGCTGATTGCAGAAGATTGGATTCATACAGTAGAAAAATTCGCGACGGCTAAAAATTTTTTAGTTGTTATGAGTTATTATGTTGTTTGCCTTTTTTTTAGTTGTTATGACTTAACCATAATTAATAATAAAAACTAAAAATAGAAAATTCCGTTAGGGTTTGAACAAGAGACGAAAAGTCTTGCCATGTTCAGATATAATTTTTAATGAAAAATCTTCTCCAAATGTTGACGTTTTCTTTATTTTAAGTATGCTAAATATTTTACGAAAATATCAAAAGAAAGTTCTTTCTAAATTAAGTCCTTCACAGAGAAGAAACAAAATCCAGAAATACGATAGAACTTTTTTTAGACCATTGCAGGAGCAAAAAACTTTTTTTACTAGAATCTTCAATTTCTTTTCCTATCCAAATCACAAAGATCCTCTGAAGACGACGAGATTGATTTCAATTTTATACATTTGTCTCTTCTTTTACGACAGTATAAATGTGCCTTTTCTTTTTTACTCTTTTTCTTTTCATAAAAATAGGGGATTGCGTATACTTTTTAATTAACTTTGTTTTTTCATGAAATATTTTTGGTGATATAAAGAATGTGTTGCAACTTCTATGATATGCCTTATTATGTGAGCAAAATCCTAGGATACCAGAATTTTAAATAGAGTTTTTGGCCCGATTTAATCAGAGAGTTTCAGTGATTAAATAATGTAACAATTTCCTTGCATAAAAAATTATAATAAAGCATAAAAAATATACATATATTTTTCGCTCGCTGTAAAGAACCCTCTATGTTTCAAATTATGAATCTTCCTGAAGATATATACTAGAAAATTTATTCAAAAATTATGTGAAATAATATGAAAAGTTTTTTCCTTAAAATTGACTTAATAAATCGATACACTGTTAAAAAAATGTATAATTACAAAAACTTTTATAGAAAACTGGGATTCCTAGAATTTTTTTATGTAACAGCTACAACAAAAATTCCTCTAACGGCATTTTAAATAAAGTTTGCAATTTACTTTTGCATTGTAAGTAAAGAAATCTGTATATATACTAAGAATATTTTAGGAAACTAAAATGCCTAGAACTTTTTATGTCACAGGCAACCGAGTTACAGATAAAACTTTAATAAGATTACCCTAATTTTAATAAACTTTCTTGTAAAGCTACAGATTTGTGTAGCTCAAAAGTTCAAAGATAATTAAGTAAACTTTTATTATTATTATCAAATGTCAAAACAAATATCAAATGAAGTCATAATACGAAAGACATAGCCATATATTATCACTTCTATAGGTCGAAAGTAACTAAGGAATTATACAGCTAAAACAATACTCGATGAAAAGACATGTACTATTAATAGTACACCAGACTCGAAAGGGTTAAATATTTATAACATATATATATATATATATGTTTTTAATTTAACGTATAAATTCCTATTTCTTTAATTCCGAAAAAAAAAAATTATCAACAAATTACCCGATATATCAATTCCATCAGCAAAGTTTCACCATTGTTTGTAAAATTCAATTTGAAATCGCAGTAGGATCCCACTTATTTTATCAAGGAATAAATAAGGATAGAAAGAAAAGATCTTTTATGTTAGAATGACAACAATGACTTTTGGAAAAAAGCTTACTGTTAAAGAAATTTGAACAGGAATTCGCTTTATACGTTTTATTGCATTAGAAAATAATATGGATCGGCAGAAAATTTTCCAAATGTTCGAAAATAAGTAATTCAATAAATTTACTCGGAATTCTGCTAAAGTGTTAGAAGTGACGTTGCAGTAATATGGTGTCACTAGAAATACAGGGTGCCCAGTGAATAAAACGCTGATTTCAAAATTAAATTTCTCAAAAACAAAGATAGCTAGAATTATACGGTTAACGGTTTGTTTATTAGGTAAGCTGTAAAAATGTTGTACACAAGTTTCGAACAGTGAATATTTTGAAAAGACTGAGTTCTGATTGCAAAGAATGCTTGACTTGACATTTTTTAGGTAGATTTCGTATGAAATACTACCTATTGCATTCTCTCCCATGTTGGAATTTCTGGAAAATTTTTGCAGATCTACACCGATCATGACTCCTAGACCCTAAAACTACCATCAGTAAAAAAATTTATCTATCTATCTATCTATCTATGTATTTCACTATCTTCTAGACACGATAACTTCCATAATTATGCTCAGATCTTCTTCAAACTTTTACATAAAATCTCGGTCGAGTTCGTAAATGGGCAAAATCGGACCAAGGGGGTGGAAATAAAGAGGGTTTTTGTGAAAAAAAAATGCGATAACTTTTAAATTAAAATAGATATCGAATCCGTTTAAAGTTTATATTACTTCTAAAAATGGGGTAAAAGTTTCTGTATGATAGATTTTTGATAAAATTAAAAATGGGGTCAAGGGGCTAAAAAAAACAGGGTCTTTCGGAGAAAAAAAAATCATAACTCAGTCAATTCTCAAGATATCAAATCCAGCTAAATTTTGTGTAAATGTTCTTAACATTATCTAAAACTTTTGTATTTACACGTTTTTGATAGGATCAATTTTTACCCATGAAAAAAATTAAAAACGTAAAGAAAAAGAGGGTGGAAAAGTAAAAAAAATCATAACTTACTCAATTCTTAAGCAATCAAATCTAATTAAATTTATTTTACATCTTCTCAATAATATCTACAACTTTTATATTAACAAGTTTTTCATAGGACCAATTCTTATAGCAGAAATAAATTAAAAAAATCGGAGTTGGAGAAAAAACCTCAAATCCAAACTGCTTATATTGTGACTCATTTTTTGAATTCATTTTTGATTTTAAACGCATCCAAAGGGCAAATTCTCTTATTTAGGAACTGTATAATGTGACTTCTTGGCCAGTTTTTTGGTAAAAGCAGAATATATTTCTAAAAAGGCTGTCAAAAAAGGTACTTTGAACAGAATTTTCCTAAATGGTCGCGATTGAAAAAATTGAGAAGGTTATAACAAATTGCTTTTTTTCTGAGTCATTTTTAAATCCTTTTTAGTTCTCAAACGCATCCAATTTACAGGTTCTCTTATTTAGGAACTATATAATGTGACGGATTGGCCAGTTTTTGATAAAAGCAGAATACATTTCAAAAAAGGCTGCCAAAGTGGGCACTTCGCACAAAATTTCCCAAAGCGATCATGATTGAAGAATTGAGGATGTATTCAAATAACAAATTGGTCATTTTATGACTCATTTTCAAATTCAATTTTGCTCTCAAACGCATTCAATTGACAGTTATTTGTTATTTAGGAACTGTGTAATGTGCCGTATTAGTCAGTTTTTTGATAAAGGCTAAATATATATTTTTAAAAAGCTGTCAATTTGGGCACTTCGCACAAAATTTCCCAAAGCGATCTTGCTTATAGAATTGTGGATGCATTCAAATAACACATTGGTTACTTTATGACTCATTTTTAAATTCAATTTTGCTCTCAAACGCATTCAATTGCCAATTTTTTGTTATTTAGGAACTATGTAATATACGTATTGGTCGATTTTGTAATAAAGTCAGAATGTATTTCAAAATATGTTGTCAAAATGGGCGTTTAAGCCGAATTTCGCTTAAGTTGATTTTGATAAAACCACTTCTTACAGAAAAATGAAAATAAAATTTTTTCAAAAGCGCACAATATAGTAGTTAAATTGGTTTATCTTTAATAATATTCTATTTTTTTGTTGTTGAAATGAAAACTCTTCGAAATCTACCTCCACCTATAGGCCAAGCCGACAGGGATTTTTTGTTTTAGATTGCTTGCAGAGAATAAGTTTTTCGGCGTACAGTGTCATAGTTTAACGATTTTTGGAATTAAATATTTGAAATTTCAAAATTCCAGAAATTTAGCTCGAAAAATCGTTAAAATATGGCACAGTACGCCGAAAAACTCGTTCTCTGCAAGCAATCTAAAACAAACAAAAAAATGTCAAGTCAAGCATTCTTTGCAATCAGAATACAATCTTTTCAAAATAATCACCAATCGAAACTTTTGTATAACATTTTTTACAGCTTATCTATAATAAAGGAACCGTTTACTGCATAATTCTATCGATCTTTGTTTTTGAGAAATTTAATTTTGAACTCAAGGTCTTATTCGCTGGACACCCTGTACATCATAATTGTGATTCAGAGGCTTTGTTAAATCATGAAAATTCCATGAAAATTACATTTGTGTAATATTTCAATATTAATTTCGAAAATATGGGCACTCAATTTTTGAACTTTTTCTATAATTATAATGAATTTCAGTACTTAAACATTAATTTTAAAAACACGTGTACTCACTTTTTGAGTATTTCTCCTGATTTTAAAACTCCGAGTTCATTTCAGGCATGAACTCGTTTATGTTGCTATTTATGTATGATATATTATGTATGTATGATGCTATTGCTTTCCATAAATATCAATTCCACAAACAACCGTTGTGAAAATATCATTTCTAATTTCAGTGAGATACGATTTATTTTATCAGGAATCCATAAGAAAGAAGTAAAATTCAGTCGACTCTCATTAATTCGAACTCGTCGGGACCACAAGAAATGTTCGAATTATCCAGAGTTCGAATTATGGAAAGTGTGAGAGGAAAATGCTTAAAGACATACTATCACAAAGGAATTAATGTTATAGTATTTTTTTAAATTTATTTCGGCTGTTATCATTAGAAAAAGATTTAATATTAAATTAAAAGATATAAATGCATAAACTAATTAAGGGATAGAGAACAAGTTCAATGAAAAAAGAGGTGATGGACAGACGGGGAACAAAGAAAGCAGATATAAAATGAATAGGATTATATGTATAATAATTTCACAACAATTTTAATAAAAATGAAAGAAAGAAAGTTATTTAAAGTTTTCTGAAACAGTGAGAAAATAAGTAAAATTGAAAAACTGTAATTTTTGTTAGTTCGAAGTAAACGAAGTCAAGAGAAAATGAGTTCGAATTAATGAAAATGTCTAACGTTATTCTGCATTATAAATTTCGGGACTTCGTGTTTAGTTCGAATTAAGCGAAGATTCGATTTATCCGATTTCGAATTATCGAGAGCCGAATGTAGTTCTTTTCTGTAAAAATTATAACAAAGTTTCTCAACGAAAAAGCTGACCGTCAAAGAAATTTGAACAGTTTTTTTTCCTTTTGTATCTTTGAGAAATGATATAAAATTTGTCTGGAATATTTTCTAAAGTTCAAAAAGAAATACTTCAATAAATTTTTCGTTGCATTTGACAAACAAAAGGTTGTGACGTTACAATCACATAGTACCATGATTTGTTTATTCTGATTGTGATTTGAATGCTAAGAAGCAATGACATCGTTTTAAGGCTGCTCTCAAATCCAAAAGGAAAAGATTATGACAGATAAGTTTTAATTTATTATTGTTTGGAAATGCATGAAAGTAGCAGATGCTGTTATTCAGCAACTATGCACTGTTAAAAAATCTTCTGTGAAATTACAGAGAATCTACGAATAATCCATTATTTTAAATCTTATGTAAAAAAAAAAAAAAAAAAAAAAAAAAAAAAAAAAAAAAAAAAAAAAATACAGAGATTAGAAAAATCTAGATTCTGTTAAACTACAGATAAAATATTCAGTAAATTCACAATACATTCTCCCATTAACATTGTTAAAAATACAAGACTCTGCAAATTTATTTCTAACGATAATAATTTAATTTTGTTTTAGGTATTATTTTTAATGATAATAATTTAATTAGATATTACTTTTAATGATAATAATTTAATTCTGTTCTTACATTAATCTGACTTCTTATTTATTTTTTAATAGCACTGTAGTTTTGAAGAAGCTAGAAATTGAACGTCAAACGTGGAAATTGTGGTGCGTTTTATAAATATTCAGATCTTGGTGCAATAGCTGTTACACTCTTGTGCAAAAAATGTATTACGATTCTATGTTATTAAATTCAGTCGTCCGGAAATAAAAAGACTTCGTCTTATATAGGAAGCCATTACCATGGCAATCTAGACGTATTTGGGACATCACTGAATTGATTACGTACGATAGGATTTAATAGAATGAAGAAAACTTTTATTAATATTTTTTTAAAGATTTGATTCAATTTTTATGAAATTTGAAATAACTCGACAAAATTCTGAAACGATTACATTATATATTATATTTCAACCTATTCAGTTGACCAGTTTTTGCGCTGTTCAAAGCGGACAGACAGACGGACGTACCAGACTACGAACGACTCTAGGTGCTACTTATTTATACAATTGCAAACAAACCTAAAAAATGTTTAACAGCGTTACACGATATATCGATTACACAAACCGCCGTTGTGGAAATACAGCTTCAAACTGCAGTGAGATCCGATTTATTTTATCAGGAGTGAATAAGAAAATAGTAAAAGAGTTATTTTCTGTCAGAATTATAACAAAGATCCTCAACGAAAAAGCTGATTGTTAAAGAAATTTGAACAGTTTTATTTTCCTTTTGTACATTTGTGAAATGATATGAGATTTGACAGGAATATTTTCTAATGTTCGAAAAGAAATACTTCAATAAATTTTTCGTCGCATTTGACAAACAAAATAGTAGTGACGTTGCAATCACATCACCCCATGTTATGATTTGTTTTTTCTGATTGTGATGTGAATTCTAAGAAGCAATAACATCGCTTTAAGGATGCTCTCAAATACAAAAAGAAAACTTTATGACATATATTTTAATTTATTTTTGTTTGAAAATGCATGAAAGTAGCAGGTGTTGTTATTCAGCAACTATGCACTTTTAAAATTTTTTGTGTGTAATACAGAGGATCTACGGATAGTCCACTATTTTAAGTTTTATGTAAAATTACAGAAATTAAGAAAACAGAGATTCTGTTAAATAACAGAGAAAATATTCGATTAATTTAGAATAGATTCTGTAAAATCTTTAAAAATATATAAGACTCTGTAAATTTATTTTTAATGATAATAATTTTTGTTTTTAAAATAAGCGAATCACTTGATCTTCAGTAAACTTCGAAGAGATTGAATTTTTTCCAGTAAATTTGAACTGCTATATCAATTTATTTTTAAAAATATATTAAAAATTATTAAATAAGTAAGGTAATTTAAAATTGTAACAACTTGAAGTATTATTTGTAGAATTTCATTTTTTTTTCATTTAAGTAAACAAAAATATTTAAGCTATAATCTCAATTTAGCATTTAAAAAATTAATTAATTAAAAATTTAAAACATTTAAAGTAAAAATTTAAAAATAAATGATGTAAATAAATAAAAAAAAGTACTTTCATAGGTAAATATTTTTTTCCAACTTGCTGAGTCAAAATTAAAGTAAAACAGATGAAAAAGACATGTCCTAAGTTTGAACCATTTATTTCTAATCGTTTTTAACTTATAACAATTTAAATAGGAGAAATGGCCAAAAAAATCTTTAAGGAAAACTACTTTTTCAAGAATTCATTTCTATGACAACCATTGCTTGAAAACTAGATTTTGAAAAAAAAATTAATATTTTCTTTTCCAATTAAGATAAAAACATTATTTAAACGTCATTTTAAGCGAAAAAAAGTTAATGCATTTTTTTTAAGAAAGTTTGAAGATTTTTGTATTCCAGATCCCCTTAAAGTTATACCAGATAGCAATATTTCGAGAAAATTCCTGTGTATTTTTCTATAAAAATACGTGGTGATTAATTTCTAATAAGATCCAATTGATAGATTTAAAAATTGGCAAAGCCAGAGTATCCATTGATTTAAATTTTCCGCTACTATTTACCTCACTGTGGCACGTTCTATTTCTATAACTTTAAAATTATTCTTTCATTTTTTATAGCGATTTCTTACAATAAAATGCGATCTGTGTGTATAATATAGAAAATTCAGAATGACGGGAGAGACTTTAAGTGATCATTTGTAGATGCTCAAAATGACTTCCACGTATATCTTAACCCTTTCAGACGCAAAAAAAATATATTCGTAAAATGAAGCAATAATTGACTGACACTAGAATTTCCAAATGAATTTATTAGAAAATAAAAACTTGTTTTCAGGAACCTTCATTATAAAAAAAGGATTTTATTAAAATATTGTTGGTACCATCTGTCATTTTGGAATAAAGATGAGAGGTCCCCTTGTATGATCAACACCCTTGAAAAAGTATGACCAGCACCCTTTAAAGGATTTTAATGCGCGCGTAAAACCCATAAATACTGATTTTAAAAAATGCATATACAGCATAGCCTCATATTTCTATCATAGTTTGAAATTTGGAGAAGCCCATCTGTATACAGGACTCAACTCGTGGCTTTTATCGTTTTTAACTCTGATGGCGAGCATGAATATGCTTGAAAGTACTACACTTTAAACAGTACTATGCTTTTATTGTGAATAAAAACAGTTTTGAATATAGTTTAAATAATATTTTGTGTTTATAATTTTTTAAAATTGTCATTATAAGATGAATTTAAGGATTTCAAGAAACTAATTTGTTATACTATCTTTTTTTTTTTTTTTTTTTTTTTTTCAAGTAATGTTTACATTTCATAAAAGAAATTTATTTTCCGTGCACTCTGTGCGATATCAACCTTTTTTCTTTGCAGTTTGATCAAAAACTAAGGATCGTAGTCCGAGAGAGAATTCTTGATCTACTGAGCAGCAGATCTATCTTGCAGAAAAAAAAAATTTCTAATAATATATTTATTTAAGTTCAAAGGAAGCATCTTGACATTATCTTATAAACTGATAAATGCAAACAGACATATTTTATGGAAAACATTAAAATAAAAAGCAAGTAACGACGAAAAAAAGAGAAACTAATAACAATAAAGTAATAAGTAGAAAATAATGCAGCGTCAGAGGATTATTTGATTTTCCTCCCTTTTTTTTCAGTGATGGCTAATGTAATTTGGAAAAACTTCTAATTTCAACAACCATTTCGTAAATTAGTTTTGCGAGCTGCTTTTGTCACATTAGTAAATTTTTACGCTTGACATTTACTTGTACTTTTTTTTTTCTTTTTAAGTTTGCAGCGGTATTCTCCCTTATCCATCTGAAAAAAAAAAATAAAGTAAGTAATAAAAAACTCCACAACAAATGAGCTAGTGAAACGAGGGTAAGAAATTTTTTTTATTGTTTAAAATATTTTGGTATAAAAAAGTTCTATTTATATTATGTAGTTGTGAACAAGAGAGCATATAATGTATCTAATTATTATTATTATTATTTCTTTATAATTGTAATTTACTATTATTATATTATTCGCTATTGTCACACTCTTTATGTTTATCATTATAGAAAAATTTAAAATATGAGGTTTTTATTCTAATTCTAGCCATTATTGTTAAAAATAATATTTTACGAGATATTAATTTTGAGAAAGCATATGTATTATTATTATTATTAAATTATTGTTATTATAGTAATTTATTATTATTTAACAATATATCTTTTATAAAAAAATATAAAATTATGAAGCTTTTATTTTAATTCTAGCCACGGTTGTTAAAAGAAGTTATTTTACGAGATATTGATTTTTACTTCGAAGTGTCTGACTAAATTATTTCTCATCAATATTACTGTTTTTTATTAATTAATTAAATAAATCAATATTAATTATTATCAACTTTAATTTTTAAATCTTTATCATCAATTAAAATTGTTTATTATTTATAGTTACGGTATTGTAAATCTATGTTTTAACTTATTGTACCAGCGCTGATGTTTGATTTCTGTAAGCCAATAGAGATATTTTTGAGAAGCGATTCATACCAATTTTGCCCATATATCACATATGTGATACACGTCTCAGAGTTACGATTTAAGGAAAGTTCCTACTACTTTGTATCAAAATTTTCGATTTTCTACTTCTTGTATTCTTTGCATCCACCAATGGTATAAATATTTATTTTTATCAAATTAAAAATGTTTGAATCAAATTGTTTAAATAAACTCCAAAATTCTGAATTTTTTGAAAATTTAAAATTAAAAATCTTTAGCAAAGATATAAATATAGTTTTAAATATCTAAAAGCGGAAAAAGTTGTTTAAAATTAAAATTAAAATGCTGAATCAATTATAAACTACAAAAGTTTTAAAAAAATTGAATCACACTGTTTTTTTAAATAGTAAAAAAAAAATTTGAATTCTAAAACATATTATGTATGTCAGATGAACGAAATCTCAAAAATATAAACCCCTAAATTGGCCCAAAACCCGAAATTTCTTCTTAATAAATACATTTTAATATGAAAATTTCTGATTCCAGCATCGGGATTCAACCGAAAAACTTTCTGTTTACAACCAAGATGATTTTTTCCAAGCTACAATGTCTACACGAAAAGCGTTGAAATTAAAGTTCTCTTTTAAAATTTAAATCGCAGAAATGAACGGATGACATTGAAAAAAAAATTAAATTAAAATAATACTTCTTTATTTTTTTTTTATTTGTCGTGTGACACGAGGTATTCGGCAATAAGTACACAAAATTTAAAGTATCTGACTTATGCAGTTTTTTGTATGGACTCTGTGATGGACAGATAGACAAAGGACAGAGACGAATAGGGTTTCGCTAGATGAATGAAATCCTTTATATATATATATATAATCACGACTCACTTAATATAAGGGTGTATCTGATGTCAGTATGCAATTTTTGTGTGATTTCTATAAGCTATCGGCTATCCTATCTTATGAAAAAAACAAAATTTTGTACGAAATATGCACTATTAATAAAAACAAAAATTGGTAATCTGAATGCATGTAAATTGAATAATAACTAAAATAATAAATATAATGAAAAATAGCATAATTATTAACAGAACACAATTTTAAAATCAGTGAGATTTTAGCCGCTTGTGTCTTACCTATGAAAGCATCTCTATCAGAGTTAAAACTGGTAAATTTTAACCTTAAGCCTCTTTCTACACGCAATTTCTTTCTGTGATTGTTTATCAAAAACATCAAAGTAAAAGAAAAAAAATGTTCACACAAAAATATCGTGTTGAACTCCATCAAGGTCCTCAAAGCTGATTTAGATATTTCTGGATATTCTTCTCTTATGATTGCTATAAGGATTACACGATTATTAACATATCGCACTGCAAGGTCATAACAAAATACTGACAGGCAGTTTAAGAAACCGGAATTATACATTATACACTATCTCATGCTATTAGCTTTATATTGAGCTTCTGTTCCAATAAAAATTGTTTGCTCCGAGAAGTGATCGCTTAATAGAGGTCATGGTTAAATCTAGATTTAAACTGTCCGAAAAAAGTTAACAATTAATGTTACTAAAATTTATTTTTCATATTAGGAAAAATATAAAACTTTCAGTATAAAAAAAAATAATAATTGCATAAGTTAATTACTGTAGAGTTTAAAAAAGGAATAAATTGACGTTTGCTGTGATTTTACAATTTATCACTTTTATTTCCAAGTGCTTTTGAAGAAAAGTGAATAAATGTAACTTTTTGGTCGGAAACAAAAAATGACAATTTCATTATTTTATTTACTTCTTTGAGAGTTTCCTAACAGAATGGGGCAGGGAACTTTATTGGCTGCAATTCTTAATTTGTCACCAGAGTTAAATTCACTGCCTAAAAAGTTACAAAGGGATTTAAATACTTAAAATTTACTAATCTTAATAATAATAATAATAAAAAAAATGTGCTATCCGGAGTTATTTTTCTAATTTAAAAACTACATTTAAGCGACCAAGAAAAAACTGAATTTGTTTCACTTTCTTCAGAGAAATTGGTCGCTTATGGATTGAGTTCAGTTAGGATGATCTCTGAATGGAGGTAAATTTTGTGTTGAGACTATGGTAATAAAATTCGATCCATCAAGAAATGATCGTTCAAGGAGGTGGGCGCTTAATGGGGTGGTCGCACAATGAGGCTTCACTGTATTAGCCTCCGATGCTATTTCTTTCAGACAAGCTAAAAAGTGTCGTGTCAAAAATTGTGGCCCACTTTTTCATAATCTGGCCGTTAAAACGAGACATTCATACAATATATATATTTAAAAGACCTGGCTGTTTTTTTAGTCATCAGTCCTGAATTTTCTACTATACTGATTTTGATAATTATTTTTTCTAATGAAAGCTATTTATTTGTAGTTGTGCCCATTTTAGCTATTTTTAAATTTATTTCCATTTTTATATTTTATTTTTAATTTTAAATGCTTTTTAAGATATTTGTTCAAAATGGTGGCAACTCAGTTTAACTTTTCTCTCGATAATAAATTTTTTTTTTCCATTATCACTTTCCACCAGTTAGAAGCTTTATTTCATCAGTGAACATGTCCTTGCATTTAAAAGAAAAAAGTTAATTGTTTTCGTAAAATTTAACCACTATAAAATGATTGCGTATAATTATGCATTAATTGAGGTAAAAAAAATATATTTACTGAGAAATAATATTAATAATGTAAATAAAATAACAGAAAATAATTTATGATAAAAATTAATGTCTAAAGCAAAATAAGAAAAATTTCAAATGAGGAAAATGATGTCATTCAGCAACCAGATAAATGGGAATTACAATATTATTAGGGATGCCTTTTTCATATTACTAGTAACAGTAACTTCTAAAAAACATTTGAAGAGAAAATGACGTCACTATTTAAAACATCGCATTTTTATTCATAACGGTATTACATTTCAATATTTCTTTTCATTATGGACACTAAGATTGAGATTTTACTTTCAGGTGACTTCAGTTAGTGAAAATAATGTCATAATAAAAAGAAAATTAGTTTTTTTTTTTTTTTTTTTTTTTTTTTTTTTTTTAAAGAAAACTATTTTTCTGTGAGTGCATATAAAAGAAAATTTCTGGGTTTCGCCGGCACTCAGATTCTAATTTTAACTGAAGATGTGCGAATATTTGCATGCAAAATTGTAACTGGCAAACTTGACATTAAGTTTGAAAATATATTTATTATATATTGATTCAATAATGTAATTACTTTTGCTTTTTTTTAAACCAAATCGATCGGGTCTTTTAAACATTTCATTCGTCGAATTCGACGGGATTCCACTCGTTTTATTGTTAAAATGCATTTCCTTTTTCTCAGAGTCTATAAAAAAGCGTTTAAACTAAAGAAAAAATCCGTTTTTGATGAATCTAGTCAATGAAGAAGTAGCACGTCAAATTGTATCTCTTTATTATTCCGCAATTCCAATGTCTCAGAGAGAAATTGCTAATCAATTGGGTATTTCACGCTGTTCTGTTTGCTATTATATTGATAAACACAACAAAAATGATGTTAGTTCATTGCATTCTAAACGGGATCGCCCTTCTAAAAGACTCTATCGATTTTTTTTTTCTAATCGGAGGCGAAACTGAATTCTGCAATGGCAGAATCTACATTCAACTTGTTTATTATATTTTTTCAAACAAACGATATAAAAGATGTCTTTTGTGGTAAAATTCGACTACCGCGACGCACTGGTGAGACATAATCCATAAGTTGGGAACCGATGCTCTAAAGAACTCTAGGTATTTCAATTCCTTCGAAACTTTTTTTTTTATCATTAAATGAAACGTCGCACTTATTGAACGTCTTGTTAAGGTGAATTTTTAAAATTGTTTTCCCCGAAACTAAATTTTTCGAACTAGGTGTCAGGTTTTATGGAGAAATAATCGACCGATTTCCTTTACTAAATGACATTCACGTGATTATATACATCATGACATTTGCATACCCTTATTGGATAAATATTTTTATCCGCCGATGAATAGAGGAGACAATATTTAAATATACTTTTACAAGATGTTTATTATATTGTTACCGGAAATACATCACACTGCGAAAAATTAAGACAATTGTAGATAGGAAGTGTTTTAGAACTAGAGTGCAAGATTTGAGCCCAACGAATAGACACGGTAAGTAAAATAAAAGCTTGAAAAAAAGATCGACCACTGGTTAGTTTTTTCCGAGTATGAGTGAGTGATCAAGTTGCATTTATTTCAGCTTATTTCATTTTGCCGCGATTCGTGAGCTGTTGCTGTACCATTCCTTATACCATCTAATCTAGAATACATACCAAAATTATCGACGCTAAAATTGGCTGTAAAGACGTGATGCTACCCCAAAATTATAAGTTGGATGACTTACCTATGATTGAAGATGAATTCTCTTGAAGTCCATCGCAAGACGTCGATCCCGATTTCATGATGGGAAAGAGTTCTGTCATATGCCGCATGGCGAGATCCCTATGCCCGCACGAATCATAGACTTGCAGACCTGTCGAAAGAATTACAATTATTACAGCAAATGAAGTAATAAAAATCAATACAAGCTAAACAAGAACTGCGCATCCAATGTAGAATCAAACAACTGAGATAAAAATTCATACCGCCTTCACCTGAAATGAATAGGGTCACTTTCTGAATCCTCAAACTAAAATCATATATTTCCGAACTATGCGAATAGGATAAACAACTGAACTGAATAGACGAAATGATCTAGAATTTATAATCTATTGTTTTCTATTTGATGAAACGATATTGAATCGTTTGTTATTGTTATCACAGTAACTAGAAATTATCGCTTGATTTCTTGGGCAGTTTCATAAACTAGATTTATAGTTACTAAAACAAACCTCTTGTGTTCGCATCTATTTCCAGATATTTTTAAATAAGTTTGATAACGAGAGTATAAAAAAACGTTCTTGAATTGTAGAAGAAACTTCAGAACTCTCTAACAAAAGGAATATAATTTATAAGGATGACATAGAACAATGTTTTCTAGAGCCTCAACTTAGAATCTAGATTCCCGAACAATATTTTTTCTCGGTGTATATTTAAGAAACTGACATGTATGTGTATATATGTATCGCATGGAACTAAAAGGATTTATGAAGATTAATTTCTCCAAGTGTTTTTTTTTCAATTATTTGTAGATCTATTTATATATTATCGATAGATTATTTTGGCAAAAGTATCTCACCATCCCTTCAAATGTTTTTTAATTACTTATAGATTTCCCCGCAACCTTATTATATTTTCTAATCATGATAAAACAACAAATAATACACTTATAAGATTAAAAAAATATTGCTTAATGCTTTCATTGAAAATGGCCAACGCTGCTGACAGTTGAATTCCTTGACAAATGAATAATGAAGGACGTATCAATTAAAATTGTACATTCACAATCTTCTATGCAAGTTTTACAAACTAAGCAAGTACAACAATACAGTTTACTGTGGAACATTTCTACTTACTACATCAATTGAAATTGTTCCATTATAATTTAGGAATATCTACAAAACAACAAAAATTTTGAGTGAAAAAAAATCAACATTTTTCTCTTTAGAATCTTCCATTCTACTAAAACTGCAGTAGATGATGAACATATAACAATGAGTTGCTATTTAGCGATAATGTCTGTATAAATGATCTCCATTAAATTACAGAATCACATAAAATAATTCACAAGCATTACGGTCTACAGATAATATGGATTTTTTTTTCCTGACGAACGCTTTAAATTTCACAAAAACGGTTTAAACTTGTTTTAGAGTAAAACTGATTATTTGCAAAACAAAATATCCAACCATTACAATGCAATAAAAAAAAAATAAGGCAATAATATTTTCCAATGTTCTTGTAATCTCAATCATTTTTTCGATACCTAATAATTGACAAATTTTCAATATACAAGAACATGGATATAAGAGAAACAATAAAAAAGAAAATGGAGCGAGATAAAAGTGATTTTTCGGATGATTAAAAATAACGAATGAAACAATCTGATTAATCGGCTAAATTTTCTGCTGCGAGAAACAGCCAATAAGAAATAATGTTTACACGAAAATGATCCAATTATCTTTCAAAGAAATTGAAGAAGATATAAGAGTTTGCTTGAAATTTACTTCGGAATCAAATCAAGTAAAAGTAACAGTTTCAAAATCTCTGAGCTGAGCTATCTAAGCGTAAAAAACAAATGATAAAGAATCCATTTATAGCGAGTATTATTGGTTCATTAACAGGACATAAAACATAAAAGCAAAAATATCATAGATCAAAGATAATTAAAAATTTTTTTTTTGTATTATTCAGAATGATTTATACAAAGTATTGCTGTTGCTGAATTCGAGGGGGTGTCAGTAGAAACAAAACAAAAATTGTTATAAAATATGGTGTCGCATGTCGTAAACTACCTTCAATAAAAAAATACATGATTGTTAACTCTAATTTAACTTCGGTTGTTAGTAATAACTTTCTTAAAACTGAAGTATATGATAATAAAATTTTAAGTGACATGCTCACATTTGTTGTAAATGTAATATTATTAAAAAAGAGTGGTAGAAACTGCCATTGTGTGTGTTGTTGATTCACATTTTGGATAGCAATTAACAGCTCACAAGGTATCATCGATTTCGTGAGCATCCTGTTTTTTCAGAACTTTTCGTGACGTTTTTTTCATTTTATACCAAACAAGGTACATATCATTATATTTTCGCTACAGCATTTTTATTTTTCTTAAAATTATAACCGCCAACCAGAGTTCAATTAGGGTGAAACTCTTTATGACACAATAAGTGGTTTGTAAACATGTGTTCTACGATAATTTTTCATCCTCTTGATTCCTATTATCACCTATCTGAAGTTGTCGGTCGAATTCGGTAACACCCTGTATACTGACCAGGTACGTCTGGCAAAGATTTCAGGCTCTTACCTAATAATAAGACATGGTGCGTTTTATAATCGTATAATCAAAAGTTAGAAAACTGATAAAATTTATCTGCAAAAATTGTATCTATTGATTCTACTGGTGCATAACTTTCTGAAAATATTACTTCTGAGAACACTTATTGAACTCCATAGACATTTAAAAAAAAATAAAAACACTTTAAAATTCCAATTAGCAGTGATGTAGTATAAATTCAACAAAGGTTATGCGCTCTAAGCAGAGGGTATATACTAGCTTTTTAAAGAAACAGTGGGTGTACAGTGTTCTTTAAAAATATCCAGAAAGTATATGGCGTATACTTCCATATAGCCTTCACTACATCCCTGCAAATTAGTTAATAATAAGGATAAAAATTAAAAAAAAAAAAAAAAAAAAAACACTTTTTTTTTTTTTTAATATACATATTTTCTTTTTAAAAATTGCAGCATTATAATTGCATTTTTAGTAGCCCAAGATTGGCTTTATTCATTAGTGTAGAATTTTTCTTGGCAACCCTGGATGAATTTCAGAATCGTCTGCTCAAGTAAGTTTGAATTTGCAGCACCTTATTTGGCGACTGAACATTTTTGGCGAGAAAATAACAATTAATTGATTACTTTAAAATGCAGCCTAAAATCCGGTTTTCGTACATAAATCTTATGGACATTTAATACATGATTAAGCACATTGCTAATTCAACGTAGAATCATCAGAAAGAAGAATGTTCAAGCCGGGAATTGAACCCGGAACCCGTGAGTTATCGCTCCAAGTGCTCTACCATTTAAGCTACAAGGACGATACCCAGCTTAGTATCCCTCGTTCACATTATGTTGGTAAGAGAGCAACTACAGCATAAGACATGTAGATTTTGTTCTGCTGTTGCAGAATTACCAATATAAGTGAGTATAGGATTTCATCTTAAGTTGGACATCACCACCATGGCAACACTGAATCATTACCTAAAAATGGAATATCATAAAGTTAATTACGTATGATAAGATTTAATTAAATGAAGAAAATTTTCATTGATGTTTTTTTAAGTTTCAATTTTTGTGAATTTGAAATGTTTTGATAAAATCTGCAACGATTCTATATATTAAATTTCAAAGCAGTTGTTTGGGTGGTTTTTGCGCATTTATATGAGAATAGACGGACAGACACACGGAAGTATCAGGCAACGACTATAGCTGCAACGTATTTATATAATTAGGAACGCAAGTAATAAAAGCGTGTAAGATCGAACTGACTTACACGAGAAAACCCACGAATAGTTCGAAAATTTAACCAAGTCCCACATATTGTCGGGAAGATAAAAAGAAAAGATGCATCAAAATTCATATTTGCGCTAGACAGTTTTTAGACAGACTAAAAATGCGGGCGCCAAAACAGCATCTCTTTCATAAATATCGACAGGTGCAATCAGAACAATATACGTACATTGGTCGACGCCTTATCAAACACTGTAAAAAATATCCGTTAATATACAGAAATTGTTCCGTAAAATTCTAAGGAATAGTTCCGTTTTTCCGAAAAAACAGCAGAATTTCCGTTTTTGATATTTTGAGATTATAAAAACAGTAAGTTTTCCGTAAAATTTTCTGAAAATAGAGGAGTTCCGTATTAAAACAGCATAAATTCCATAAATAACTCCAGTGTCGCCATCTATATCTGCGATAGAAAAACATTATAAAGTTGTTTTATGAATAACTTTCTATAATAATTTTCTTTATTTCTTTCTGTTTTAATAATATAAAGCTAACATATTTTTACAATATTAAAAAAATAATAAAAATTATAAAATTTTATTAATCCCTTTTAAGTTTGAGATTAGTTAGTTAGTTTATTTTCAGTTAGTTTATTTTCATTATCATTTTTAAATAATGTTTAACACATTTATAGCATATTTTTTAAAATGTGCTTAGGATAATGAAAAAAAGTTCTACTTTTAATTTTAATGTATTTTAATAAAAGTAATAATAAAATATTAATAAAATAATTATAGTTTTAATATATTTTAATATTACTTTAAGAATATCCTTTCAAAAACAAATAAGTAAATAAATATGAATAATATTACAATAAACTTTTAAAAATCTCCTTAAAATGAAAAAAAAAAACTTTTTAATGCATTCAACTCTTAATACATGTAATATTTTAAAGTCTAAAATTTATTTTTAATAGAACTGAAATTAAAAACTAAATATCCGAAATTATGGAAATAAAATCTGTTAAACATTTAGAACTGTGCACTCATATAGAAAATAATTCTCAACAAAAATTAATGCCGCGTTCAACATAAGGCCTTTGCTTTATAAAATCATTCGAAATAAGTAAATATATTTGCAAGCACTGTATGCGTAACTATGGCGTAATGGTATTACACTACTGCAAGCTGCATGGGACAGGTGCTAGGTTCGATACCCATCGGGGGTAAGTGACATTTATTCACTGTTGTTTAAATTAAACGTATGTGTTCTAATCTGATGTGTCTTTGTCTAAAGAATAAATAAGCCAATTTGTCCTTGATTTTTTTTTTTTTTTTTTTTTTTTTTTATTGGCTTTCAAGCGAAAATTTTTATATAAAAAAATATGAAAAAACGGAAATATTTTGTAAAAAAACGGAAATATTTCTGGAAAAAACGGAAATAGTACTGGAAAAAACGGAAATAGTATTGGCGTCTAGATTACCAGTACTATTTCCGTTATTTAACGGAAAATTTTTTTACAATGAAGAATCCGTTCACGCTACCCGATTTTCACACTGAAGGCTTTACAAGCATGTCTAAAAGCGATTTTTGGAAGATTAAAAATAGCGAACGAAACAAACTGCTTAATAGACTCAAACTTTCAACAATTACACAAGAACCAAGAAGAAATGTTTTTAAAAAAGTAATCTGTTTCTTTCTTATTTTTTCTTTTTTTCTTTCTTGTGAAATCGAAGAAGAGTTACAAAGATTGCTTGAAAACTACTTCTAAATGAAATCAAGTTTAAAGAAGATTTATCTGAACGAGAAAGAATTATATTAAGGAAACAACTTACATCAACTATTGCTTGCTGATTAAGGGAATAGGAGTGTCAAGAGCAGCGCCGAAACTAGCCTTTTTGCGCCCGGGGCAAATATGTATTTTGGCGCCCCGACATATATGCATTCTTTATAACAAACACTAAAAAAAATCTTAATTTGGTGCCCCCTTCACCTTCTGCTCTGTTGGCGCCCGGGGCACATGCCCCCTCTGCCCCCCTCTAGTTTCGGCACTGGTCAAGAGTAAAAATTTCACAGATCAAAGAAAACTGCATTTCTCTCAAATTTTATGAATCTGTTTGGGTTGTTTCGTAAAATTGAAATAGTTAGTATAGATATGTACAGGATGTCCGGCAAATAAGAACCGGATTTCAAAATTAAATTTCTCAAAAACAAAGACCAATTATACGGTAAACGGTTTGTTTATTGAGCAAGCTGTAAAAATGTTATACAGAAGTTTCGTTCGATGAATATTTTGAAAATATTATATTCTGATGGCAAGCATACTTGACGTTTTTTCTTGTATTCGATTGCTTGTAGAAAACGAGTTTTTCGGTGTACAGTGCCGTATTTTAACGAGTTTTAAGAGAAAATTTGTGAAATTTAAAAATTTCGAAAAATTAATTCCGAAAATCTTTAAAATATGGCAGTGTACTCTGAAAAACTTGCTCTCTGCAAGCACTCTAAACCAAGAAAACTGTCAAATCAAGCATTATTTTCAGCCAGAACTCAGTCTTTTCAAAATATTCATCGTTCAAAACTTCTGTATAACATTTTTACAGCTTGGCGCGATTACAGGTAATTTTATGTCTTACATGGTAACTTGGCTATGGTTGTTTATTTATTAATAAAACTTCTTATTTATTTATATTTTCATTTCTACAATGATATAAATTGTTTTGCTCTATCGTTATCAATTATTTTTTTTTTATTTATTGTTATTTCCCTCTTGAAATAGTATAAAAAATTATGTGTAACAGGTGTTTGAAAATAAATTTTTGAAAAACAGGCGTCAGAAAGAAAAATCGCGCTAAGCTGGTGTGTATATGACATCTGTGCTGATAAATATTTCTATTTCCTTTAAACTGGTAGGCAAAAAGATCTTTCAACATATAGCGATAAGAGGGAGCACTGTGTTACAGCGCCTAGAAAACCTAGTGTGGAACACGGCCACAGAATAGTGCTAAAGAATTGTATCCGATAAATGTACGACGATACTGTGACAATATGCTGATACGAGCGCTATCTGGTAGTTCTTTTCAATGTAAACACTGAATGAGAGTTGAATTCAGAAAACGTTAAGTTCCAAAGATGGATATATAATATTTAAATTTTATTCAAATCAAATAAGACGTTTTAAAACAAAACTTAGATTAAAATAAAAAAAATAGCAAATTTCAACTGAAAAATACTGAAAGTTAAATACATATATTTGATTTTTAGAAAACATTTAGTGGCACTTGTATCAGTACATTGTCACAGAATCAGAGATTTATGAGGTACAAGTTTTTAGCACTTTTTAAAGCATTATACGAAAAGCTGTTTTTCACATTATATTTTCTAAGCGCGGTAACTCTGTGTAACCACTTTCGAAAAGTTTTCATGAAAACTGTGTTTCAAAGAAAATCGGACATTTATGTATAGTCGATGTAAAATTTTTGCACTGATTGATGATCCGTTATCTAAAGAATCGTTTCAAGACATCTGGTGAAAATTTCAAAGCTTGTGTCCTATAAATTTTTATATAGTTTAGGGCTGTTCTGAAATCCAAGGAGGCAGCTTTATGATGTAAATTTTAATTCATATCCGTTCGGAAACGCATGAAACTGACGGATATTGTTATTTAGAATCTGAGCTAAAAACTGAGTTGATCAAAACACTTTTAGAAAATATTGTCAAAGAGGGCATTTTGAACCAAATTTCCCCACAAAAACAGAAAAAATAGTCAACGAAAAAAGAAAAACGTCTCGTCAGGTGATCAGAATCGAGTATAACTCGATACGTAATTAATAATAAATAAAAAAAAATCATTTCGATTTTAAAGTCAGGTTTGTCAATTTTATACCTTTATTTTTAAAAATGTGTACGTCATTACGTCAGAAATTTTAGTTTTTATTGAATAGTGAAGTTGAGAGCAACATTACAAGGGATTTCTTGGAATTGTCTGAAATTATAATTTCGTGATCTTTATTGAAAACCGCAATAATAACAATAATAATAATTTTAAAAATTACACAACTATTTGCAAAATATTTTTTCAAAGATTAAGATTTTAGACATATAAACAAATTCTATCTTTAAAAATATGTATTTTTTCTTCACTTTTTGTAAGTATATATATATATACTATTATTTTTAACACAATCAAACTGATTGGTAAAGTTATCATACGAATTGATTATTTCCAGCTGAGCGAAAAATTGCCCAGGCCGGGAATCGAACCCGGATTCTTGGCTTACAAGGCCAATGCTTTACCTGTTATGATTATTTCCAGCTGAGCGAAAAATTGCCCAGGCCGGGAATCGAACCCGGATACTTGGCTTACAAGGCCAATGCTTTACCTGTTAGTATGTTAGTACTTTATTCGTATGATAATTTTACCAATCAGTTTGATTGTGTTAAAAATAATAGTATATCTACGTATCCATCGTTATATGGAGTTCCATTACCTGCGTTTATTCTGCGAGCTGTTTCAAATGACAGACCAGATGTTACGACCAATAAGGTTATCTGAGCGAAAAATCCCAGCCGGCTATCACCCATATAGCTTAACAGGTAAAGCATTGGCCTTGTAAACCAAGTATCCGGGTTCGATTCCCGGCCTGGGCAATTTTTCGCTCAGCTGGAAATAATCAATTCGTATTATATATTATAGTTAAAGTTAAATAAAGGTGAAACATTTCGAAAAGATTATTATTTAAAAAGTCATTTTCCTCTTGAAGGATTTATTAATTTTTTAAAAGCAGAATACAGAGGTGATAGTGTTTCTTTCTGAATTCAAACAATTTCATATATACTTATAGTTAACCTAACTGTGCTATAAAAGACAAACATATGTATGCGTAACATATACATCCTTCTGCAATTGGCAACACTTTAAATTTTCAACGAAATTTCAGTTTTACAATTTTCGATATTGCAAAATTTTAACCTTTTAAACATTGCATATTTTCAATTTTTACAACGTCGTATAAGGAAAAAAATGTATTTTTAAATGCAATTTGAAAACTGTATCTCAATTTGTTTTTGACTTATTACTTATTTTTGTAGTTTTTAATACTTTTTTTGTCATTGTGGCAACAGAAGTATTCCAAAAATTCGGACATCACAATAATTCAGATATGTCTCAGCTATCTCTGTTCTCGTGCGAAAACAACAATAATTTCCCAAACGATTAAAAACTTTCATAAATAACCTTTTGTCTCATAAATAAATTATACAAGGTATATCTTTGAAAGTTTTAACAAATGTTTCTCTCATATGCATGTAATGTAACACAAGTTTTTTGTAATTTGACGTTTTGTCATTTTTTAATGAATTTTTAAATCTTAATTTTTAAAATTTTTACTAATTTTTTTAGTAAAAATCATAATATTACACTATAAATTTATATCATAATAATATTATGTAAATCATAATATTATAAATCCCTGCGTTAAAGTATGTAAAGGTATATAAGGAATAAGCATTGAAATGTCAGCTGATTTATTGAAACAATTGCGGAAATAAAAGGTCATCAGTATGGCAAATTTAACGATGACAAGATAAAAGTGTCCTAACCCTTCAAGAGAATGCTTGAAAGCGAAAGATAAGGCAGTTAATTAATACATACATCTCTTTAACCCTCGCAGTACTATGATAAAAATGTTTATGTAAATGCTTAAAATGGAGAATTTTTACCAGAATCTCCATCAAATAACAATGCTTGGGCCTCCTTGATAGACAAACCTCAATTATTTATTTCATTGGATAGCAAGAGTTACACCCAACTGAACATAAGAAAAAAAAAATAAGGAAATGATAGAGGCTCTTGCTACACTCGCTTACGTGGAAACACAGTACCCACAGTGCCATATAGTGAACTACATTTGGCAGGATGCCAAAAATTTTCTTCTTTTTTTCTTGAAAAAAAAATGAAAGCAATCAAATGAAAGAAAGCTTCACTTCTGATTCCTTAAGATGGGATTATTGTGACTCTATTCACAATTTCTACAGACAAAATAATAATAATAATAATAATAATAATAATAATAATAATAATAATAATAATAATAATAAATAAATAAATAACAGTGCAAAACTTACTACGTCGACAAAATTATGAAAGGAACCTTTATAGCGTAATTTATAGAAAATAATTTTAGCCTACATATTTTAACTGAAAAAAAAAAATACTTTTAGCTTTTTTATTTTTGAGACATTTTCAAATTTTTTTTAGTATTGCGGAGATTAATACAACTTTAAACATATTTAAATACTAATACTTTAAACATCATCTACCTCTATATGAATGAACTAGGCGCAGCCTACTTTGGTCTCTTACGGTTATATCATACAACTACACAATATCTATAGTTGTAACAGTGTAAATTTTCTTGGGTGAAAAAAGTCCGGGCCAGGATTCGAGCCAGGGATGTATTGGCGGAAGCCGCCAATGCTCTAATGCTAATTTAATCTAATATCTATAGTTCTTCACCATTTCGTGATTGGCTGTAAGCTAACATTACTTGTTTCCTGCTTTATAGTGTCATGCATGTTTAAAAAACCTACGTGTTTACCACAAAAATCGGGTTTTCAGATATTTTCAAAGAAGATATGATTTGGCAGACCAAGGTGGTCGACGCTATGGTGAAATAAAGCTGAAACTGATTCAACCTTCTGTTTCTTTTTTTAATCATTAAAATCTAATAATAAATTTAATTATTAATTAATATTATTATATAGTTATATAATTATATAGTAGTATATATTAGGATATAATTATATATTAGTTAATATTATTATTATAATATTATTATTATTATATATTATTTATATTATTAATTAATTATTAATATTATTATATAGTTATATAATTATATAGTAGTATATATTAGTATATAATTATATATTAGTTAATATTATTATTATAATATTATTATATTATTATTATTATATATTATTTATATTATTAATTAATTATTAATTTTTAATTGTTTTGTGTTTTTTGTTTCAATAATTGTATTAAAGTCTGTCTAGTGTTTCCTAATTGAAAATTTAACACTTTTTAAAAATTCTTCAACGATAAAAAATTGCTGTTTACGTTATTGGTGATACCGACAGAAGTTTGAGCTGAAGTAATTATATATATACATATAAAAGTTTAAAGAAGACAAAACACATTTTTGGAGCGAGCGCAGCAGTAGCCACACTGTAAAAAAAAAAAAAAAAAAAAAAAAAAAAAAAAAAAAAAGATACATTTACGGCAAAAATTGCTGGCACCAGTGTTGCCAACAGTTTTTGCTGTAAAAATTGCAGTAAAATTCGATGTAATTTTTTTTTCATTACATCTAATTTTACTGCAATTTTTACGGCAAAAAGTGCTGACAACACTGCTGCCACCAATTTTATGCTGTAAATTTAAGGGATTTTTTTTCTTTTTTTTTTTCCAGCGCAGCGATTTATTTGCACTAATGAATGAGCCATAAATGGTAACAGCCGATCCGATTTTACCGATTTTTTTATCCAAATTTAGTAACGATAATTGTAACCCTTCTTTTACTTTGTGTGCGAAAAAGATAAAATAGATTTTTAACTTGGTGAATTTGATAGCAGCTAAATGTACGTTAATTAAATGGCTATTTTTTTTTTCGTTTTTCGATGGCCAACAGTGGTTGCAGAATTTCAAATTATGCAAAAAAGTACAGAAACTGCGAAACAGATTTTGAAAACGATATTTTAAAAGGGTTATTATTATTATTTTTAACATAAATTTTACCTTTCGGAAAAAATATAAACGTGGATATGAAGTAGTATTTTTATTTGTTTGATGTTTTGATTTCCAAAAATGATCTAGATTTTTAAAAATTGCTGAAAAAAAAAATCCCAAAATGGATTTAACTTTTTTTTTCTGTGAAGAGACTTAATGTTAATGTTTTTTTTTCTTTTTAAACGAATTGCACTGTTAAATGAAAAAGCTAAGTTTCAGATGAGTTAGGATCTGCCTTGGACTATCCTCATCTAATATTTTTTAGATAATTATGTGCGGAAGATTTTTCTAGCCATCTCACACACATAGAGACAGATATACGGTTAAACATCTTTTTCTTTATTAATATAGAAATCAATTAAAAAAAAAACGTATATATATTACGTATTTAATAATAATATAGTAATATATATTTAAAATTTAATATATGATATATTTAATTTTATAATATATTTAATATGTGATATATTTAATTTTTTATAATGTGTCATACAACTTCGGGATTCATGAAAATATATAATTATAAATGTCACAGATTTATATATGATATATTTCATTTTAATAATCTATTTATAGTCTATTTAATTTTTTATAATGTGTCGTAGAGCTTCGAGATTCACGAAAATATATAATTATACATGTCACAGGTTTTTTAAAAACATGATAACTAAGTATATGCTTTAAAAAATTTATGATTGATCATCAAAATATAGAATAAACGCGGATATTGATTGCCTGAAGAGCTATTACAAACATCTGCTGTGATCGGAACCTGATAAGCTATTCATATTATTATGTCAGCTGAATATCTCTTCAGTCAAAGATTAATTATTATGGATATTGTTTGCCTTTTAAAACGGCAGACTACTGCATTTTAAACAAATTTTTCATAGTAAGGTGTTCAATACCACTCAGACTATATAAAACTATTGACAAATGCGTAATCGTAAATTTATTTTATATTTAGTAGCGCCGACTTACCTTTTCAACTCCTTCAGTACTGGCGTCCTATTAACATGCCTTTCATTGAGTATTATCTTATATTATAATTTTTTGTGTGTTATATTTTAAATATTTTGTGTGTATTTTTATCTGTGTATGTAAATTTTGTGCTATAAAAACCTCTAACGATTTTCTCTAAATTTTGCACCCTATTATTTTCGGCAACGACAAGACAATTGGACTGGGTCAAATGTACGACAAAACTCAATTAGTGGGGTATTTTTGGGTTACTTAGGTCCTAGCTAATTTTATCTAGAAAACGGTTCTAACGATTTTTATTAACTTTTGCATTCTATCGTTTTCTGACTCGAAAAGACACTTGAGTTAAGCCGCATGCTCAAGAAAATTCAAAAAGTGGATAATTTTGGCTCATAATGGGTTAGGGTCAAGCTGATTGTATCCAAATAAGCGCAAAAGACTTACGCGCAAAATTTTGCATAATACAGTTTCTGATCACAAAAAGACCATTGATCTAGGCCGCATTCTCAAGAAAATTTAATTAGTGGGTAATTTTGAGTCCTATTGAGTCAGTGTCAAATTAATTGTATCTAAAAACAATTCAAACATTTTTTATATACATATTTTTAAATTATGCCGTTATTTCACAGCAAGAGAAGACCATTTGGATATGTCAAATGTTCGTTAAATTTCGATTATACGGGCCGTTTTTGGGTCCTCGTGGGTCAAGCTAATTTTATCTAGAAAATAACTAAAGTTTTTGGCTAAATTTTGTATTCTATAGTTGTCGGGCTCGAGAAGAGCATTAAGATCGCATGTGGAAAAAATTCAAATATGAGTTATTTTTGGTCATTCTTACTCAGAATCAAGTTTATTATATCTAAAACAACAAAAATGATACAGTGAGAATTATATCGAGATGAACACACAGCTAATTTTGAGCAAGATTTGCTCGGTCTTCCCTGCTGGTTTAATCTAGCAATTATTTTTGTTACATAAGCATTTAATAGCGATAGTAATATGAAAACGATTAGCTGGAATAAAGCAAGATAAGAAAGTTTGAAATTTTGAGCAAAATGCAATAGATTTCAGATTTTAAATCTGCACAAAGTAAGTGAACAAAATATAATTCTATGGCAAAAAAAAAAAAAAAAAAAAAAAAAAAAAAAAAAAAAAAAAATTATAATAATAACTTTTATTAAGAAACTTAATTTCAGCTTCACTTACCAAACTTAATTCCAGGATTGAAGGAATCATTGACTTCATGTCCATTGATTTCACCGGTATTTTGGTTGAGTGCGTTGATGGACCATCTCAGGGCCTCGTAATAATGTACACCTTCGGTGGACGGACGGCCACAGCCGAAAACCCCTTGACCAGGCCGGTGCAAATCCAAGAGGGCTCCGATTATCACGTCAGCGTCCGGCTCGATTTGTACTGTGTACGGTTCTTCCAAGGAACACGAGTCGGAAGTAAAGTCTTGACATTCAATAAGAGAACTCCAGAGGATTAACAGCAGAGAGATGTACTTCCATTTTGATTTAGTCATGGTGCTACCTAGAAATGAAAAGTAAAACAATATATTAGATTAATTTATAACACGATTGTTCAATTGGTAAATTAATTATAACAGATGTAAATTTTCTAAGTGGGTGAAAAGAGTCCGGATTCGAATCGGTGATGTATGGCTGAAGTCGCCAATGCTCTACGAACTGAGTCATCCCGGACGCATTTTCAGAAAGAATCACGTTTTGAGCACCTTATCGCTAGAACAACGATTGGCGCGAAGATGAAATCAATGCTACGCACCCTTTCTTGTTTGTGACGTCAAACGCCTAGCAAATAGCGACCCTTCCTTCTGCAAAAAGATCACGCTTATAGTTCATTTGTTTTTCCGTAAATGTTATCAAGCAAAGACTATAATATGAGGAAATGTTATTCACCGTTGTTTACGATTAAAACATAGCTTAAAACAAAGAGCGTTTTCAGATTAAAATGCTTTAAATTTCACAGAACATCTAAACATAGGTTTTTTTTTTCTCAATTCAAAAATATTATTTCCTTAACTCGCTATGTTCGAAGAAATTGAGAAGTTAATTAAAAACAGTAGTAAAGATTCTCTTGTAATAAATATAATTCTATTAATCAAATGTTTTATGACACATTTGAACTTAGTTTATTTTGTGTTTGGCGATGCAGCTAGCTGAACGTTCTCGCTTTTGCCAACTCGCCAAGGCTGCAGCTCAAAACGTGATTCTTTCTGAAAATGCATCCCGGACGAATAGTGGAAGACTATTCCGCCAACAAACCGTAACGATTACACAATCTGGTCTGATACTTTGGATCAGCTCAACAGGACAAATCGAAGGTTGATATGTGAAACTTCAGAAAACGCTGCATTCGATATTAAACATTAGTGCTAATATATAATTATGTATAATTGCATCTAAAAAAATAATTGTATTATATATTACATAAAATTTGAAATAATAACTTTTTCTAAAATATACAAAATTTTATCTCAAAATGCTGAAAATTTGAATTTAAAATGGAAATCATTTCTCAAAAAATGAGAGAAATTAAAAAAAATAGATACAGTCTGCACACCGGGATCTTCTAATGTATAAAATGATCTAAAATTGCTGAAATTTCCATGTCTGATTTTTTCTCCTATAAAACTTTTTTAACGGAACGATTTTGAACAACTTTATCATTAAATAACTCTTGAAATAATCATTAGATTTAAAAACTGTCTGCTTCAGCGTATTTGTAAAACATTTTTCTATAATATTATCAATTTTCAAAATTTTGTGTGCAGTAGTTTTATAAATAATGCCGAAGAAGCACTCGAGATCCCCAAAAAATTCATTATCAGCGGTAAATAATGACAGCGTTAATAACTTTCTTCTTCTTTTTTTTTTTTTTTTTACAATAGAGAGACACCGGCTAGAGTACAGTTTTTTTACAACAGCTGATTGCAGTCAAGTAGTCGTTCAGACATGGATTCGAAAATCATTATGACTTCCGTAGCAGGAAAGAACACATAGTTCGTTAAAAATAATTTATTAAATATCTTTCATATCTAACATAGATAAACCACTTCCACCATTGAAAATTTAATTGGACATTTTAAAAATGAAAATAACAGCTAATCATACCACCGTACATGCAGTACTTTTTTAAAAGTGTTCAATACAACAAATAATGTTTTTCTTTTTTTAACATATAAAAGATTTGTTGACAAATTCCAAGCTCCGCGCTCATATTTCAGGTTAAATAGTGACAAATAAGAACTTATCTACACTAATGCAGATCGTGGGACAGCCAATCACAGTTTTGAAGCAAGGAGTAACTATAGTCCAGTGGCGTAAGAATACAGGAAACCTGCTGTACTCTCAGGAAAAGGGCGTGAAATTGACGTTTGTAAAAAAATAAGAAAAAAGAAAATAGTATTAAAAAAGATAACTTTAATCGGAAAAATAAATATCGGTGTTTTAAGAATGTGAAATAAAAATATCTTGAAGAAAAAAGATTACGAAAAATGTTTCTTAGAAAGATTTTGAAAGGGATTAAATATTAATTTATGCATTTTAAATAGAAATTTATTGAAATAAACGGAATGAATGGAATATAGTTGAACTCTTTCAGGGTCAAGGCATTTTTCCTTTGAACTAATTGATTCGCACCGCAGTTTACGAACAAATTTATTTCAAAAGATCTAAAACCTTACTTTCATGTACATTATGAGATGGAAATTGAATTAAAAAACTACTGGTGGCATTTAGCAATTTGAGAATCAAAATTAAGTATTTACAGACTACAAACTGTGCTCTTGAAAGGGTTAAAATAGGAAATAATATAATAAATTAAGATTGCAAAGTTAATTTAGAAAAGAAATTTTTATGGAGAAAATTTAATGAGGCGCGGAAATCTAATTTTCCGTAATATATATATATATATATATTTGTATTATACACTTAATATCCCAATTTAATGTTTTATAAAATTTGAGGTTTGAAAACTTAAGTGAAATAAAATACTATAACTGTAACTATTAAATGAAATATTGAGTTAGCTACTGGTGCATTAAATACTAAGCGAATTTGCAGAAATAAATTTAATATTACAGTGACTGCTCTCGCCATTGCAATTTAATATTTCATAAAATTTGAATTTAACAAAATTTGAGTTTTACGACAACTTAAATCCAATTTAAAAGAGTTTTGCATTTATTTCAAATTGTTTCGCAACAAATTTCAACTTTCATACATTATTTATCTGTAATCTAAGAATTATCTATCTTTATTTTATCATGCATGTTTATATTTAGTTTTCCTTATATTTCAAGCAAAATAAAAATAGTTTGGGACGACCTGATATTAATCCGCGAATAAAATGTTTCTATTTATTGCTGAAGTATGAGAATCTATTCCAGGAGGAAATGATAAAACATCGGGAGCAATTTTACCAGCTTTCTATAAAAAAAAAAAGAGAGACAAAGAGAAGTCACATTAAACGGTAATAACCAAAAATAAAGGGAAACGAAATATACTTTGTTATCTACTGCTTCAGCTTCCGGAAAAAAAAGATAAGATAAGATATTAGGATAAAAACTAGAATTATGTTGAAATGGAAGCATTCTGAAATGTAATATTCCAGTTTTTTTTTTTTTTTTCTTTTTGGATGTTTTAAAACTTGTTCGCGGAATATTTTGAACAATTACACGTTACTGAGATTCGTTTTGATGAGTATTTTGATATATTCGATCATTATATCATTTCATTTTGAGTAATAATATTCGATTTATTGGTTAAATTATTTTTTTTATTTAAAAAAGAATCGAACGCACACTAGGAAAGCTATGAAAAAAAAAAAATTTGAATGTTTCATAAGGAAATTAATAGCAAGTTAAAGGATAAAGTTAGTCAGATACTATGCAATTTTTTAAAAATATTATTACTTTTTTATTGAATGAATGCATTTTCTGACACAAAAGTACATACAGTTACTTTAAATTACACGTATTTACATGCATACTACAAAGTTAATATTACATATTTACATACAATCACATCTAGTTATGTACTACATATAATCATTTTAAAATCATTTCTCGATTTAAAGTAAACGTACATTTTCTACCTTTAGTTTTTAAGAATTTATTTTTTAAGTATTTATTTATTTAGTTATTTTTGGAGCCAAATAGTTTAATAGTCGGAGTGTAACCCTACCACGTTACAGGTCCAGGATTTAACTGTGGTCTAATCGACGTCCACTCAACGTTTCATTTCTTCGGATTTGATAAAATAAGCATCAGGAATGCTCAAGAGCTGAACACTGGTAATGCCGCGCTAGGTTGATACTGCAAATATGCTGTATATCAAGAGTATAAAAAAGTGGCCCGCGGCATACCATTAATATCTTATAGAATTCACTGCTTTAGTTAAATATCGAATCTTCGCTATTCAATAAGTCGACTACTTCTTAAAATAAATAAATAAATAAATAAATAGGGGGATCCGATGGGCCACAGTTTGACACAGAAGCGTGCAAAGAGAAAATTGTGCCTGGTTTCAATTTGGTGTGCCCTCCCCCCTCCCGTCACCATTTCTCTTTGTAATAGGTGTCATAAAATTGAAAAGTGTAAAAATACAAGTAAATTCTATTGAATACGTTTTTGTCATTTATTTCGAAACTTCAAAGGATTTAACTTTAACAAATCAATAATATAAAAGAACACTACATTTATATTTTGGCAAAGGTCATCTTTAAAACATATGTGGAAAAAATTTATCTAACAGTATTGTATAATTCATTTTGGAATCTAAGAAAGAAGCAGCATGCTATCTTGAGAATGTAAGTTTTTACCACAGAAAAAAAAATACCCCATATGTTTATGCATATATTTTTTTTTACCCCCCTCCAAAAAAAAAAAAAAAAAAACGACGATGGTAATATAAATTTGGAGGGGGGGGGGGGGCACTACCCCTTTCGCTCCCCACTTTGCACGGCTCTGGTTTGATCCTCCTGTTGTATAACAACCTAGGATCACTAGTAAGAAAATTCGAGTTGGACAACATCCATCGGAATCATAGTACCACAGAGTTTTTTTTTTATTTTTATTTTCAGTAGAACTATTTTGATGAGGCATTAAAAAAAATCTGCCTTTAACTAATGGGAATGTGATTACTCTTGTGACCATTTTCCTAAATAATTCCAATTATTTTATTAAAAAATGTAGTTAAGATGAAAATTCATGTAACCAATTAAACAATTGTGATCTACTCTCTAAAATATATTTAATTTGTAATAAAATATTATGCTTGTCAATATATTAAATCAAAATTTTGTTACTCTTGTGGCACACTGATGACAAGAGTGGCAAACTTTTGATTTAATATGTAGATAAGTAAAACGATCTTTATTTCAAATTAGATATATGTTACTTGAATGGAACAGATTGGTATTAAACTGGTTATATCAATTTTTATTTTAATTATATTTTTAAATAAAATAATTGGAATTATATATGAAAATTTGTAACAAAACTTCTGAATGGACGTTCCCTAATACTTCGTAAAGCATATCAATAAAATATTCATTTTATTGCTTCTTTATATACTTCAAAACTAATTTTTTAGCTTCTGAAGTCTGTGAATTTGATTTCATGTTTTAAAGCAATATCCTCTTCAGACCTGAGCATAAAATAACTCTACAAATATAGATTTATTGCTTTTGCATAATCGAAAGGACGCCATAGATGACAGAAAAAGTCATATTTATGAAATCAGTGCTTTAAGGGACTGGTATAGGTTTACAAATATGGATATAAAAGTACTAATCCCCTTAAAACATCAGTTTAACAATCAGTAATATAAATTTGCGCAATAATAAAATTAAGGTCTTTAAACAAGTAAATGATCAGCAAACCCTCAAAATTTTTTATTGTAAAGCATTTAAGTTAAATAATCATGAATATTTCTTACTTTCTTGGCCACAAAAATCTTCTTGGCCACACTTGGGTCTTGAAGGTATTTTCGAAACTCGGATGAAAATAATATTTATTTTATGAGGTAATATTCATCAGTGTTGACATTTATTGGTTTTGTTTTAAAGCAAATAAAAAAATAAAAATTATTCAGCTGTATAGAAGTAAAGTAAAAATGCAGAAAATTCAAACAGTTCAGTTTTTATGAGGAAAAGAATGGCGGTACACATTTGTGTACCTCAGGTCTGAAGAGGATATGAACCTTTAGCAAGAAAGATTTTCCACATTGCTGAAAAGGGACTAACGCTATTGCGCTATTATAATCTCTATTGTGCAGAAAAAAATTGAGATGTAAAGAATCCAGCTCTTTTAATTGATCATTTCGTTTTAGAAATTTCATTTTTCATCATATCTTCTTAGTTGACCGCTTCTTCTTGATCAGTACTTCTTAATGTAATAGGAAAATTTTCTTAAATATCACTTATAAGTCTGGAAAATCTTATAAAAATTAAATTTTGTGAATTTAAAAAAAATGTTTTTATTAATCCAAATCACTTCTAAAATATTTCTTTACCTCATTTAAAATATTTTTTGTGATTGAAACTGTATATCTATTAATAAGTACTTAGGAATTAGCTATTCGACACATTTGAATGTGGACACCCTGCATATACATGATACCGTATTTACTCGTGTATAGGGCGCACGCGTGTATAAAGCGCACTCCTACTTTACAAGTAAAAATGGCGATTTCTTAAAATCTCGTATATAAAGCGCACCGTAAATTTGATACGCTAATGAAGAATGACCAAAAAAACTTCAGTTTAAAAAAAAAAAAAAAGTCGAAACAAACATTACACGAGACCAGAAAACAAGACGAAAATGCATTTTTAGACTTCGGGTTGTAAGAGTATGACGGGAAATAGGAATGGGTGGCGGTAAAGAGAGTTGCTAATTAGCGTTTAGATAATGTCATTAGCTCTGTTGTATAAAAAAAACTGCAAGCAATGAAATAAATATGCAGTAATACTTCAATTAAGTAACATTTTCCGAGTTTTAATATCTTCTTTGAATAATTTCTTGTTTCATATGTATATCGTTCGACTGCATCCAACAGTAAAAAATTATTCCGTGTATAAGGCGCGCCTAGGAGTTTTGCCCTAATTTTTTGGAAAAAAAGTGCGCCTCATACACGAGTAAATACGGTATTTAAAATTGCATTATTTTTCTGCCATTATGAAACACCACATCAAACTGCTGTCTGTCGATTTTTTATTTCTTCAGCAAATGACTGCTATCCTATTCATAAATGACATTAAATGGAGAGATGTATTTAATATCATTTCAGTAATTTATAACATAACAAATAATCATCTTTAAAATCTATATTTGATTAATTGTGAACATGAATATTGGAGAATTATCACTTTTAATTAAGAATGTAAAATAAAAATTCAAAATGATTAAAATATCGTAAACGCAAAGGCAGTTTATCTGGAAATAAATTAAGTTTGCGGTTTAAAAAATTATTTAAAGAATATCTACTTCAACACGGGTTAAACAGTAAAAAGAAAAATCAATACATAAAAAAATGCTTCTATTTGATTAAAATTAAACGATACCATGAATTAATTAGGAAGTAGAATTTTTTCTTTTTAAAAAGCGGCGTATTCAAACATAAAAGAGAATTTATTGACATTTAAAATTATACCTTTAAGTACATATTTAATAATAATAATAAAATTCGAGGTATGAAAATACACTTTCACAAATTAGTATATGGATATTCATAATGAAATGCTGAATGACTGACAATTTAATTTGAGATTTAAATCGCCGTTGGTAATAAATAAATTGTAATTTAGGATCTATATTGATTTCCGATATCATTTATTTTGATTTGAAAGTTCTTTAAAAACATTATAAGAAATAAAAAACATAGGCTAATTTTAATCTGTTTTAGTGCATTTTAATTATATCGACAAGAATATCGAATGTAGGATTTTTGCGTTGCAATATATAGAATATATATAAAAATAATCGTTTTTAGGATTCCGTATTTAAAAAGTAAGAAGTTGGAAACTGCACTTCAAGCGTAGCAAATGAGGTGTGTTTGTACTTTAACGAAGTTACAAAAATATTTAGACCTTAATGTAATAGTATACACCACTTTGGATACCGTACAATATTCGAAATCTTTTGTATAGTCCTGTAAATACTATCTGTTTTCTATGATACAGGAAGACACTTGTAGTAAACCTGAGCACCTTATTTCAATTTCATAAAATGTGAAATTGTTTAATATAATTAAAACGCGCCCCAAACAATCTTTCCCTTTATGTCATTATGTAATGGAATACTTTTGAGTGGCCCTGTAAACGAGTAACAAATACTCTTTTCAGAACTGATTGTACAGAATGCATATTTTACTATATCCATCATAGATATACATAAATTTTATTATGTTTGAAAGAATACAGCATCATTGAAATTCATTCGAAACTATTTTTTTCCATTAATCGTCATGTAAATCGGAATGCTTTTGATTGTCGCTGTAATTAAACTATACGTCCTGTTTTCATACAATTTGAAACTGCTCGATAAAATTGTGCAACAAGGACATATTTTAAATTTCAAACGGGTTAGGTGGCTAGTTTTTGATTGTCGCTGTAATTAAACTATACGTCCTGTTTTCATACAATTTGAAACTGCTCGATAAAATTGTGCAACAAGGACATATTTTAAATTTCAAACGGGTTAGGTGGCTAGTTTTTGATTGTCGCTGTAATTAAACTATACGTCCTGTTTTCATACAATTTGAAACTGCTCGATAAAATTGTGCAACAAGGACATATTTTAAATTTCAAACGGGTTAGGTGGCTAGTTTTTGATTGTCGCTGTAATTAAACTATACGTCCTGTTTTTATACAATTTGAAACTGCTCGATAAAATTGTGCAACAAGGACATATTTTAAATTTCAAACGGGTTAGGTGGCTAGTTTTTGATTGTCGCTGTAATTAAACTATACGTCCTGTTTTCATACAATTTGAAACTGCTCGATAAAATTGTGCAACAAGGACATATTTTAAATTTCAAACGGGTTAGGTGGCTAGTTTTTGATTGTCGCTGTAATTAAACTATACGTCCTGTTTTCATACAATTTGAAACTGCTCGATAAAATTGTGCAACAAGGACATATTTTAAATTTCAAACGGGTTAGGTGGCTAGTTTTTGATTGTCGCTGTAATTAAACTATACGTCCTGTTTTCATACAATTTGAAACTGCTCGATAAAATTGTGCAACAAGGACATATTTTAAATTTCAAACGGGTTAGGTGGCTAGTTTTTGATTGTCGCTGTAATTAAACTATACGTCCTGTTTTCATACAATTTGAAACTGCTCGATAAAATTGTGCAACAAGGACATATTTTAAATTTCAAACGGGTTAGGTGGCTAGTTTTTGATTGTCGCTGTAATTAAACTATACGTCCTGTTTTCATACAATTTGAAACTGCTCGACAAAATTGTGCAACAAGGACATATTTTAAATTTCAAACGGGTTAGGTGGCTAGTTTTTGCTCTGTTATATGTGGATAGACGGATGGACAGACGGACTGAACGACGACTGTAGGTTCTACGTGTTTACATAATTACGAACGCATTTAAAAAGGACATTAAAAATAGACATGTATTAATAGCATTTCAGTAATTTATGACATAACAAATAATATTTTTTTTTACTACATTTGAATAATTATGAGCACGAACATTGGAGGATTATCAATTTTTAATCAACAATGTAACATAAAAATCTGAAAGAATAAAATACTGCAAATGCAAAACAATTACATCTGGAAATATATTGAGTCTGCAGTTTAAAAAGTCATTAAAAGAATATTTACAGTAAAAGAAAAATCAATACATAAAAAATTGCTTGTTTGATTAAAAATGAACAATACCACGAATTAATTAAGAAGTAGAATTTTTCCTTTTTAAAAAGTGGCGTATTCAAACATAAAAGAGAATTTATTGACATTTAAAGCTATATTTTAAGTACATATTTAATAATAATAATGAAATTCGAGATATAAAAATACACTTTCACAAATCAGTTTATGAATGATTGAAAATTCAATTTGAAATTTAAATCGTCGTTGTTAATAAATAATAATTTAGGATCTATATTGGTTTCCACTATTATTAATTTTGATTTGAATGTTGTTTAAAAACGTTATAAAACATCCGAAATTAATACCACATCAGAAGTATCATTATATTTCATTATATCATTATAGTGATAAATCATTAAGTAATAGCAAAAGTTTTTAAAATAGAAGGAAAATTGCACCCCCCCCCCAAAAAAAAAAAAAAAATCTTGAATGTCAGATGAACGAAACCATAATAATATAATAATATAAACTCTTAAATTGACAAAAAATACGAAATTTCTTTTAATTAAATTTATCGAAATATGAAAATTATAACTTCCAGAACTGGTGTTCGAACCAAGAACCTTCTCTAATACTACTTTACTTTCAAGCTATGGTGTCTACACGAAAAACGTTGAAAATAAGGTTATCTTCTAAAATTTAAATCGCATAAATGAACAGATGACATTGAAAAAATTTATTTAATTAAAAAAAATAGACTTTTTCAAAATGTTATGATTTGTCGTATGATACGAGGTATTGATCTGTCAGTACACAAACATTTGAAGTTTTTGACTTATACATACAGTTTTTGTGTGCGGACTCTGAGACGGACAAACAGTCAGAGCACGGAGATGAATAAGTTTTCGTCAGATGAATGAAACCCTAAAAACAAAGTTTAAAGCGTCAAAACACTATTTCTTGTTTCAAAGTAGTTTCGGTAACCACATGGCATACCGTCATCAATGCAAAATATGATTGCTTAGAAAAGAAAATTGCTTAAATATATGCTATAATAATAATATTCTGCAGTGAAAAGGTCAGAAATTGTGTTATAAATAATTATTTTGCTTATAAAACGTTACTTTATTAATAAAACATTGAAAACATATTAAAAGTTAATATGCTTCAACTCCTTTTCAACGAGTCATCTTCAAAATGTAAATAGAAAATTACAAACACAATGAACGTGGAAAATTGGAATAAATAATTATTGAATTCAAATTAAATATATAACGACCTCTATATTTTCGACATTGTCCGTGACCCAACTGTGTAGTTATCCTGAAAACCGTCCAATCATTGTTCGTTGTGTAACGGTTGGCTGCTCGTTCTGGGGGTTAAATGCAGACATAACTCAGGAACTAAGATAAAAACAGTTTATTTAAAACGGTTGGGGCTGAAGGGCAGTGGAGCAGTTCTGTAATTTTAATAACTGATGACAATACTAAAAGGTTAAACTCATACTCACAGCTCCGGCACTAACTCAATCGGGGCACTTCAGATTACTCCTCACTTCAACTTCCGCTAAACTGCTAGATAAACTTAATTAGACAGCCCGTGGCTGTACATATATTCTTTATTGACTTTGAAAATATTCAACGTAGTTAATAATTAACTCTTACCACCGGCCAATTTCTCGAATCTACTTCCAAAACTCCTTGTCACTCACTGAAGGCTCGATACACCTAGCTGGCTAATGTCGTTAGACTCACCTAGTCGGCTAAGGCCGCCTAGACACTCTACACACACTCAAACTCCAAGCTTTTATATGCTGCAAACTGAGATACTACAAATTTACATATTACTTCTAACCGCGACATAACTGTAGAATCCGAGAAGGACACACACGCTCTAGAAAGTTAAAGTAAAAGAGAGGATAGATGTCGCTTTCACGCTTACACATGTTAAATCATTGATGTCATGATCTCAAAAATGCTAGAGTGCCTTTATTACAAAGGTCACTCCCTCACAGTTGTAGAATGTATATTATTATTATTACGATATTGTTATTAATGGAGGTAATCAAGACTCACTGCTTTTATATTTTACATGGCTTAAATATAAGTTGGAGGAGCAGATTCAGGAATAACGTACATTAGACAATCAAATTATTGGAAATTTTAGGAAACAGCCAATGTAAGAAAAACAGATCAAAAGATACTTGGAACTTGGCATAGATACTTTTCAGAGTTTCTGGAGCGAACTTCTCACCTCTTCTATAACAATGGTAATGTGGAGAAATTTCCAAACATAGCGATGTCTGACTAGCACAACGCCAGAAACGTGAAAAAGAGGCGAATTGAAACAAAAAATAAAACAACAACAACAAAAAAAGCATTTAATGCGCCACATATTTTTAAGGAATATAAAATACAATAACACAATTAATAATTAAGATTAAGTATGTTAAAAAAATATATAGAAATCAGGGTTGGCAAGTTTTTGACATGCGACAGTTTTTCACGGTTTTAACCATAGTTTAAACCGTCATGTCAAAAACCTCCTTGTCAAAAATGTCAAAAACTGTCAAAAACCTATACAGTCGAACTTCGTTAACATGAACCTCAAGGAGAATCAAAATTTAGTTCATGTTAACAGTAATTCATGATATCAGTATCAAATCTTTGTATTTGTCTTTATAGAGGACTGTGAAAACAATTAATTCTTATGAAAAGTAATTCATGTTAAGCGTGTTCATGTTAACGAGGTTTGGCTGTATTTACATGTAAATAAAAATATTTATTTGCTTTTAATAAAGGAAATGTTTCTAAATATACATTCTAGAAAAAATAAATTTAAATATTTGAAGAAACACATTTTGAATAGTAAACAAAACCATAGAAGGCTATAAACAAATGCAAAATTTTCAAATCTGGTCCAACTTCTGATTTGGTAGAATTAGCCGAACAACTCTTATCATGCCCTGCTAAGTTCTGCTGCAATTGAACGAATGTTTTCCAATTTTGGACTAATTCATTCAAAACTCCGTAATTGACTAGGAACAGAAAAATGTTCAAAACTGGTTATGTGCTAGCGTAAGCTACATGGGCAAGTGAATTGGATTATAGAATTAAATTTCTACTTTGATAATTTTCATTTGGATTGATTTTGATTATGTAATCAAATTAATTGAAAATATTTCATGAATGTTTTATTTTTTAAAATTATATATTTAATTAGATAATAAAAAACTACATAATATTTTGTGTTATAGAAGTATTTCATAGATCAGTGTAATATTTTTTTTGTTTTGACTTTTACAATTGTTAGTTTTTCAGAAAAATCGATAAATTTTAAATCGTTAGTCATTTTTTTGAATTTTTAACTAACATAAAGATAATAAATTAACTCTTTTTTATAAACACCTGAGTATCTATTTTCAGTGTATTTATTTACTATGCTGAAAAATTAGCTTACACAAATACTTATGAATTTCTTTTTCTTTTTTTTTCTCCGAATACTATAAAAATTTTGTTAAATATCTTAAGTATCCAATTGTTGAATAATTACTTCTTGTATTATCTTGCTTTCAAAGTAAACATTATTTGTATTTTTAGTACTATTAATGTGTGTGTTGGGAGGGAGGTAGGGGGTAGGGATAAAAATGGTTCATAATGATGTGTGATAATCATAAATATAATAAATAATATGTATTATATTTAAATTCAAATTAACCTACTGGATATAATGTATATAATGTGTATAGCATTAAAAAATATATATTAAACACGTGTATCAAGTTTGACACTTTTGAAAATCCTGCATTTGTAACACTTAACTTGTTCCTTATAAATATTAGCTATGTCAAAATGCCCTAAATAACATTACAATTTTTAAGTATTAAAACAATAATAATAATAAATAAACAAGATATTTAAACATAATTTTTGTGCAAATATTTCTGCTTGTCCATTTCGAGATAAATTTCTAAGATTTGAAATCTGTCCTTTTTACCTTAATTTTTATTAATTAAAAATATTTTAAGACCTGCTAATTACCCATAATATCATTAAATTTCAACATAATGTATGGCAACTGTTACTAGTTTTGAAATTTGTTTTCTAAACAAATTCTAGTGCACCATATAGTTGAGTATAACCCATAGAGTTGTGACTCTATGGGTTTTTGAAAGGTTTTTGACGGTTTTAACCGGTTTAAACCTTTGTCATATAAAAAACCCAACCCTGATAGAAATAAGAAGAAAAATTTATATACAAAGTTATTTAAAAAATTTACAAGGAGAAAATATAAACACATAGGAAGGCGAAAGTTATCAATGCAGATAGAGTTGTGGATTTATTTCGAGTAGATGTTTTCGGGTAGATGAAGTGTTTCTATTGGTCTGCGCCAACGTGTAGATTTATCTAAAGTAGACATCTCTAGGTCTCTCTTAATGTATCTAAGACTCAAAATTTTAACTTTTTTCATAATAAATATAAAAGGGCTGTTGGTACATTTGATACCATTTGGACAAGTTTTGATTTTAAGATGTCCCCCTAGTCAATTTTTATATAGGTAATTTATAGGTAGACTTCATTCGTCTGGTAATGGTCACTTTCTTTTAATGTAATTAGTAGCAGAATTAGGAGGGGTTTTTACTTTTTTCCCCATGATTTTAGAAATTTAGCCATCACTAATTGCATTTAAATATTTTTTTAATGCTAGAAATAAAATTAGCATAATCTTTTCCAATATAGTCTTCCATTTTCATTACTTATTGATCGCTTTTGTTCAGTTTTTTATCGCTTTTGTTGTGAAATTTCATCATAAGAAATGTTATGCAAATCCTCTTAATTTTAGCAATAAAAAAATGCCTTTTAACATTTAACATTCGTCGCAGGCTGAACTAGCTATGCATAAATTATTTCGCCTCCCGGAAGTATATCTTCTTTTGTATCTGCAATTTCCTAAAACAGATATCGCATTTGCATATTCGTCACAAGCTGCGAAATTGGATGTAGGATAGTTAAAAAATAATTTTTTTCATAAAAAACTGATGACGCTGCGATTTCAGATAATCCTGTTATTTAATAAACGTGGGTGAACTGAGAAGGTTTTTGTTTCATGCGATGAACATTAATTACGTGTTAATAATGATATGAATGAAATAAAGAAGCGATTTCAGCTAAAGGTTATGTTTGAAAAAGTAAATCCTTATGAATATGGAACAGGACGTAACTAACTCAAAGCAGATAATGAAATAGTGGTTTCTGCAATAGGTAATAGAATTCATTTATGCACGTTAAATTCAATTTATTGTATTTTTTAAAACGGAAAAAAGTTCACCAAAAACTAAAGATTTTATAATAATTATAAAGATTGTTGGAGAACATGAATACATTAATCACCTTACATGTAAATTTAGGTAAAAAAATAAAATTTGCTGGTAAGTTGGTGAATTTATGTACATTATGTATGTATGCTTTGAAAATTTTAATTAAACATATTAATACTAACAAAAAGAAAGTTTAAATCTTTGTGTGTGCGTCTGGGATGGCTATGGCTTGCATGAAGCTGAAATGTTTTGAAAAGTTAGACAAAGGCCTCTCTTAATGCATCTGAGACTCAAAATTTTAAATTTCTAGTAATTAGCCGGGATATTAGTTAAAAATTCATCAAGTGGCCCCATTAAAAAAGTGTTTTATTTTATTTTTGTGCTCTTTTTCTTTTTATATTTTAATACTGTACATGTTATTATTAGAATTTTTTTTATGGCTCTATGATTTGCTATACAACCTACTCATATAAAGGGAGTGGAGTAACCTTGCTACTGGGTATTAAATTAATTAGATAAACTGTTCACTGTTCTGAGCAGTTATACTTTGCGGTAATTTGCGGTACGCTACGATTACCAAAATTAGTTTGCAAAAAGAAAAAAAAGTGTTTTTGAGTCTAAAACGTTGTTTTTTAATTTTTTATATAAAAGGATTTTTGATACATTTGCTACGATTAGGACTGGTTTTGATTTGTAGATGTCCCCTTTATAAAGTTTTATATAGGTAATTAAAAAGTAAATTTCATTCGTTTAGTAAATAGTCACTTTCTTTTAACATAATTAGTTGCAGCTTTAGTAAGGGTTATTTACTTTTTTCTCTTCGACTGCAGGAGTATAAGAAGTTTTAGTCATCACTAATTTACTTATTTAAGGTGGTCTGGTGTAATAACGCCAAGTGCTAATATTTTGCATAATTATGAAATAATCTGGTAAATGACACCCATGTGCTCTGCGCAGAAGGGTTTTGAGTAATATAAATCGCAAAAAACAGCTTCAAGTTAATTTGTTTCATTTTTTGGTCTTATTGTTTTCACAAGCAACTAAAATTAACGCTTGATCTAAAATTTGCGAGATATGTTTTGTGGTGTGAAGATTATTTTTTTTATCCGGAAATACTTTGTTAATTACATAAATTTGTAGTACATTTCATGGACTTTCAAAATGTTGTTGAAGATTTTGGATATCTTCTCGAGATAATTTGTAATTTAAAATGTACAGCGCAATAACTATAACGGGGTGATAACGCCAATCCTTGGCATTAATACCCCGGTTGATTCCCTACAGTTGCCGAGCTACATCCTAAATACTGATTCAAATAAACACAGCTAAAACTGTGCAATGTTTCTAATGATTCTATTTAAGCGGTCCTTTTTAAGCAAAAAGAAGCTCACGGTCTGATATTCTTTTGCCTCATCCTCCCACCCCCCCACCTTTATTTTTATTACACTTTCACAAAAAATTGAACATTTTCAATAGCTTAGAATGCAATTTGTCAATTTCTAAGTTTGTAGAGTTTGTATTTTTAGAATTGGGCAATCTACATGCAATTATTCCATCTTATTTCATAGATTTGTTTGCATGGCGTTATTACCCATATAGGTGGGTAATAACGCCAAATAGCATTGGTCAAGGAATCACGCCATTACATTTTATGAATACATATCTGTTAAATTATTTTTTTTATATAGAATGTCAATGAGTTGCTGTATCAAATCACATATTTGATTGAAAAATACAATGTTAAACTGAGCCGTGAAAATTGGTAGAACCTTAACGTGGCGTTATTACCCCAAGGTACCTTATTTATTTATTTTTTAAATACTAGAAATAAAATTAGCATAATCTTTTCCATTTCAGTCTTCCATTTTCATCAGTTATTTGCCGCTTTTGTTCAGTTATTTATCGCTTTTGTTCTGAAATTTCATTATAAGAAAAGTTATGCAAACCCTCTTAGCAATTTCAGCAATAAAAAATGCCTTTAACATTCGTCGCAGGCTGAACTAACTAGCTCTGCATAAATTATTTCGCCTTCCGGAAGTATATCTTCTTTTGTATCTGAGATTTCCTAAAGCAGATATCGCATTTGCATATTCGGCACAAGCTGCGAAATCGGATGTAGGATAATTAAAAAATAATTTTTTAATACAAAAACTGATGACGCTGCGATTGCAGATAATGCTGTTATTTAATAAACGTGGGTGAATTGAGAAGCTTTTTCTTTCATACGATGAACATTAATTACGTGTGAAATGATAGGAATAAAATAAAGAAGCGCCTTCAATTAAAAACGTTATGTATGAAAACGTAAATCCTTATGAATATGGAACAGGACGTAACTAACTCAAAGCAAATAATGAAATAGTGGCTTTTTCAGGGAGAAAGATAATAGTAATTCATTTATGTACGTGAAATTCAATTTATTATATTCTTTAAAGCGGAAAAAAGAAATTCCGCCAAAAACTAAAGATATTTTAACCATGGAAATTGTTGGGCAATTTTAATACGTTAATCGTCTTATATGTAAATTTATGTTTAAAAAAATCTGCTGGTAAGTTATTAAATTTATGTACATTATGTATGTCTGTCTCAGTTTTGAAAAGTTTGATTAAATATATCAGTAATAATAAAATAAAGTTTCACTCTATGTATCTGTCTGTATATATGTGTGTGCGATGTCTACGGCTTATGCAGAGCTGAAACTTTTTGTAAAGATAGTCCAAGGTTTCTTCTAATGTATCTGAGACTCAAAATTTTAAATTCGCAATATTTACCCAGGGTATAAACTAAAAACTCATCAAGTGGCCCAATTAGAAAAAACATTTCAAAGTACACTGTGAATTTTAAAGGGATGTTATATATGTATTTAATATTGCTTTTATTAATTTGAAATTAACGCAGCTAAACGTACTTTTTAACGACGAATCCAAATATCTATTTTTTTAATCCAACCGTAATTAACGCATATGGATTAGTTAACAATCTTAATTTTTTGAGCATTTTTTTATCTGACAGCTATTTGATAAATCATTTGAGCAGCGCATGCGAACCAGATATAAAATCATATAAATTTAAGGTTTATTGAATAATATTATCATGGGTCCGGGCAACGCCGGTCATCTGGCTACAGATAAAAATATTGAGACATCAAGCAGTATATGCACTGATATGTAATAATTTTAAGAGTCACAGTTGTTTTTAACACTCAGGGTTAATTTTACCACTAAGGGTTGTTTTTGATACTCAGAATTTTTTTTCGGTTTGTCTGGCCATCTGTCTGTTTTTTAATTCGCGAAAGTATATTCGGATTTCCAAGAAATTGATATATATTATTGAAGTTTATGATATGTCGGTATTGATACATTAATCTACAGACATACTCAAAAGTATTCCGTTGCATTGTGTTTAATAGGCAAATACATTTTAATGCAGCTACAGTATTTCAAACATAATGGAATTGATATGCGTCACTGAGGTGGATGACTGTTTTCTACAGAGATCAAATTAAGTAGGAATCATAGTTCGCTGACAGGAGGACTCAGAAGTATTCTGTTCTGTTGCGGTCAATGGAGATAAATCATTTTCAATGCATTTTAATGATACATTGTTTCAAATGTAATAAAATCGACATGCATCACTGAGGTGGAGGACAACTTGATTTGTGTTAAGTGTAGAGTAAATATCAATTTTAGCTCGTTTTCAAAGACTCATAAAAAAATTCCATTATGATTACATTATTATCTACCAGGAAAATCTTTTGCAATGAATTTTGATTATGTTAACCTGTTTCAATAAAATGTGTACACATTACTCAGGTGCACTTCAGTATACTTTCTATAGACTGAATATCTATATTTTATCGTTTACTTACAGAAACACTCAAAAGAATTCGATTACAGTATTGATATGAGCCATAACTCCTAGATGCGAGTTTTCAATTGTGATATGCGTTTTAAAACTTATCTAATTTATAGCATATTATGAGGTGTTATGAATCGAATAGAGGGCTACACGAAATTATTCGCTCACATAACGGGCTATGAACAGAAACTATAGAAAATAATTTTTTACTGCATTGTGGGTTTTTTTTTCAATTTTAAATTTAAATGTCTCATTTTATTTTAAACAAAAATGAAACTTCTCAACAATATTCGGATTGTGTTGAAGAGTTTCATAATCTGTGCTGAAATAAGATTTTTCGTTTTCTTTTCCTTTAAGTTGATTTATGTACAAATGAATTTTCGGACCAGTATAAAACAAAACTTTAGAAATAAATTTCAGAGAATGAATTAATCCCATTCTAACTAAACAAAATATTCAATTAACGAACATTTTTTTCCTTTTTCTTTTGCTATTAATTTTATTGGGTAATCTTTGTGAATAATTGTTAATTATCTTTCATTTCGTTCTTTATTGTCCCTTAATTTTAGCATCAGAAATGCTATACAAATTCTCTTAATATTAGCAATAACCCCCCCCCCCCAACAGCCATTTAAGATTCGTTGAAAATTAAATAACCATGGCCTGAACTATGAATAAAATAATTTTGCCCTCCGGAAGTAATTTCTTTTGTATCGAAGCTCTTCTTAGAGCGGGCTTTGTATCTGCATATCGACATTAGTTGTGAAATCGAATATATGATAATTAAAAGATAATGTGTTAATAAAAAATAGATGACGGCATGGTGATATATATTGCTGTTATTTAATAAGCATGGATTTAAGAATTCGAAAAAAATATTTTGGTTGATGAATATAAATAAACGAGAGCAAAAATAGAGAAACATTATACTTGAAAAAAAAAAAAAAATACTTATCCTCCTCAGTCCTGAGACGCATTTTACGTGGCACTAACAAAAAACAGTTTAAAATTATTATAAAAACATCTCAAAAGATGCATCAGTCTATATATCAATACTTCTAATATATGCACACACTTCGGTTATTTTGATTATTAAAAAAGTCTAAATGTGATTTTACCAATTTGAGAAGCATGTAAATTAATTTAAAGTGTGTTTTTTAGTGTCGCCTGGTGGCAACATCAGGACTGGGGAGGTTATTTATGTGTGATACCGGCCTACTACCTGATTAACATTACAAATAGTTCTCTTTTGTGGCAAATCACATAAAATTGTTCAATTTTAGAGCTAATTGACCTACATTAGCTAATAGACCTAGATTATTATGGTTCTTGGACGTATAAAAATAATATATTTTATGCACTATTGGTGTGTATACAGTTTCCTGTTTTTTTTTTTTTTTTTTTTTTTTTTTTTCCCTCGAAATGTGTTTTTTTGTGGCTTGGTACATTTTTGTAAAATTCTATTTTAGGTAAACCTTTGAAACTTTCCAAAATTGCATAACTTGTTTCCTTAAAAATATTTAACATAATAGCCATCATTGATGGAATTAATGCACCCTTTAAGAATGGATACTTAAAAACGAGCAACTTAATTTTTAGTATTTTTTTATTATAAAGCTCCGAGTATTCAAATCTAAATTTTAAAGCGCCTGCCTATTTTTTTTTTTTTTTTTTAAAGATTTTTTACATGCTTCTTTTAAACTGACAATTATGTTTGTGTGTGTCCGTTAAATATTTTTACTCATATTTTATCCACTTCTTGTTTACACGCAGTTTAGAAATACGGAATATATATGACATTCTAGGGAAAATACAGTAATTAAAAACTGATCATTTTAAATTCGGTCCCTTAGGGCGGGGGGGGGGGAGGGAGATATATATTTAAGATTTTTTAAAAAACATCCTACCTCATAAAACCACTGTAAGTAAAATAACTGAAACTTGACATGTGTATAGTATAATTAAAATTAATAAACATCTCTTTCGGATTTTTCGGAAATTCGATCTCTAAACATGATCCTGCCGTCAAGCTTCTACCGTTTTCAAAAGACATCATAAAAACACTACTTAAACTTAATGGCTACCTAGTTACTTATTTAATTTGCTATGGAGAAATCGGTATCAGCTTCAACACTGAATATTTGTTGAAATTATTAATGACAAGGTTACACAATAGGTCCAAATTTTGACCAACTTGGCTGTATATTGTCAAATTTGTATTAAAAAATGCATATATATATATTATACATCTTTTTACATTTTAGTGAATTTTCACGAAAGCATGTTTATTTTTTTATTTTTAAATTTTTAATAATGTTCGCTATTATATAATTTCTAAAACTTAAAAATTATATTTTTTAAAGTTACAATTAGTATAGAATATTCAGTTAAAGTTTTCAATTTGATATGTTAAAAAAGTTAGGCATTTAGAAAGGCGCTCTGTAAAGTTTCTAAATTATAACTTGAATCGATTTTATAATTATTTCAAAACTATGTTTTTAAAGCTGGCGATCAGTATAATTCGAACAAATCTCAACCACTCTTTATCAAATTTCGATTCATTATTCACACGAAATATTTATCTATAGAATAATCATGCCTTCATTTAAAAAAAAAAAACGGACAATTTTACGGAGATGGTACTGAAATCAGGACGTCCATACAATTCACTGTTTTTTTAACGAAAAATTTCAAGTAAATGTTTAAAAATTTTCGCAAAAAATATCCGTTTTTTTTTATGTTGTTAAAAAACAGTGAATTGTACTGGCGTCCCTATTGCCAATACAGGACTTGGTAAAATCGTCCGTTTTCTTACAGTGTTTTTTCCATCTGGTGATTTATATATATGTCGCTCGATCGTTTATATATATATGAACGAATGAGTTTCTGTAAAAAGTGTCACCTTAATTTTGAACGTCCACGATTTCATTCAAAATAATTTTTTTAAAACCGAACTATTACGTTTTAGTTTTAAATGGTCGGTGAAAAGGCATTATGCTTCTTATTATTTCAGATAACACCTGACAAAATTATAGTGAAGAACTGCGAAGAGTTACCGGAACAACATCCCTTCTGAAGACACTACAACTTTATTTTGCCATTACAAAAATCAATTTACTGCCTTTAAATTGTAATAAACAAATTCTAAAAAAGTTTTTCAAGTATTTTCTTTCGCTTTCCTAAAACAAATTCATCAAAGCATGCGTTTTTCTTTTTCTTTCGCCCCCTCCCTTTTATTATAAGTAGATATAACACTTGCAATAGAATGTCAAGGAACCTAGTCTTTATATTTTAAATTATTCCCCATTTTCTTATAAATAACGTCCGTATACCAAAAAGCATGTTTTATCCGTGAATTCTTTCCAAAAGCCTGAAAATGATGGAGGGAATTCCGTTCATACCTAACGCACAGCCCTAATTGGTATATTAAAATACTAAAATTCGATTTTTTTTAAATGAAAGAGTAAAAATTCTATAAATTATGATTTCTAATCTACACTGTAAAAAAAAATTCAAGAGGTTACTAAAAATTTCTTAGTAAATTTGTATTCCACAGAATTTTTTAGTTACCGTTACAAACTTTTTTTTGCAAGTGAAACAAATATTTCTTTTGTAAACTGAACAAAAGAATTTTTTGTATAACTAACTTAAAACTTTTTAGTATTAGCCACCAAGCAAATTTTAGTAATAGCTCCAAAATTATTTTTAGTAACCATTACGTTTGCCCGAAGGGCAGGAGCTTCCTTCGAGCTGCATCCAGTGGTTAAAAAGACAGACTTCTAAAACGGAAGATTTTTGGTAAAGCCGCAATAGATGGCAGCACCAAACATTGCTACCTACTCTATTTTGACATGTTTCTAAAGGGGAGAGAAAGTTCAGAGATCATTACCCACGTTAACTGCTACGACAAGATTTTCATAATCCCTTTATTTACATTCGGTGCATATTTGGCGGCGGCCAGAATCGAACCCAGGTACTTTCAGCCTGGAGTTCGGTGCTATGACCACTATGCTGTCACGGCCACACCAAATGAGTTTTAATAATAGCTATTAAAAATGTAAAACTATTAACTTTATTCGTTGCTAGCTTTTTTTCTAGTAATTTTTACAGATTCCTTGTAACCGAGTAAGATTACTAAAAATTTTTTAGTAATTACAAGGATTACTAAAAATTTTTTAGCAGATCGACCCTTTTATTCGCATTTAAATCACATTCCAAATCAACATATTTATAGTATATATATATTAATTAAAATGTAAATATTAAATGAAAAAAAAATGGATTTTAATCGAATAGAAAACATTAATTTCTTTTCTAATACAGATATAATATGCATCTTTTAAATCTAACAAATTACTTAAAAAATATTTGAAATGCATAACTTTATGCTACATTATTACTGAAGTATTAAAACTCCATTCCCAATCTCATTAACAATGAAATCGTCCAGAAATTAACTTCAAAATTCGCAGTTTGCCGCAGAAATTAATCAAACCATGCAACAATGAAACATAAATGCATCAAACTATTCCCCTACCAAAGAACTGTAGCCAAATGACAAAGTTAATCGACCCATAACAATAAGATTCCGGAATCGAATCCATGATTATCACTTTTTTTTTTATCTCCACATTTTTCCTTTAACATATATTTTACCTCCTGTAATGGAAAAAAAGAAACGGAAATTCTTTAAATAACGAAAATATCCCGTAGCGCTACTGCTAGTACAATTTTCGTGAATTAAAGAAATTAATTCTGATAGTGTATTTCATTTTTCACGATAATCTAATAAGAAAGCATCATGAAAAACAACCCTTTACTACTCCAGCGAACTAACAAGGAAGGGCATACTCCGAAAAATATGAAAAAATTACAGTATGTACTTCTCATGAGATTTTATACGTTTATGAAAAAATTTTCGGCGGAATCTCCGTACCCTGTTCGTAAAAAAATAATGAAAATTTCGTTATTTGGCGATTTATCATCCGTTGGCGATAAAAAGCAATTTCAAAAAAGTTTTTTTTTTTGTTAAATGCATAATGGAAAAAAGTTTCATGTTCTACGTGTTTAGATAAATTAAATATCTTTGGTTTTGTCAGTTTTAGTTTGTTTCAAGTATAATTTCGTTATATTGTTATTTATATGTATTTATATTCAGATTTAACCATCAAAATTTGAGATTTAAAACGAAATTCAAATTTTAATTCACTAAAATTGTTTTAAGTTCAAAGTCCAGTTCATCATTGTCAAAACGATTTTGTTGCTATAGAAATATCTAACTTTTTTGAATACGTTTATGTGTATGAAAAAATTTTATTGAATAAAATTTTTTTATTTATGAAAATATTTTTTCCAGAGGAAAATTAAATAATTACAGCAACAAATATTATATATATATATATGCAATTTAATGTATATATGTAAATAATATAATATACACTCTCATTGTTTATGTTTAAATTCATTAAATACCATTTACACGAAACTTTTTTCTGTTGCATTAAAATCGTTTGCTTTTGGCAGGGAAAAGTGCTGCTCGCCAAATCGTGCGACACTTTCGTCTTTTCAAGCCAAACATTCGAAAGTATTTTATTTTTTTAGATGTTTTCTTCTGTAATTCCGACGCTAATTTTCACTGATCCTTTATTACATACATGAGTAGTTTAATTAGTATTTTTTTCAAAAAAATCTGAGTATGCCCAGTATAGAGACCTTCCTTGTAAGCCTGTTTCATTTTTATGGTTTCACCACCTATAGTTCCTATAGTCTCACAGGAAGTTTAATCGTGCATATGAAATAAAGAAATAGATACCAGAGCCATTTCCTTTTGAAATATTCAGTTGGAAAATCCAACTTTGACATTTTTATTTCCTCTTCCGTCAGAGATAAGGTTTTATGATCCAAAAAGTTTTTTCACTTACTTTGTGGAAATGTGTCTAAAATTTAACGTAACACACACACATAAAAAACAAAAAAAAAAAAAAAAAAAAACAAAAAACAAAAAACAAAAAAAAAAAAAAAAAAAAAAAAAAAAAACACGTAAAATGGTTCTCTGTTATCCATTGTTAAGATGAAATTATTTCATCGTTCTATAGAATTGTTTTGTAATTTTGTAATAGAAGTAGAACTTCGTGAAATTGAACATTCTTTGTTACTAAAACTTCATTTTAAATCAATTTAGTGTCTATTATCATTAAAAATAAATAAATAATTTCTGTTAGGAGAAGGAGGGGGGGGGATAAAATATTTCTTGAAATGAAAATGTAGTTATTCGACAGGGCACTAATACAGAGCTGCCAAACGTCCTGCTTTTTGGATACTGGTAATTTAATACAGAAATTTTTATTTAATTGGGGCATTAGGCGGATTTAAAAGAACAACATTTTCTTCAATATAATACCGGTGTGCAAAAAGCGGAGACTTGGCAACTCTGCTAATAGTTCGGGAGCTAATGACATCAAAAGCCTCGTCATCACGGAATAGGAAAATGCTTATGTAAATCGATAGTCAAAAGTCATAGGAACAAAATGAGCTAAATGTTGTCCTAGTTTGAATAAAATTTTGGTGCTCAGTAGCTGTTGCCATCAGGTGGTGAAACCTCGTACCAACGTATGGAGCTCTGGTTGAAGCAGAGTTCTAATGTTTGGAACAACATTGCAATAGGAAGCTCCTAATGATGGCTCGAAGTTCCCAATCTGATGGTGGCACCAGCTATTGAGCACCAAAATTTGGTTCAAACTAGGACAAAATTTTTAACGGTGCATAACTACATTAAAAAAATAAAATAAAATAAAATAAAATCCGGCAAAAACTGCTGGCAGTATGATGCATGCATGATTCTTATAGGCTAAATCGTTAAACGTAACATTATTTATAAGTTCATGCAAATTTATTTTAAAAAACATATTTATTTACCTTTTAAATTTTTAAAATATTGATTGAAAAGAGGAAATAGATTACAAAGAAAAATAAGCAAAAATGTTCTGTAAGTGCTTAATCTGTAAGTACTTTTAAGTGAAAAAATAAAATGAAACATAATATTTAAACTTCCGATACTCAATCCAGAAGCTATCGAAAAGCTGTTTAAAGCGATGTGAAGGACGTAGGCTCGAGGAGATTTTTAAAAATGTATCTGAAGATGTCAAAAAAGCTATTTATAAAAATATTCACTCGTTCATAGGAAAGATGTTTGCTAATTATAGGAACACTTCTGACGTAACTTGGCGATTAGTCAAATAGACAAGCCAACAAATGGCCGTTGCCTTTTCGATAGACAAAAATCGAAGTTCAGTAAATATAATATTATGATACATTTATGTGTAGACTATTTTCTGTTTCAGGAGTTCAGCATAACTAAGATAAAGGCACACATGTTTAGATGTTTTTATTCACTACTTGATGCATCTAAACTTTTTAAAAAATATCCGTACAAGTCATTTAATATGCAAAAGTCGTTTAGCTATTAGCAGTGTAGCAACTCGCTTTGTTGCATTCAAATTCAATGAGGCCTTTCGATTGTCTAATGTAAAAAAAGTAGTTTTATTATATATTCCCAAATTTTTGCCTTAAAAATTACAAATAAATCATCATTTAGAATTTTTTAGAACACTTACTGCGCATTTCACCTTTTTAAGTTTCGAGTTTTCAGAAAGCAGTTACATGTTAAAAGTAATCTCCGAGCGGAATTTCAAATTTTTAGCACCAGTAGTAGTTTTCCAGACATCATATTTTTAGAGCGTTTTTTTTGCATGCTTTTATATTTTATGCTATATTTTTAATTTAAGTTGATTTAAATTAACGGCAGCAAAATTACATTCAACTCATTTGATTAAAGAAAATATGCTGAAGAAATATTTTAGTTTCGACCATTCCTTTAAAGATAAGAATTTTAGAATGTTAATTACAAAACCCATTTTATTTTATCATTGATTTCAAGAAAACTGATAAAATATGAATCCTTTCGGTAATTTCTACCCAATACTATGTATGTATGTATCCGCGAAGTAAACGATGAAATATCTAATGTCTAGTTCAGATCAAAACTAGCATTTCTCTGTGTGGAAACAGATAAATTAGGGAAAGCATTTTATGACATTTTGATTATTAAGTGGTAAAGATCTTTCCTCTAAGTTTGCCCCCTCCTCTCCTGGAAGGGATCTAATTTACATGATAGATGATAAAAGGGGTAAAATTGGACACATTAACGAATGTCTGGCGACGCTAATGAGAAAATTCTTATGAGAGGCAACTCCCGCGAAAACGATTTCCGACGTTCATTAAGAATGTTTTGATCGGTGCATATGATTTTGCAATTATACTAATGAAATATGATTCAATTTAAAATTTTATGCTAAACATTTTCAATATATTGCTTAAACATAATACAACCATAAAAAAATTATAAGGACAAGCGAAAAGTAATCATATGTAGGAGTCACTTGGCTTGAAAAAAAAATATGCAAATATTTGTATGATAAAAATATTATGGAGCATTTCTAAGCAAAATTGAAATTGAAAATTTCAAAAATCATTGAAAGGCATGAATTAAAAGAAGTTTTAATAAGTTGCCACTCGGAAAAAATTATAAAGGCACGCATTATTTTTTAAATCGCAGATAAAATTTTACCTATTTGGTAATACCATAGGATTGTTTAAAGTGGCCTAAAACTGCTGCGCAGTAAGATTGTCCAATTTCTCTCCTTCTTCAACATGCCAAAAAGCACACGCTGTTAAAAATTTTGCTCTACTCTGAACCAAATTTTGGTGCTCAATGGCTGTCACCGTAAGATGGTGAAATCTTGTACCAACAATTCGAGCTTTCTATTTGAACCTCGTTCCAGCTCTTGAAACGATACTTCAACAGGAGCTCCAAACATTGGTTTAAGATTTCACCATCTTACGGTGGCAGCTATTGAACACCAAAATTTGGTTCAAACTGGGACAAGATTTTTAAAAGGGCATAACAATCTGAATTTGAACAAGTTGGAAATTGCACGTGAACGTAGCAAATGAGGTGCGTTCGTACGATAACGAAGCTTTAAAAATATTCAGATCTTGCTGACATAGTAGAGCGTACTCAGGATACAGTATAGTAGTCGAAATCTTTACGTTTCTGTAAATATGCAGGAAGTAATTTTTATTACACCTCAGCAACGTATATCTTATTCATAAAATGTGAAATAGTTGAATATAATTAAAACACGCGCCAAACAATGTTTCCCCGTATAGCATTATATAGTGGAATACTTTTGTGTGGCCCTGTAGTTTAATAATAAAAATTCTTTGCATCACAGATTGTACAGAATGCATATTTTAGTATATATTTCATAGATTCATGCCAATTCTATTATGTTCGAATGAGTGTAACATCATTAAAATGCATTTGAAACTTTTTCCCCATTGACCGTAATGTAATGGAATCCTTTTGATTATTGTCCCTGTCATTGATCTATGCATCCGATTTTCATAACATTTGAAATGACTCGACAAAATTACGCAATAATTATATGTTTTAAATTTCAAACGATTAAAATGCATTTAAAATTTTTTCTCCTATTGACCGTAATGTAGCGGAATCCTTTTGAATGTCCCTGTAATTGATCTATCCATCCGATTTTCATAAAATTTGAAATGACTCAATAAAATCATGTTATAATTATGTATTTTAAATTTCAAACGATTCGGTTGGGTAGTTTTTGCGTTGTTATATGCGGACAGACGGACGAACAGACAGACAGACGGACGGACTGAGCGACAACAATAGGTGCTACGTATTTACATAATTACGAACGCACATAAAAAGAGAAACGTTTTTGCTCGTGGAAAATGTGAAATGATTGGGTGCAAAATTGCAAGCAATATAAACAGATCTAAAACAGTAAATTACAATTCAAGAATCCAAAAAAATTATGACAAAAAGAAGTACACAGGTAGGCCAGTTTCTTTGATTATGCACGAAAAATGTGGAATTGCGCATTGAGTTTATTTAAGAAAATAAGTTTTACTCGAATTAAGACAGAAATGCATCTACCGTGCACTAGCCAAACAGTACATAATGTTCTACAAAAGAGTACCAATTTTTAGATAACTTTTTAATATCGGTAACGTCCACCTTTTACAAAACTACTTAAGAAGCCTAAATTAAGATTCGTTTAAAATCACGTTTCTTTTGGATTTCTTTGGAAAGATCTCGTATTCCGAACGAAAAAAAGTTTACATTGGATGCACCAGAGGATATTCTTCATTATTGGTAGGACCTACAATAAGATAAACTTCTTTTTTCGAAATGCCAATTCGGAGGAGAATCTGTGATTGCGTTTGCAAGTTTTGCAGTCAATGGAACAACACCAATCATGTTTATTCAAGGTCGCGTGAATTCAAAATCATATGTGGACCTGTTAGCTGAAAAATTATTGTCCCGTAATCACGGGTGGTGATTATTTGTTTAAAAAAGACAAAGAAATTTTAAATGTGTCTCGTGTATCATGTTCATAGTTCTCGTCAGTTCTGTCTAACTTTTGTATTAGCCCCAAAAAGCCCTGATTTAATCCCCATAGAGAATCTTTGAGGCATTTTAGCTAGAGAAGTATGTAAGAATGACACACAATAAGTAAATGTAGATAATTTGACACCATTTATCTAACTAGCGTTGAAAAATGTTTCTAAGCAAATTTTGACTGGACATTATGCGTCAATAACTACAGAATTATAAGGTTCGTTCTAAAAAAATTAATTTTATAGAATATTAATTTATTTCCAGAAATATTTCAATATGCCCTTATAATTTTTTCGAAGTTACAAGTCTATTCATCAGAGTTTTATAAATTTTATTGTAATTTAATTTTATATTAATATGTTCGTAATGTTTGCTAATTACAAGTAGTAAATAATGTTTGATTGTGTTTTCAGTTGATGATTATTTTAACAAATATTACTCATTTTTCAACGTGTCCTTATAATTTTTTCCACAGCTATATTCAGAATTAATTTTATTCATAAGCGCGATATTTTGTCGCATACTCTTTAAGATTAAAAATAATCGGCTAAATGCGATTTTTTCTTATGCTCAAAGGCTTCTGCACAAAATAATGATTACTCACTAACTGCGCTTTTACAAAAATCTCTTTGCTAAAACAATAATAAGAGTATTCAATTGGAATGAAAAACATTCCCTATTTATCACTATGATTCGTCTTATCTAAAACGAGTTTAAACTTGGTCAGAGTATAATATTTGTTATCACAAATAAATGTTATTTTATAAGAATTTTAAATTTATTTGAACTCATTTAAAAGATGTCATTGATGAATTAAATGATAAAATACTTTTCTTTTCAATGTAGAATTCAGGAAATATGATTCTCCATGGGGTACCTTAATATTTTCAAAAAGGTTCATCATGAAATGTCAAATGTCTAAAGCAGATGACGACACTCTCCTCCTCTTGCGATGAATTGTGAAAAGTTATTTTGCGACATTTTGAGCATTATGTGGTAAATATTTTCGCCCTTTGCATGCGCCTAAGGAATAAGATCTTGTTTACATGATAGATGGTAAAAAAGATGAAATTTTATGCATTAAACAAATATCTGATGCATTAATGAGTCCTTCGAGAAGAAGCGCATATGAAAATGATTTTCGCAAATCGATTAAGAATGTTTTTTCAAAAATTTAATTAAATGTGCATAGGATTTTACAGTTAATATTACATAAAATGAATTTGTTACACTGTTTTGTAGCAAACAAGATTTTTATACTATGCATTATTCAGTTTTCTGTAAATGGAGTGTTTACTGTTTTTATAATTCATACATAGTTTGTAATATATGCATAGATAATTTAAAAGAATTTCTTTATTTCTTAGTTTTCTTTTTTTATTATTTTTTACAATTTTATTTACCTATTAATTTTTTAATTCTATTTAATCTGTTTCTTTAATTTTCCATAACTCTTTTTTTCTGTTACTTTTTTTTCTGGCATTTTGGAAACACTTTCCTCTTCTGCATGTTCTCCTCTGTGATTGCTGTTTACCTTTCAGACAGAACCACGTTTCAACATTTTTATAATTTCTCCTAGCTCAAATTTCTGTTCATCTATGACCTTGACAGCTTTCTTACACGTGTTTACTTTGGTTAATCATGTTTACCAAAGTGTTTAATTTGGCTAATCATGGGCTATGAAAATATCAAACCCAAAACGCATCTTATGTATTTTATGTTAATTCATACAAAGTTCTGTTAATTGTTTGTGATTTATCTCTAGTTTTCTCGGTGCTGCTTCACCTAAGTAGTATTCTTTACGATAGTGAAAGGTAAGTTCTACTCGACCTTGTTTTTAATCCATTGCATTACTACATATAAGGGAAGCCTATAGATATTTTAGAGATAGATTATGCATTTTGGCAACCTGATTTGGACACTAACACAATTGCGATTTTTTTTCTGAGTAACAAATTAAATGTTATTTGCATATTAAAATTTGTTCAATGGCGTACCCAGGATTAAGCTTTGGAGGGGGCTAGCACATTTTACAGGTCTGTATTATGCTGATATGGCCTTGTCAGGCGAATTTGGTACGATTTTTTTTTTTACATTTGATACAAAATGGACAAGATATGTTGAGTTCGGACATACATTTTCTATTGCCTTGATTCAGAACGAAGTCTGGATGATGAGAGTGTTGGGGCAGTCAGCGAAACCTGTGAAAGGGCTCTGACATTTTTTGATGTAGCTAATTCTGAAGGCGTCTTTGATAAATTAAAAGAAAATATTGCTTTAAGTGGCGAATATTAAAATTTCTAATATTTCAAATTTCACATAAAAGTTTGTAAAAAGGAAAAAAAATGCGAAAAGATTACTGTTTTTCAAAATTTTTTATTTTGCAAGAAAGTTTAAAAATAATGAAAATAAATGTTCATAATTTTAGGAAATTTAAAATAATTAGTCTAATTTTACGGCCTGAGAGAGGCTTCAGTCCCCTTACCTCCCCCCGTGGGTGCGCCAATCAGTTTGTTTGTAGAGAATTTTCAAAGTGTGCTAACGTTATTAACAGAATAGTTTGATTAACGTTCATATTAACTGAAACAAAATACACTATTCCATCGCACAATTTAGGCCTCCCTTTTTTTGCAACTTATTTTTTAAAAAGAAATTAAAAGAGCTTTTGAATTGGTAAAATTCAATTTTATATAAGTTTAACAGCACTTTAAGAACTTTATTAATGGGTTAAATGATAAAACACTTTTGTTTCCAACGCTGGATTCAGGAAAAATGCCTCTACTCCACGGGATATCTTAATATTTCCAAAAACTTTCATCATGAAGTGTCAAAAGTCTAAAGCAAATGATGACTAGTTTCTCTTGCGACAAATTACGAAAAGTATTTTGTGACATTTTGATTACAATGGGGTAAACATTTTCGCCTTTTACATGCCACCAAGGGAATGGGATCTCGTTTATATGATAGATGGTAAAAGGGGTCAAATTTTATCATTAAACGAATATCTGACGCATTAATGAGAAAAGTCCTTTGGGAGAAATACATGTGAAAATGATTTTCGGAATCCATTAAGAATATGTTTCTAAAAATAGAATTTAAAGTGGATAGGTTTTGTATTAGAATTAATAATAGAGAAAAGACTTTTTTTTCACAATTTTTTAGTAAACGAGATTGCTAAACTATACATTATTTAGTTTCTAAAAACGGAGTACTTTTTTTTTCACAATGCATAACACTTCTTAAGATAATATAAGAGGTAATTTCTACTCGAATTAGTTTTTCACCTATCATCAACAAAAATAATTTTTCTCCTTTTTTGCTTCTTGTTGTCTTTGAAGATCCAAAAAATATTGAAATTTTCATTTAAATAATTTCTAATAATTGTTTTTCAGTTTCAAGATAACAATTGTTAATTTAAAAATTCACAGCTAGCAATATTAAAGAATAATGCTAAAATATATTATTAAAAAAATGGGAAAATGTCACCCTGAGTCAGGAAGAACTTTGTTTCATAATTTTAAAATCATAAAATAGGCCTTACGAACTTTGTAAGACAATGAAAATATAATATTAAACATAATATTAAAACATAAATTAAGAAAAAGCTATGTCATTTCGAGATTAAAGAAACACAAATTTTGAATGAAAATAAAAATAAAGATGAAATTTTATATATAAAAAAAAGAAATGAGCATTATGCAAGGTATGTAAAAACAATAAACAATAAGAAAGTAATTTGAATCATTTTCAATAGAAAACAAAATTTTAGGTATATTCACTGATTTCAGGCACTGAAAATTATTTTTTGAGGAGAAATGGGTATTTTATTATGAGGGAGGGCGGTATTAATTTATTTAGAACCTTTATAGAACTTTTTTTTTTTTATTAAAGATAATAATTGAATATTTTTTAGTGGCTTTCCTTTGACAGATTGTGCAACAACAACTACCACTTTATGAAGCATTTCACTGATATAAATTTTATAATTATTACCTGACGGATAACGTACTAAATAACCTAATGGAGATTTATATACAGAAGCATTGTTACAAAATGTCTGTACAAAATAACAATAATAATAATATATATATATGTATGAATAAAATCAATTTAAAATATAAACTATCAAATTAATGTCTTTAAATCTCATTGATTCGTAAAAAAGACATACAAAGAAATACAAACTCATTTTATCCTCTTACAGCATCAAGTATAAATAACTTTAACAAATAAAAATGTTGTCTGTAATAAAATTATGCACAAAATAGTAAACAAACAATAACCAAAGTGATGCCAAAATCAATTGAAAAAATGCTAAATTAAATAATTTATATTTAAGCAAATGCGGCAATCTATCAGAATTCGGCATTACTAATTAGTTTTATTCAAACAAATTTTATTTATTACACGTTTTATCTTTGTCCAAAAGATGAAACAACGACACTAAGTGGTGCACAAAGTCACATCGTTTGACGATATTCAGTCTCTACGTATAAGAGAAGTCTGTTGAAATTTTAGTGATCAATTCTGCGTTTTGTCAATCCATTTTGGATGTTAATGCAACTGCAATTTTTTTTCTCAGTAACATATTGAGTTTTCTATGCATCAAAAATTTGTTTGTCTATATTTTTCAAAATGTGCTGACGTTATTAATTCTTTCGGGTCTGGTGTGCTAGTACATGTGTTTTCATCGAGTATTATATTGTCTTAATAATTACTTAGTTACTTTCTACGTATAGAAATGATAGTATACGGCTATGCATTTCTGATTATGACTTCATTTATATTTTGACATTGAGTAATAATAATAGTAATAAAAGTTTACTTAATTCTCTTTGCTTCATTGGTGATTCGATTATTTTATATACATATTTTACTCTTTTAATTAAAAATCTAAGTTACTTTTCTGAAGCATTTATGCGTGATAAAATTCAAAAAACATAAGAAAATTGTAATACCGTCTCGAATGCTTTTGTAATACATTATTTTTAAAAGTCTTCAAAAATTCTTCCTTAATCTATTATCATATTAAATATGCAGAATTAAATAGAACACAAAAATAAGTACATTATTTAGTTTTCAGACAATGAGATATCTTTAAACTTTAGTAGATAGATTTCGAAAGCTACGATAAACGGTTTTTTAAAAAAAAAGTAAATTTGGTCTCAAAAATTAAAAAAAAAAATCGGAAAGGTTAACAGAAAAGTTTGATTTTCATTAATATAAACTAAACTAAAATATCCAATTTTATTGCACAGTTTAGGTCCCCCTTTTTTTAGTAATTTCTATTTTTCAAAGAAAATTAAAAGTGCTTCTGAATTGATGAAATTCAATTTCGTACAAGTCTAACAATATTCAATAGACGTCATTTGATAGATTAAACGATAGAATACTTTTCTTTTCAATGATGAATTCAGGAAATAGGATTCTCTCCATGGGGTATCGTAATATTTCCAAAAAGGTTTATCATGAATTATCACATGTCAGAAGCAGATGATGACTAGTTTCTCTTACGATCAATTACGAAAAATCTTTTGTGACATTTTGACAATTAGGTTGATTCGTCAGTAGTTGAGCAAATTTTTGAAATATCGCGTCATTTCAGTCGAAAATGAATTTTATATCTACCATTAGACACAGAATTTTTTGTTTAAATATTAGACCACTTGTTGTTACATTGTTGCTAAATGTCTGCTGAAAAGAAGCCATTTTATGAAATTATTTTATTAGAAAGTTAGCTTAGCATTGATGATTAATAAAAAGTTAATTTTAGTTAACTGTTTTAATTTTTTAGTTAAAATAAACAAATTTGAATAATATGAAATTTAAATTTTTAACTCTGAGTCGTTATCAGTAATTCCTGATAGACTCAGTAAACAGAAAACTTTCCAACTAAATAACCCAACTTTATTAAATTTGTAACATAAGTCTTTCTTCCTGACGCAATAATCATTTATTTATTGTTCAAAATATTACATGAGTTTTTAATGTTATTTATTTATTTTATATTTCTTTATTCGAGAAAAGTGATTAAAGGTGGATACTTAAAAAATTCGCTCATGTTTCACCTTATATTGTTCGTTACCGAAAACACGGTCAAACTAGTCGTTGCGGATCACCGTAATACTTACCCGTCATGGATATATATACTATTAAAATATGAGAATAAAACACGCATAAACTATCCAGGTTCGTACACTCCTTGGAATTTCCAAGGACTCTGGCACCACTATTAAAAATAAGAAAATTTACATTTAATTTTTAAACCACAACATTTACAATCCCCACCTTCGTTCACAGATTTTACGATATTTTTCTGCAGTGAAACGCTTCAAAAATATTCTTAAAATTTTGTGGTAGAACTGTGCGAACCCTGGAACTATTTATAAAATAAGGTACCCTGGGGTAATAACGCCACGTTAAGGTTCTACCAATTTTCACGGCTTAGTTTTAGATTGTATTTTTCAAACAAATATAGGATCTGATACAGCAACTCATTGACTATCTGTATAAAATAAAATAATTTAACAGATATGTATTCATAAAATGTAATGGCGTTTTTTCTTGACCCATGCTATTTGGCGTTATTACCCACCTATATGGGTAATAACGCCATGCAAACAAAACTATGAAATAAGATGGAATAATTGCATGTAGATAGCCCAATTCAAAAAATACAAACTCTACAAACTTAGAAATTGACAAATTGCATTCTAAGCTATTGAAAATGTTCAATTTTTTGTGAAAGTGTAAGAAAAATAAAGGTGTGGTGTGGGAGGGGGGGGGGATGAGACAAAAGAATATCAGACAGTGAGCTTTTTTTTGCTTAAAAAGGACCTTTTAAATAGAAATATGAGAAACATTGCACAGTTTTAACTGTCTTTATTTGAATCAGTATTAGGGTGTAGCTCGGCCACTGTAGGGAATCAACCGGGGTATTAATATCAAGGATTGGCGTTATTACCCCGGTATAGTTATTGTGCAGTACATTTTAAATTACAAATTATCTCGAGAAGATATCCAAAATCTTCAACAACATTTTAAAAGTACATGAAATGCACTACAAATTTATGTAATTAACAAAGTATTTCCGGATAAAAAGATAGTCTTCACATCATAAAACGTATCTCGCAAATTTTAGATCAAGCGTTAATTTTAGTTGTTTGTAAAAACAATAGGACCTAAAAATGTAACAAATTAACTTGAAGCTGTTTTTTGCGATTTATATGACTCAAAACCCTTCTGCGCAGAGCACATGGGTGTCATTTACCTGATTATTTCATAATTATGCAAAATATAAGCACTTGGCGTTATTACCCCGTCTGGCGTTATTACCCCAGGGTACCTTACATTGTAATTCCAAAATAAAATTTATACATATATTTAAATATTTTGATACATGGTATTGATCTATTACGGAGTTGCGAATACTACTTGATTATCTCATCCACCCATTTCGACATATTATATAAATCGCCAAACTATCAATAAATTATAGAAATTGACATAATTTTTATTTTAAATAACGAAATAAAAAGTAAATTATTAAACGATTAATAATGCTATAAATAAAACATCGAATTAAAAATCCTTGATGATGTAACAAACAGATGCATCGTGTTTAATGTCAATTGAATATGACATTTACGATAAACCGTTACCAGCATTGAATCTTAGACTTGTTTTATTATTGGCGATAATTTTTTGATCGACGGGATAATCAAGTAATACCGAATTGCAGAAAAAAAGCACATTTATAACTTCAAAAAGGATAGTTATATTAAGTAACAAATTATTGGGTTGGATTAAACGTCTCACTCCTAATTAAAATATATCTTTGAATTGAAATTTTAATGAAATACAGGGTCATGAAAAATTGAAGAGTGTGAAAAATATGATTACAAATATCTCGACAACTCATTATCCTATCGACTTCATTTTTCATGTAACATTTATGTTTTTTTTTATTGTCTTTTACATCAATTCCTTAAAATAGAAAAAAATGAAAAAAAAAGTACCATTCATCAGAATAAATATTTCGAGGGCCCGAAAAAAATAGTTCCAGTAAATCGAGATTTTTTATATTAAATAGGCTTCTCTCCATTCTTACATACTAAGTAAATACCAAATTTCAAGTCTTTATCTCGATTTCTTCGGAAGTAAGAGCGTTTACAGACGGACAGACATATACACAGATAGACGGACAATAATTTTTTTCTTCTAAAAATATGTTTTCCGTAATCTCCAGTGTCTGAAACGTGTAAATCCATCAAAAAAAAAAAAAAAAAAAAAAAAAAAAAAAATTTCGATTTTTAAAACGATTGCAAGATTTACCGTATACTACTTAATGATGGGTAAGTAAAAATGCGAAAAATGGACGTGTTAATCCAGCAATATTTCAAACACCTGTTTCAAGCCACAAAACTTGTTATTTAAAGTGGTAAGTATGGGTGATGCCTTGTAAATATTCATAATGAAACACGTAGAGGAAGGAAAAAAAAAAAATGAATTGGAACAACACTTTAAGTGTTTAGTTAGTGGGAGGTACGGTAATGGTGAATCTGTGACCCTCAAGTCAGTGAACTTTAGTATACATCCAAATAAGACTGACGAGTCATAGAATCTTAGAATATATGCAACTAAATAGAGGAAGTGCATATGCAACTTGATGAAATGTTTAGCAACACCTATTAAAACGATTAATTTAAGCGTGTCATGCAGAATTAGATTTGATTCTAAACTTAAGAGAATTTAAAACTATTTTTATACAGAGTTCAAATGTTTCTACAATTTTAAAATGATAGAGTTATTTTGTAATGCTATAAATGAGTAATTAAATAAATAACCTTAAAAAAATTATCCATTGATGTGATTTCATCACTTTTGTTTGTTTTAAATTTAAAAATTATAATAGCCATTAAAAAAGAAAAAAAACCTTACACTTCTGCCCCCCCCCCCCACAAAAAAAAAAAAAAAAAAAAAAAAAAAAAAAAAAAAAAAAAAAAAAACAACAAAAACATACTTATGTCATTTTATCTTAATGTTTTGCCGCGGACTTTAAAAGCAATTAAAAACAATGTTCATTTTAAAACTTTTTTATATATTTTCCCAACAATCTGTTTTTTGTAATGCTTTTATTATAATTATATCTTAATTTGTATTCCATCCTAAAAATCTTTATATTTACACTAAATATTTACAAAAAGTATTTATAAATAAAGTATTATAAATGTTTATAACGTAAACTCTCTATACAAAAAAAAAAAAAAAAAAAAAAAAAAAGGATTTTTTAAACTTAAAATAGCATGTTTTCTTAATAAGAAAAACGACATTCTACGAAGGCTGTAGATTGATCTTTCTCTCCATAGTAGAATTATTGCCTGATAACACAATATATCAATTAACATATAATTTTAAAGATATTTTTTACATTATCCAATAAAATATATGAATTTTTGCGCTTGAATTCAGTAATTAAATAAATAATTAAACGGAACACTTACATAGTGGTAAAGTAAAAAACTGGAAATTTACAGAGTTAATTATTTAACGGCTTCCCTGATCTGTCCGTATGGGCCATGTTTCTGCCAATCATGATTTGCCCGTACCACGTACGTGTGATTTCAATTTATAATTTATTACTCTTATCAGTAAAGTTTTATCGCAAATTTTGCATTATTTAGTACGAGCATTTTTCTGATTCAATTGGTCAAAAATTTCTGCTTAGAAAAACCGGTGGCAAAAGATTAAAAATTCTGTAAAAGACGCAAAAAAGGCATTATTTGAAAGTTAAAAAAAATATATTGATCAGTTAACATGTTGAGTGCCACGTCAGTCACCCGACAGTCTGCAAATGATATATGCATATGATATATTAATATATATTAATATATATTGATATATTAATATATATTAATATTTGATTGTTATTGAACAATTGATATATTAATATATTGATATATTAATATATATACAGTAGAACCCCGCCAATTCGGACCCTGTTAATTCGGATCGGTTTGGTCATTTTTTTTTTTCAAGTTTGAGAATTGATTGGCTAATTTCCATAACATTCACTTGTTTCATCGTCGTATTCTGAATAAAAAAACTCTTCCTGAAATATTTTAGGTAGAATTAAACAAAGTAAACATTTTTACTGTATATAAATATTCAATAAGTTTAACATAAAGGTGATTTTCTGTAAGTATATTTTATTATATTTCATTTTTTTTTTATAATTATCCGGATAATCCGGATTTTCTATAATCCGGATTGGGTCCGGTCCCAATTAATCCGAATTATCGGGGTTTTACTGCATATATATTGCTTTAAGTAATTGCTGAAAATTTATTTAACATTTATTAACTTTTACTTATTACAGGATTATATTTTCTTAACAATTACTTAAAATGGTATAATTTTTTTAGTCTTACATCATATTTTACACTGTCAGTCACCGGTGACTGACGCGGCGTAAACGGGGTCTTCATGTTGAGCGTCAGTTACCACGACACTCAACGAGAGGTTAAAAGAATGGAGCATAAAATGGTTCAAATTTTTGAGCTTTTAATTATCGGCCTAAAAAAATATAAAATTAAAAGATTATTGTGCTAGGCGATTATGAACCTAAAAGATCGTGGTACTGGAAGAGTTTAAAATAATATCTTTAAAGCAATATATGCGTGTGTGTGTGTATTTTTTTGCCTTTTATTTCGAAATGTGTTTCTTTATGATTTGGTAAACTTTTAAAACTCTATTTTATGTAAACAGTTGCAACTTTCCAAATTTGTTCAACTAACTCAATACTTTAAAAATATCTTACATCATAGGTCAGAGTGAATTTGTTTTTCAATAATAGAAAATATGTTCTTAAAATTTTCAAAATTTTTTCGTAAAATATTTTTAATTTTATTCGTTTTAAGTCAAAATAAAAATTGCAACTTATTATTCTCATATAGTATGTCTTCCGACAGTACAACAAATTTAAAGGTGATCTATTCATCAGTTTTTTAGAAAAAATGTAACAAACACAAATATTGATCAAAATATATATAAAAGGTTAACGAGATCTTGAAAACTAATATGAATGAGATTAATCTTTCGATATATATATATATATGGGCTATACTGTGTATTTTTACAGTAAAATAAGAAAATAATCATTTCTCCCTGCCTTTTTAAAGTTAAATATATGACGTTAAACATTTCGCAAAAACTACTTCATTTTATCTGTCGAGATGTCCAATGTGCCCATAAAAAAGTAAATAAAGCGATTTTTTAATATAAATTCTATTTAGTAAAAACATTCTCAAAAAAAAAAAAAAAAAAATCAAGTTGGAAATTGCACACCAAGCGTAGTCAATGCGGTGCGTTCGTACTATAACAAAGCTTTATTGGTGTAAGGTCCAGTATGCAGTATTTCGGACAAATAACAGTAGCCGAAATCTTTTATATGTCCCTTTAAATACTATCTGCTTTCTATTATACAGAAAGTAACTTGTATAACCTCGGCAGCGTATATCAATTTCATAAAATGTTAAATAGTTTAATATATTTAAAACGCTTCTCTACAACCAATATTTCCTCCCCTATACCATTATGTATTGGAATACTTTTGTATGAATCTGTATCTTAATAACAAATATTCCTTGCACCAATGATTGTACAGAATGTATATTTTAGCATATACTTAGTAGATTCATATAATTTTTTTTGTGTGTGTTCGGTAGAGTGTGACATCATTAAAATGCCCTTGAAACTATTTTTTTCCCATTGGCTATCATGTAACACAATACTTTTGATTATCCCTGTCATTAAAGTATGCATCCAATGTTCATAAAATTTTAAATAACTCGACAAAATTATGAACAGTTATATATTTAAAATTTCAAACGATTCGTTTGCTTAGTTTTTGCTCTGTTATGTGCGAACGGACGGATAAGCGGATAGACGGACGGACTGAACGGCGACTATAGGTGCTACGTATATGGATACTTATGGATAATAATGGATAATTACGAACGAACCTAAAAAAAAATTTCAGTAAAACATTGAACCTAAATATAAATTAACTTTAGCAGTTCATGAAATTATTTTTGTGGAAAATCAATATTTTTATGGAAGAAAATGTTTTAAGGCTACGCGCAGAGCTGTGACACTTTAAAATCCGTTATCGAGGTGCTGAAAGCTGTTTTTCAAGAGATACAGGCTTCGAAAAATTTACGACACTTCGAGGAGCTATAAAAGATCCATTCTCTTGAAATTTACTATTATTGTTATAAAATGTAGAAGGAGATATATTTTTATAGTAAAATGATTCACATTAAAATGCACTCGTACTTTAGAAATGGAGCAAAAACGGAAAACGTTTTTTTCTTTTATTGAATTTACGACTGAACTGAACTGAAATTGTAAAGATTTTTCATCAGATATAGAATTTTCATTTGTAATCAAAATAAAGGATATAACTCCCCGTTATACCAATTTAAAATATAGTTAAAATTCAATACCATAAAAAAAGAAAAAAAAACTTTTTCAAACGGCAGACATTAAAAAATCATTTCGAAAAAGACTAGTCGTTGGGGGCCACAGTAATACTTACCCATCATGGATATCCATAACATAAAGTATAAAAATTAAGCATATGGGAACTATTTATACAATGGATTGCAATTCTAAATTAAAATTTAAATGTATTTTATGCTTAGAAACATGATTTCAAATTTATTTTTTTTATATATCGGTTCATCAGAATGAATATTTCGAAACTACGAAAAAATAGTTCCGAATAAATAAAATGGACTAAAATTTAATATGTTTGGCGAACTATTACATTCTAAGTACATACCAAATTTCAAGCTTCTATCTCAATTTGTTCGGTAGACAGAATGATTAAAATCGTGGCTTGATGGCGTCATAAATTTTTAATGCTCTATTACTGAATAGCGTAAAAGAAGCATTCTTATTACTGAAAAAATATTAGTCATATTAACTAACATTATATTGTGTCATATTAACCATTTCCTTTCCACTTAAAATATAGCATTGAATTGAAATTTGAATAAAATACAGGGACATGAAAAATTGACATGTATGGAAAGTAGGATTAAAAATAGCTCTTCAACTCATTATTCGACGAAGTTCATTCTTTATGAAAAATTAATGTTTTTTTTTTCTTTTATATTCACTCCTTAAAAATAGACAATTTCGAAAAATTTTACATACCCAGAACAAATACTTTAAGAGTAAAAAAAAAAGTTTCGGATAATTGAGACTACTGATATTCAATAGGTTTCTCTTTATTATTATGTGCTAAGTACATACCAAATTTCAAGTCTCTATCTGAATTTGTTGGGTAGACAGAGCGTTTACAGAGGCACATACAAACAGACGGACGGCATTTTTTTTCGATTTTTAGAATTGTTACAAGATATACCATAAGATCATATTAATTGTAATAGTTGAAGTGGAATTTTATTTTATAGTACATGAAAACCTTTTTTTTTTTTTTTTCTTTTTCTTTTTTTTACTAATCTTTCAGCTGTTAAAAACAATCTAAAACATGTATATACATGTATTTATTTATTTATTATTTTTTACTGTAGTGATATTTTTATAGGAATAAATTTTAAAATACTACTACAAAGTTGAAAATTTTTTGAAAATTCTATAAAAGTTTAGAAAAATATTGTGTTCAACTAATTACAATTTTTCAATTTGAAACAATTGTAACCACTGCAAGAATCGAAATTATTTTGTTCCTATTTTGCTATTGTTAAAGAATATGCAGATAGCTATGGCAATTTAGAATCAATTCTGCCGCTATTGAAAAAGCATCTGGCATCTTACTATAAATTGTTTTTCTGTGATACTATTTAAAAAAAAAAAAAACTATTTCAAAGCGATGTAAAATAGTAATTTTCTTAAAGTGTAACGATTGAGTTAAAGACGTATAATTTTATCGAAGAATGATGAACGATCAAATTGGCCAGCACGCTCGCACGTTAGGGAAGAAAAATGGATGAAGGGTTTTTTGCTAATTTTGAGTTTACTCTCTGAGCGTCTTAGAAAAAGGGTAAAATTGTAATGTTGTTTTATCTGCATTTAGTTTTAAATGCTAAGAAAAAATGATTCCTTCAATATTAAAAAAAAAAAAAAAAACTTAGTAACAAAAATGAATGTAATCCTTGAGATTATTAATCATTCTTTAATGCATTAAAAACTCATTAAATCTATAAAATTATCTTAAATATTACTTATATTGCAATAAAACGTAGAAAATAAAAAGAAATAAAGTCAAGTCTCTATATAACGAAATCCACCGTTCCAGTAAAAAATTCGTTGTATAAAGAAATTCGTTGTATAGAGAATGATGTTAAAAATCGTATTTTATGTGTGAAATTTGAACAAATGTTATTTCTGATCTTTTGAATTAAGAATTTGAAATGTTTAAAAGTAAATATAAAACTAACATTTTATTTCTTAATTATTTAAGCTGTTTCAAAAAAGAGAACATACATTTGTTTGAAAGCTTAATGAAAATCAAATAAGAAAGACATGCATTAATTTCAGACGAAGAAATCTGTGATTTTTGTTGTTTTGATTTTAAAATTGTTACGCTCTCAAAAAAAGCTTAAATTTTAGAAAAGCTTAAATTTTGAAAAATTGTAGTTAACATTTTCCTCCATTTGAAGGCCTCCCTTATGTGCCTCTCATTGATTCCTCTCTTACATGTGTATCAATCCAATTGACTCTGTTTTGAGTAGGGTGTGGAAAGGTGTGTCGGAGATGGGATGAATTCGTTGAATTTAAAAAACAAGGAGAGAAGTAATATAAAGAAACAAACTCAGCACTGACGGTAAATCAAAAATAAATGATGGAAAATTGATTCCACATGATTTCAAAGCTTTTTAAAACTGAATAAATTAAGACCAATTTATGAAAAAAATCCGTTATATGGAGATAGATATTTCGCTATATAGAGACTGTTTTTAATGCAATTATGCGAAAAGGGGACCGTTCCTACTAAAAATTCGTTATATAGAGAAATTCGATGTATGGAGTTTCGTTATAGAATAACTCGACTGTATGTTTTTTTTTTTTTTTTTTTTTTTTTTTTTTTTTTTTTTTTTTTTTTTTTTTATAAGTGAACAAAATATTATATTCCAAACACTTAGAGTGTAAAAACAGTAATAATAAATAATTGCAAAATATTTCGCTACGTTGTTGTATTTTTTCGACACTTTATTGTTAGAGAAAATCTTTTGTAATTCTTATTAACAAATGGTTTAAATTTATTGATTAAATCAACAGCGTCTAACGATGCAGAAAACACATATCTTCCGCCATCCAATTATTATAATACTTAGCTATTTAATCAGTACATTATTAAACTAGTTTAATTTATTTATTTGATCAAAATAACAACTCAATTCATAATGAATCATCCATTCTTCATTTATCCGATGCAAACTCTGCCGATATCTCTAAAATCTTTAATTTTATTTTATTTTTAAATACCTTTAGTAATCCTTATTAACTTAATTTAAAATTTATATTTAATGAACCGCGTCCAACAATAGAGAAATATCCGATATTAATTATAATTAAACTTCCACTATCTATTTTCAAACACAAACAATATCTTGTTCGAGTACTTCATTTTTGATAAGGAGGCAAAAATAATATAAATTTTTAACGACTCGTTACTCTGCTGATATTTCAAATATTTTCATAGAAAAATTTTCTTTGGTTTATCTTGAAAAGTTTTAGTTAATAAAATCTGTTTATTCTTGCATTGTCTGAATGCCGATTGTAAAGAATGAAAAGAATGGATTCGTTAATTAAGTCATTACAGAATCTTTTGTTTGAGAGGTTTTGTTAAAGGTTTTTATCTTTCTTAAAATGTATTGGTTTAATTTATTGAGTTACTTCATAAAAATTTTGTTATCAGCTCCCTGTTGAAGTTCTCCTCGGGAAATTCACATAAAGAGTTTTGTTTACACAATGAAATAGTTTTATCGATAGTTAAATTCTAATCAATACATCTATTTGCTTTATTTTAATAATTGATCAGACAAACGTGACATGACTGTGTTTGTATTCTAAACAGAACTCCCCGGGAAGTGTTCTCAAAATTTAATTTTTGAATAAACAATGTTCATCAATTTACGTTATTTGAACGAGGCTGTTTTATTATGGTTGTTAATATTCATAAAACTTTTTATTAATTTAAATTAAAAATTTCCGCAGAAGAATTCATTCATAACAACAAATCACTGCCAAGTAAATTATACATCAATATTGGCTTTTCACTTAAATTTTAATTAAATAATACGCGAGTAAAATGTAGAGAAAATTGGGAACACAGGGAGGAATAATTTAGTATTAGTTTATATATATATATATATATATATATATATAGGAGTGATAAGTAGGGAATCTAACTACATCTACAAGAAGTTTTAAATCAAGAATTTGCTACAAATGAGGGGTTTGTAGCTTATGTTACTTTTGAGCCTCTTTTTATTTACCTATCATACGTAGTATAGCAATTGTTTTGAAAATAGAAATTTTTTTGACGGATTTACACTTTTCAGACACTGGAGATACGAAAAATATACTTTTAGAAAAAAAAAATTGCCGTCCGTCTGCTTGTGTGTCTGTCTCTAAACGCTCTATCTCCCGAAAAAATTGAGATAAGGACTTAAAATTTGATTTGTAATTAGTATATAATAATGGAAGGAAGCCTAGGATATCGGTAACATCAATTACCCAGAACTATTTTTAGGACAATATGTAAAAGATAAAAAAAACATAATTTTTTTTTATGCGAACGAAGTTGATCGGATAATCAGTTGCGGAGATGTACATCCAAATTTTCCACACTCTTCGATTTTTCATGACCCTGTATTTCATTCATTTTTCCAGTCAAAGGTATATTTTTTCGGATATAAGATGCTTAATCCGACGTAGTAAACTATTAGTTAATATGATATTTATTTTTGAAGCTATAAGGATGTTTCTTTTACGAAATTCGACACTACTTGATTATCCTGTCGACCCAAAACTATCGCCAAACTATATGTTTACATTTTATTTTGGAATTGCAATGCATTTCATAAATAGTTTGCATGTTTACTTTTCATATTTTGTATTATGCATAAGCATGATGAGTAAGTATTACGGTAGCCCCCAACGACTAGTTTTTTTTTTTTTTTTTTTTTTTGAAACTTTGTAATCGGAAGTAATGCGATTAGAGTCAATATTTGAAGAAATAAGCTATTGACTTCCCATCTTTATGAATATCCCTGTATATGAAAGTTAATGTTGCTGTTATTGTTGTTTTTCACAATATTGAAAAAAAATGTTGCCGTTTTTATTATTCCTGATAGATTTATTAGGAAAACCAAGGTAAAATGTGACTTGCATATGCATATTATTTTTTCTTCTTGCGAACAGATATTCAAATTACACCAATACCGACATCATTTCTTATTTGTAAGGTAACATAAAAACAAAATATACAGTGGTTGTGAAAATTTCACCAAAATGAATCATTGAAAAGCTAAAAAAGCACAACAAATAATATATATCTTTTTAAAATGTAACTTACTTACGTTATTTGACTTTTATAAGATCAAAGAAGTAAAATCCATTTACCTGAAAAAGAAAGAGAAATTTTTATTCACATGCTGCTAACCCGAATTGAAATCTACAAACAAGATTTAAAAAAAAAAATTAAATAAAATATCATAAAAAGAAATATAAAGATAAGACGAAACGAAATTTTCACCTTGCTTTTAACACCAAAATACATAATATGAACTTTAAAATACAGTCGAGTCTCTATATAACGAAATCCACCGTTCCAGTAAAAACTTCGTTATATAGAGAAATTCGATGTATGGAGAATGATGTTAAAAATCGTATTTAATGTGTGAAATTTGAACAAATATTATTTTTGATCTTTTGAATTAAGAATTTGAAATGTATAAAAGTAAATATTAACCTCACATTTTATTTCTTAATTATTTAAGTTGTTTCAAAAAAGAGAACAGACATTTATTTGAAAGCTTAATGAAAACCAAATAAGGAAGATTTGCACTAATTTCAGACGAAGAAATCTGTAATTTTTTGTTGCTTTGATTTTAAAATTGTTACGCTCTCAAAAAAATGCTGAAATTTTAGAAAGGAATGAAAAAATATAGTTTACATTTTACTCTATTTGAAGGCCTCTCTTATGTGCTTCTCATTGATTCCTCTCTTACATGTGTATCAATCCAATTGACTCTGTTTTGAGAAGGATGTGGAAAGGTGTGTGGGAGGTGGGATGAATTCGTTGGATTTAAAGAACAAGAAGAGAAGTAATAAAAAAATAAAACTCAGCACAGACGATAAATCAAAAATAAGCGATGGAAAATTGATACTTCGGATGCAGTATAAATATCTGAAATCTTTTGTGTGTCCCTGTAAATACTATCTACTATTTCTTATACAGGAAGTAACCTTTAGTAAACCTCAGCAACGTATATCAAATTCATAAAATGTGAAATTGTTTAATACAATTAAAATGCACCCCAAGCAATGTTTTCCCCTATACTATTATGTAATGGAAGACTTTTGTGTGGTCCTGTAGATCAATAACAAATACTCTTTGCAACACAGACTGTACAGAATATATATTTTAGCACATACTTCATAGATGCATATCAATTTTTCTATGTTAAAAAGAGGATAACATTATTGAAATGCGCTTGAAACTATTTTTTCCCATTGGCCGTCATATAACGGAATACTTTTGATTGTCCCTGTAATTGAACTATGCATCTTATTTTCATAAAATATGAAATGACACGACAAAATCATGCAACAATTATATATTTTAAATTTCAAACGATTCGGTTGGGTAGTTTTTGCGTTGTTATATGCGAACGGGCGGACTGAATGGCGACTATAGGTGCTATGCAATTATATAATTACAAATATACCTAAAAAGACGAAAGATCAAAATAAAAAATGTTAATTAGTAAAAGATAAATTATTCTGAATAATTTAAGTACTAAATAAAAATAATTTAAACACTTAAATACAATGAATAATTAAGATATACTTTTTACAAATAACGAAATAAAGATATTTTGTTTCATACAACTTATTTAATTCATAATCTTAATTTAATATACATTAAACAAAAGTATTTTCAAAAAATTGCAAGATTTTGGAAATAAAAATTGCAACACTTGCAAACAGTGAAAAAAAATATACTTAGTAGTAAATAGTTAAATGATCTGTGTTCTGCAACAAATAACAAACAAAACAATTCAATAGTTAAATAATCGGATGATTAAACTTCTAAATAATGGAGTAGTTAAATACATAGGATCATTAAATAATATAATAATTAAATAAAAATAAAGCTTATTTTTCACAGTTCATTAAATCAATAAACTTAATTTAAGCTTTTATTAAAATATTGTAATATATTAATAAACAGTAAATGATTTTAATTACATTGCAATTATAAAAGTGTTAACTCGAGAATGTGTTTTCAATATCCAATTGAAAAAATATTTCTTTTCCATTTATAATAAGCATGAATATCATCGTATACACGATGCAGCCTTTAATAAACGGACACTTTCAATTTTAGACATTTTTCCGAATATTTTAAGATGTAGAGTGAAACTTCCATTTAATGAAAACTTATCGTTACACGTAAACACTTCGTTATGTAGAAAATCAGTTAAATGGAAATCAACTTAAATTCGTAAACTTTGTACAGATAAAAATAAGCTTAAAATGAAAATATTGGAAAAAATGCATTTAATTTGGACAGTAACTTTTTTAAATGTAACTTAGTTATATGAGAAAAATTTAATTGAAATAATGTCTTAAACAAATAATAATAATAATAATAATAATAATAATAATAATAATATAACATAATATAACATAATAGAAAATAAAAACTGAAGCGATTCATACATTTTCTTTTTTATATTTATACTTTTATATTATTCTAAATCTGTAACTTTAAAAAAAGTCTCTAATATTCCTTTGTACAGGTTTCATACAAAAAATAGAACGTTCATAAAAAAAAATTGCACTATTCTAAGTATCTGTGCAATTTATCTGTAACATTTCCGTAAAAATGGAATCCCCTTTCTCATTGAATCATCGGTTTTTAGCATTTCTTATTTTGAACTTAGAAGGTTGAATAAATAAATAATTTCTTTTTAATACAATCCTCTGAAAATAAAAATGTCATCCATACACCGCAACAGCAATCTCTCCGTCCGAATGTTATACGTACGAAAGTGGAATAAACTTCATTACATAGACTATACTTTTTGTTAATATGGAGATGAATTGATATGTTAAGGATGTTCGAAATCAGGCTTTCGTAGAAAACTTCGTTAAACAGGAACATCGTTAAATGGAAGTTCCATTGTACGTGTCGTATTTTTCTGAAATTTCAGGTTTATGAAGGATATGTTTGATTTCATGTTAATCAAGGAAGATTTGATAAAGAGGGCAATTAGGAGACCAACAAAAAATAAAAATAAAACAATAATATTTGGGATGGTACTGTAAAATAAAATGCATGCTATCAGAATAGCTTACGAATATGAGGATATCGGACAATATGTGCAATCATTTGTGTAGCACATGGAAATAAATCGATTCTCTCTCATTCTCTTTTTTTTTTTGTGGGGGGGGGGGGGAAAGATTTTTTGTATGCTTTTGTTTATATCATGCAGGGTTTCCTATCAAATCTAACAGCTATTTCAAAAAATGTAACAAAATGTAATAGACATAATAATATGATGCAATTGAAATATAAATATATTAAATATTTGATTAAATAGGAACAGTTGTATGGAATGATTTTTTTATCTGCGTGTGCGGGCACGATAAAAATATTTCTTTTCATGATTTAGCAGTCAATTTTATGGAGTAAATCATAAAAAAGCCACTCAAATATCATGAAAATTAAGAATGATATCAGCGATAAAGTTTTATTTGTTCTCTAAAATCAGCTAAATGATAAGGGGTTTTCCATAAATTGTCCTTTTTATTATTTTTTTTTAAATTTTTTCCTTTTTTTATTGGTGCGTTAATTTTTCTTAGAAAACCAACACAACGCCTCTATCTCAAGAAAAAAAGACGTGTCCTATTATAAACATTTCATCTAAATCTATTCGTCGACATTCATTAAATACAAACACTTGTGCTAAAAGCCAGTTGGGGAAAACCCTTTATAATTCAGCAGCTTTTAGAGAGCAGCTAAAAATCAGTTCACTCTATCGCCTATACTTTTCTGAATTTTCACAATATTTGAATGAAATTTTTTTAAGGATTGCTCCTAAGAGTTAAATATTAAATCATCACCAAAATCTTTTTTTTTTTTTTAATATATATACATATATCGTGCGTGCATACTCTGAAATCAGCTAAAAATCAGTTCACTCTATCGCCTATACTTTTCTGAATTTTCACAATATTTGAATGAAATTTTTTTAAGGATTGCTCTTAAGAGTTAAATATTAAATCATCACCAAAATTTTTATTTTTTTAAATATATATACATATATCGTGCGTGCATACTCTGAATTTTTTTTTTATATAGCTGCTCATTTTTCATCAAACGTTTAATATACAGTCGAGTCTCTCTATAACGAAACTCCATACATAGAATTTCTCTATATAACGAATTTTTAGAAGAAACGGTCCCCTTTCCGCATGATTACATTGAAAACAGTCTCTATATAGCGAAATATCTATTTCCATATAACGAATTTTTACATAAATTGGTCTTAATTTATTCAGTTTTAAAAAAGCTTCGAAATCATATGGAATCAATTTTTCATCGCTTATTTTTGATTTATCGTTCAGTGCTGAGTTTTTTTTTATAAATATTACTTCTCTCCTTGTTCTTTAAATCCAACAAGTTCATCCCACATCCCACACACCTTTCAACATCCTTCTCAAAACAGAGTCAATTGGATTGATACACATGTAAGAGAGGAATCAATGAGAAGCACATAAGAGAGGCCTTCATATGGAGGAAAATGTTAACGACTATTTTTCGTTCCTTGCTAAAATTTAAGCTTTTTTTTTTTTTTTTTTTTTTTTTTTTTTTTTTTTTTTTTTTTTTTTTGAGAGCGTAACAGTTTTAAAATCAAAACAACAAAAAATTACAGATTTCTTCGTCTGAAATTAATGCGAGTCTTCCTCATTTGATTTTCATTCAGCTTACAAATAAATGTCTGTTCTCTTTTTTGAAACGGCTTAAAGAGTTAAAAAATAAAATGTTAGGTTAATATTTACTTTTAAATATTTCAAATACTTAATTCAAAAGATTAAAAATAATATTTGTTCAAATATTACACATTAAATACGATTTTTAACATCATTCTCTATACATCGAATTTCTCTATATAACGAATTTTTTTACTGGAACGATGGATTTCGTTATATAGAGACTCGACTGTATTTACATTCCAATTGCACTGTACTATTTCTACTACATAGTGTCAAATTACCTGAAAATAGTATTAAATGTGATAGAAAACCTTGCATGATGTAAACAAAAATCATGCAAAAATATTTTAAACTTAAAATAAATAAATAAATAAATAAATAAATAGTCGATGTATTTATATGAATATATGTGTTATTCTTACACGAATAAATACACATATAGTATAATATGCACACATTCTTAAGATATGCAGATAGATAATTTTGTGCATTTTATTTTTGTGGGGAATGATCATAAATATTATTATTTGTAGTCTTTGAACTTTTTGTTTGCCTTGTAACTGTCCTTTTAATTAAATCATCGCTGATAAATATGAAGTCAAACATATTCTTCATAATCCTGAAGTTCTAAAAAAATTTGACAAGTGTACCTTTAAATATTCAACAGAATGTATAAAATTGAAATATAAAATTGAAAGTGTCTGGTGATTAATGGCTATGTGGTGTATATTGCACACCTTATTGACTTATGAAAGCATAAAATATGTTATTTAAAATAAAATTTAAAGTTGGTAAAAGATTACTTGGTTATTATCTGCCGTGTCGATAAGCAGTGTCAATGCGTCATATTAAAAAAAAAAAAAAAAAAAAAAAAAAAAAAAAAAAAAAATCAATAATTACTTCAACTTTTGCCAATTTACTTCGTGCAAATATGGTTCTTCAAAGTAATTCGATAAATATCTTTTAGAAAAAAGTTAATTGATGATATACTACGCTAAACTGTTTTCCGTCGTAATTAATCAATTTTGGAAAAATTCGACTTTACCTTCTTCGAATTTAAAACTTTCATCAAATACGTACGTATTTCCAATTAATTACGTTTATCGAAAAAAATATTACTGCAGCGAAGTTATAAAATAGAAATTATCAGAATATTTGAAATTAGGATAGGATATAATTAGTGCAAAATCAATCCAGTGCATGTATTTCCAGATTTATTAGAAAGTACAACGCTTAGTATGCAACTTTTAATTTTAAAAGAGAGAAAGCAAGAGTAAAGTTGTCCCTAATTAGGTAAATTTTTATGATACCCGGTTAATCATTAAAGTTCTAAAAACAAATACTAATAATAACTGTAATAATTTTCTAATGTGCCCTTTTATAAACCTTCCTTTTTCATTTTATGGAAAATTTTCTTCCTGGGATTATAAAATGCAGCAGAAATGTACTTGTATATCTATAAATTTGTTTGTAATAATTTTATTCAAAATCCAAATAAAAAAATTATTGTTGCGTATGGAAAACCGGATAAAATACCAATAAAATTAATGCAATTTTTACAGCATGATAAGTCTAAGATTTTGTAGACATACTACCTCTGACAAAAAAGTTCGTTGAAGGAATTCAGAACGGACGATCTGGCAACACTGAGAAAACAAAAAACTGCACCTGAATAGAGGCAAGTGTTGACCGTCTTCCCCCACCGTTGTTCAGTTGAGTGTCGTTTATGTTCTGCGTAAGACGTGCTTTACAAAGTGCTTGTTCAGCGTGTTGGTTATTAACTGAAAACAGGAAAATGAGCGAACAAAATATCAGTTTTTAAAGTTTGGTTTTAAGCTTTGCAAGACGCCGAAAGAAATTCATGAGGGGTAGTGCAAATTGAACATCCACCATACTCGCCAGATCTCAATCCTCCAGACTTCTTCTTATTTTCATGACTCAAACTCTCTTTGAAAGAGATTTGGTCATATTGCTGACATACAAGGAAACGTGACGAAACTTTTGAACTCCATCCCAAAAGAAGACTTTTTGCGATTTTTCCAGGACATGCATAGGAGATCTCAGCGGTGCATCGTTATGGGAGATGACTATTTCGAAGGATGGTATGGTAACTTTCGTTAATATTTCATCTACATTAATGTTACAGGAGTATTCACGGAAATTTATTGTTGGAGGTTGTATTTTAAATAGTGTGACATATTTAAAAATAAACTATTTAAGGTCACCTCATAATTGATTTTTATAAATCGATTTTTTAAAATATTAAATGAAAGCCTGTTTAATTATGAATATTTTGACACCTCATTTTTAATCACAAGGCGAGATATTGTAAATTATGTCAATGCACCCACAGCAATCGAACACATAAATGAAAACGTCAAAAGTCATTTTCTCCATGATCACACTTTCTATGTTTTAAAAATGACAAGGCTTTTATTGTATTTGTGATAGAGATTGAAAATTTTTTTGTACATGTTGTTTAGTATATACGTGATAAATTTGCTCATGGAATTAGCCGTCAGTTTTTTGTTATTAAAAAAAAAGGTATATGAAGATATGTTAGATTTCATCGTTTTACACTACATATATTAGCAAAAAAAAAATTACATTAAATGTAACATTAGATGTATCTAAAAATCCGTACTACTTGAATCCATACTTTTAAATATTCTAAGCGCAGTCTTTTGTAATACATATTTGAAAATATAAAAAAAAATAATTAGACAAAAATATTAATATTTAAAAAATTAGAAGAAATTAAAAAAAACTCAAATTTTCTTACACTTTTTAAAAATTTTAATTAAATATGCAATTATTTTATTTACCAGGTGTCCCAAAAGTGACTGATGATTTTAAAATTCAATAACTTGCAAACGGTGACAGCTATTTAAAGAATTTTTGCAGGAAAGTTATGTATAATGTCTGGAGTTTTTTTACCGTAATTTTTTATTTTAGTTCGCATCTCAAACAACAGGTGGCGCTGACGGCGATTGAAGGCCAGGTCGACGCTTCACTCAGCACTGATCACCTGGCCTTCAATCGCCATCAGCGCCACCTATTGTTTGAGATGCGAACTAAAATAAAAAATTACGGTAAAAAAAAAACTCCTGACATTATGCATAACCCTCCTGCAAAAATTTTTTAAATAGCTGTCACCGTTTGCAAGTTATTGAATTTTAAAATCCATCAGTCATTTTTGGGACACCCGGTATATATTTGCTTATTTTCTTTTGCAAAATGTACTTTTAGTTGAACATTGGAATGCAATGAGTTCGTCATTTGAACCATACTTTTTAAATTAATAGTAATAAAAAAACTGTAAATTAACAAATTACCGCGACCATTTGGAAAATGATATTTTTCAAAGGCTAAAATTTTTTAATCATAAATAAATTCTATGTTTAATAAAAAAAAAAAATAATAATAATAAGCAACATTTTTATGATGATCAAAACGTTGCTTACGTAATAACAGAGTCCTACATTACGTACGCCATAGATATAAAATTAATATTCCTGTATTAATCATATACAGATATTAAATGAAATTTTAGTTTTACAATTTTCGGTACTGCCAATTTTTAAGCTCGTAAATATTGCATACTTTCAGTTTTACACCGCTCTTTGCGAATAAAAAAATTTACTTTTAAATGCTATTTGTTTGATACCTGTATCTTAATTTGTTTTTAAATTATTAATTTGTTGTAACTTTTAACACTTTTTTCGTTATCCTAGCAACAAATGTATTCCATTTCGGGATATTAAACATGGACCAAATCACAAAACGAATAAAACCCGGACATCCCAAGGATTCCGGTATGTCTCCGATATCTCTAGGCCAAAAGAAACAACCATTTTCAAAATGGCTGAAAATTTCTGAAAAGGTAAACTGTTCCCTTAATTAACTATTACATATACAATAACTGTTATGAATTGTTAGCTAAACAATTATACACAGCTAGATAAAGTATTGAATATTCATTTATTATATTTATTGGAATAGACATTATCGGTTTATTCGGAAAAATAATTAAGGATACAATAAGATTACAGATCATTCCGGCAAATTTATTTCCAGGTTAATTATCCGTAAACAAAATGTACTTATTATATTTGGACTGTAGCTTAATTACTGTGACACTGTTCTGAAGTCTCCAAAACGATTGAGCATTTGATGTTACAATACATCTAAAAACTTAATCAAAACACGTTTCAATTAACTCTACCAAATAACATGAACAATAGAATATATCATCTATTGTTCTTTTAAGGTATAGTATAGAAATGAATAGGATAGGCGAGGTCACATTTAATCAACGGCTGTCGATAAATGAAAAAATGATGGAAATTTTGATTGGTTGGTGACAATGTGGTTGTTTAAAATTCAAACAAAATATCTTTTAATCATTTCTCGTTATTTATGACATGGATATTGATTATTATTTTTACCATCTTTTGAGTTTGCTGTTTTCTGATGCAAAGTGGACTGAAATTAAGATGTAATCCAATGCTAACCAACTGAAGTGAGCGTCTGTAATAATCAATAGTTTTTATATGTAAAGGATAAACCGATGATACTCCCATGCCTCCCTGCTTTCTCTGCTCACTCTGTTCCGGTATTCTTTTTTGTGAACGTTTGATGCATTCGTGTATCTAAAATATGTCTTAGGGAAATTAATACTTTTAACTTTTTTTCGTATATTCTTTCTTCTAAAGGATGTTTCTATTTTTTACTTACCCATCATACGTAGTATAGGGTAAGTCTTGCAATCGTTTTGAAAATCGAAAAAAATTTTTTTGATGGATTTACACGTTTTTGATACTGGAGATTTCGAAAAACATACTTTTAGAAAAAATTTTTTGCCGTCCGTCTGTCTGTCTGTCTGTCTGTTTGTAAACGCTCTATCTCCCGAACGAATTGAGATAGAGTCTTGCAATTTTGTATGTACTTAGTATGTAAGAATGGGACGAAGCCTATTTAATATCAGTAACCTCGATTATCCAGAACTATTTTTTTCGGACTCTCGAGAAATTCGTTCTGATGAAATGTATAAAAAAATTTTCGAATTTTTTTGTTCTAAGGAATGGATGTAAAAGGCAATAAAATAACACACATTTTGCATATAGAACGAAGTCGATCGGATTATTAGTTGCCGAGATATTTGTAATCTTGTTTTCCACATTCTTCGATTTTTCATGACCCTATATTTCATTTAAATTTCAATTCAGAGGTATATTTTAATTGGAAATGAGACGCTTAATCCGACACAGTTAATTGTTAGTTAATAGAATTATTATTTTTTGGAGTTATAAGGATGTTTCTTTTACGCAGTTTGGTACTACTTGAGTAATTTGGCGTTTTATATAATTTGTCGAAATTGGTACATCAGCAGTTCTTTAATAGAGCATTACTATGCATATTAACAATATTTGAATTTTGTTTATGAATTGCAATGCATTGTATAAATAGTTTTCACATGTTTTATTTTCATATACATATCCATGATGGGTAAGTATTACGGTGGGCCCCAACGACTAGTTTTTACCATCTTTTGAGTTTGCTGTTTTCTGATGCAAAGTGGACTGAAATTAAGATGTAATCCAATGCTAACCAATTGAAGTGAGCGTCTGTAATAATCAATAGTTTTTATATGCAAAGGATAAACAGATGATACTCCCATGTCCCCCGACTTTCTCTTAAGAGGGCCGGTCACTCTGTTCCGGTATTCTTTTTTGTGAACGTTTGATGCATTCGTGTATCTAAAATATCTCTTAGGGAAATTAATACTTTTAACTTTTTTTCGTATATTCTTTCTTCTAAAGGATGTTTCTATTTTTTCATAGTTTTTAAAATATTTCTAAAATCTGTGCTTAATTTAATATTTTATTAGTTAAAAACTGACAAACTGTGAGTAAAATTTTTATACTTCCTATAAAATTAAATATATACTTAAAAAGAGAGAGAGATTTTAAGAAGTGTATACAAAAAATAGAACTGAAAAATATTTATTTCTCCAAGAGATATTTTAAATATGGAATGCACTAAATGCCCATAGACTTTACATTAGAGAGGGCACTGTTAAAACTAATGGTGACACATTGCACCTTTTAGGGGTGAAAGGCTTGTCTCACTGGTGACACCCCTAAAGGAACCAGAATGACACTTTTAATTAGGGTGAAAAGATGGTACCCTTAATCCAAAGTGTATAATAATAAAAAATTAAAAAATATACAAACCGACTTTTGGCCGCCGAAGGATTTGAACTACAACGTCTGATTACAAGCTCAGCGTTCTAACCGCTCGGCCATCGAGCTCACCTTCATTCGCTCATAGCCATAGATTTTACTTGTCGTCACAGAAAACAGAAGGCACACGTCACAGCGCATGCGCATGGTTCCAGTCACCCGATGAGGTGCCACATTGCTGCCAATACGAAGTGTATGGCACCTTATTTAGCTCCAATAACCCAGTAAGAGATCTGTCGGCACTGCAACCACATATCCAAGCCCCTATGGCACCCTAGGTTTCAAATGCCCCTGGTTCCAGTGGACCCTAGGGCCTTTTCACTTCCGGGTCCCAAATGGCACCGGTTTGTCACCTTCACTTTTAACAGTGGGGAGTTCCGAAGATTAATGACCAGCAATCGTAAGCTCCCAAATTTTACCTTTCAAAAAAAATTATTGTTACTGTGCACATTTAATCTAACTATTCGGAATTTTATGTAGAACATCATAAAAGAAATTACTGCAATATACATACCAGATAAAATGGGATTTATACTAAAAATTTATCAAAGATTTTGGCCATCTGTCCCGGGTTAAATGCCCTATTTTATCTAAATAAATACTCCAGCCAGTAGTTCTGGAAGTAGAAAAAAAGTAAGGCTGCAATCTATAAACTAATATGTTATTTGATGCTTGTTTTAACAGATTTCATTAAATATTTATTGTAAAATCTCTAATAAATACAAAATATTTTATCTGCGAAAATATCTGGAAAAATATCGTATTACAAAAAAAAAAAAAAAAAAAAAAAAAAAAAAATTAAGCAAACATAAAATCTCTTCCCCCCCCCTTTTTTTTTAATGATTCGCGACTTTTATGACTTAAATAAAATATATTATAAACAACAACAATAAGAATAACAACAAATGAAAAAAAAAACCCAAATAAAATTGCTAATATCGCATTTAAAGTTTTAAGCTAAAATAAAATAAAGATTAATAAACCCGTGACATGCGTGCTGTATTTTTACACGCATTCCGGAAGATAAAGTTTTCATTTAATACAATAAAAAATTGATATTTTAAAACATACTATTAAGTAATGCATCCCTTGACACACACCTTGATATTGGTCAAAATATCGATTATCTTTTTATTATTATTATTATTAACCGAAAGCTTCTTTAATTGTGAATGTTTTCACATATAATTTTTACCTATATACCATTACCTATACCATTTTTACCTAATTATATAGCCATACATTGTTAATTTTGTTAATAGATCCAGCGCAATGACCCACACAAATAAAAACTTTAAACTGATTCTTATCCCTGTTGTTATTTTTATAAATTGCTTGTTCCAAAAATTCTAAGGCTTTTTTACTAATTTAGATACAGGTTTGAAAAATTTGCACTTTTTCTCCATGGTATATTTAATATTTTTGTGCATGGATTTAACATTCAAGTTTTTATTGTTATATTTTAAAATTGGTTAAATTTGAGAGATAGTTGAATTTATTTTTCATTTTTTACTTTACATGAGAGAAAAAAAATCATATTAAATGTCAAATCTCATACTCTAAAAACCCACACACAGTTTTATATAGTATATTCTAATGAAAAAAATCGAAGTAAAAATATTCGTATTTAAAGAAAAAAAAGTAGAGATTTTAAGAAAGAACTTTTTTAAAAATGTAATTTTAGTAAAATAGGCTGTTCTACAAGCTTTTTAAAAATTTTTATTTAATTTTTAGTATTAAGTATTATGCCCCCACATATTTTACACTATTATTCAAAATTGAAGAGATGGTTTCAAAGGTACTCTGCCCCCTTAATTAAATAATGTTCAGATACATAAAATCAGAAACGGACCAGTCTATCACAACGTGAACGATTTTTACTCTAAAATTATAAAGTAAATTCTTTTCGAAAATTCACTCCAAACCGAGAGATTTTCGTGGATCGATTTCTCATCCGATTATCAGAAGAATTAAAGAATAAACAAACTCAATGGGATAAAAGAAAAATAAGAAATTCTTTTGTGAAGTGGAAATCGAATTTTATTGTTGGAATTGTTCTCTTTAGATGGAAGGGAAAGATAATTAATGAGATGGATTTTTGTTCTTGAAAAGAAAAAAAAGTTCCTTAAAATTAGGATTACTTAAGATTTTAAGAAGAGTTCTGCGGCGTGGTTGAATTGATTATTTATTAAATTTTAAAGTTGAGTTAAATTTGCAATTAGTAGTTTTCTTTATAGGCCGGGAGTTGGCACCAAAGATAGTCACCTCATCGAGTTCACGGCTGAAATTCGAGAATAAGTTAAAATTCTATTTGGATATTAAATCGTATAATCAATCTGCCAAGTCAAATCTTTGTGGAAAACACCTGAAAACTCGATTTTAGCGGTTGATTCGTAGGTTTATCATTGTGTTTTCCTGCTGGCAAAAGTATGAAAACATGAAGGACTGGGAGCAGTAAAAGACAGTGCTAAACCCACGAATCAACCCCTAAAATCGGGTTTTTAGGTGTTTTCCGCCAATATACGACTTGACAGACCGATTGCGATTTAATATGCGAATTAAGTTTTAACTAATTATTAAATTTTAACCATGAACTCGATGAGATGATTGTCTGCGCTGCCGCCTCCCGTCTATTAGGACAGTAAAATATCCTCGTCGGATAACGCGGAGGAAATATTGAAAATAAATTGTGCTTTCAGAAGATAAAATAAACGTAAAAATACTTCCAATTTCGCGAAAAAAAAATTAAGCAGTACCATTTTATTGGAAATATTAAAAATATTATCAGACGTACATCATTTATAAGTATATAACAAATTTTGGAACATACTATTAGACAGCGTAACCTTCTATTAAATAATGTTCAGATACATAAATTCACAAACAAACTTGTCTACCATAACATGAACGGTTTTTACTCTTAAATTATAAAGTAAATTCTTTTCAAAAATTCATTCCAAACCGAGGGATTTTCGTGGATCAATTTCTCATCCGATTATTGGAAGAATTAAAGAATAAACAAACTCAATCAATAGGATAAAAGAAAAAGAAGAAATTCCATTGTGAAGTGAAAATCGAATTTTATTGTTGAAGTAGTTCTCATTCGACGAAAGCAAAAGATAATTAATGAAGTGGATTGTTCTTGGAAAGAAAGAAAAAGTTCTTTAAAATTAGGATTAAGTAACATTTTAAGAATAGTTTTTCGGCCTGGGTTGATAAAGAAGGATAATAATAAAAGCATTTTAGTTATAAAAGGCTTTAAAAATAAGACATTTTTCTTTATATGAATAACATTTATGTTTGGTATTTTTGTTTTAAAGAAATTGATTTTTTATTAAACTTCCAATTTGAGTTAAATTTGCAATTAGTAGATTATATAAAGACCGGCAGCACATGCAACCGCCTCATCGAGTTCACAGCGGAAATTCTAGAAATAATTAAAACTCGATTAGCATATTACATTGCAATCGGTCTGTCAAACCATATCTTGGTGAAAAACACCCCAAAACCCGATTTTAGCGGATATTTATATAAAGAAATACGGGATTAAGTTTATAGTTATCTGATTATATTATTTATGAGAAAAGATATATATTTTTGTACATATCAGTGTTATATCTGCTATAGAAAAAATCTGCCTGAAAAGTCTTGTGTTTAGTTTGTTTCATGTCAAAGGATTTTGTGGAACAGTTTCTTAGTCGCTCATTAAAAGTATCCAAACTGAATAAACTCAGTAAAGGAACAGCAACAAAATCATGAAAGACAAATTGAATTCTTTTATTGTGTGAGATTTTCTTTTTAAACGAAAGCTGAAGATAATCAATAAAGTGAAAATGGGTTTGTTACGATAGTAAAATTAAGATTAACAAGGACATAAAATTAAGATGTTCAAACATAGGAAAAACTCTGCCTGACGAGTCTTGTAATTAGTTCCGTATGATGTGATCTTGTCGATCAATTTCTTTGTCGCTCATCAAAGTATAAAAATTAAACAAACTCAGTAATGGAAGATCGATACAACTGAAAAAGATAAATCTAATTCTTTTATTGTCTGAGATTCTTTTGTTAATCGACACTAAAAATAATCAATAAATTAAAAATAGGTTTGTTAAGACAACAAAAGATTAAGATTAACAGGGACATACAATGAAGGTGTTCAAACATAGGTAAAACTATGCCTGAAAATTCTTGTAATTAGTTCCATATCATGCGATTTTGCGTATAAATTTTTTAGTCACTCATCAAAGTATCCAAAACAGACGTGTCATTAAAGATGAGGCATCAAAATTGTGGGAAACAAATCGATATATTTTACTGTCTGAGATTCTCTTGATAAAGGAGATCTGACGATAATTAATAAAGATTATTAGAGAAATTAATAAAGAAAAATGGATTTCTTAAAAGCTACAATTAAGATTAACACGACATAAATCCAGGTGTTCAAACATAGGAAAATTTCTTCCTGAAAATGGTTTTTCAGGAATATTCTGCTTTTATTTAGTTTGTGTTTATTTAGTTCTATATCAGGGAATTAAGTGGATAAATTTCTTAGTCGCTCATTAAAAGTATCCAAGCTAAACAAACTCAGTGAAAGAGGGGCAACAAAAATAAAAATAAATCGAAACATTTTATTGCCCGAGATTCTCTTGATAAAAGAAAAAAGAAAGACAATCAATAAAGTGAAAATGCATTTGTTAAGACAATAAAATTAAAATTAATAAGAACATAAAATAAAGATGTTCAAGTATAGGAAAAACTCTGCCTGAAAATTCATGTAATTTGTTCCATATCATGTGATTTTGTGGATTCATTTCTTAGTCACTCTTCAAAGTATACAAAATGAATAAGTTAGTAAAGGCAAGGCAACAAAATCACGAAAAACAAATCGAATTATTTTATTGTCTGAGATTCTCTTGATTACCGAAATCTGAAGATAATCAATAAAATAAAAATGGGTTTGTTAGAACATAAAATTAAGATTAACGAGACATAAAAATAAAATTTTCAAATATAGGAAAGAGTCTTCCTGAAGAGTTATTTGTTAGTTAATTCTATGTCATGGGATTTCGTGGATCAATTTCTTAGTCGTTCATTAAAAGTATTCAAGCTGAACAAACTCAGTGAAAGAGTGGTAACAAATCGTGAAAGACAAATTGAACTCTTTTATTGTCTGAGATTCTTTTGTTAAATGAAAGCTGAAGATAATCAATGAAAAGAAAATCGGAAGACAATAAAATAAAGATTAATAAGGGCATAAAATGAAGATGTTCAAACATAAGAAAAACTCTCCCAAGCCTTGTAATTAATTCCAGACCATGTGACTTTGCGGATTAATTTCTTAGCCACTCATCAAAGTATAAAAAAAATAAAAATAAAAACTCAGTACAGGCGGAGCAACAAAATTATGAAAGACAAATCGAATTCTTTCAGTCTAAGATTCTCTTAATAAACAAATCCGGAGATAACCAATAAGAAAAATGGTTTTGTTAGAACATAAAAGTAAGATTAACCAAGACTTAAAACTAAATTGCTGAAATATAGGGAAAACGTTTCCTTAAGAGCTGTGTGTTAGCTCTATGTCATGGGATTTTGTGGATCAATTTCTCAGCCGCTCATTGAAAGTATCCAAGCTGAACAAACTCAATGAAGGAAGAGCAAAAAAATTGTGAGAAACAAATTGAAACCTTTTAGTGTCTGAGATTCTCTTTTTAAACGAAACCTGAAGATAATCAATTGAATGAAATTGATTTTGGCAAGACAGTGAAATTAAGATTAACATCGACATAAAATGAAAATGTTGAAACACAGGAAAAACTCTGACTGAAAAGTCTTGTAATGAGTTACTGATTAATTTCTTAATCACTTATCAAAGTATCCAAAATAAACAAACTCAGTAAAGGTGGAGCAACAAAATTATGAAAGACAAATCGAATTCTTTCACTATCTAAAATTCTCTTGATAAACGAAAGTTGAAGGTAATCAATAAAGTAAAAACGTATTTATTAGAAGATAAGATTAATAAGACATAAAATTAAACTGTTCAGACTTAGGGAAATCCCTTCTCGAAATGTCTTGTATTTATTTAGTTCTATATCATGGGATTTAGTGGAACAAACTCAGTAAATGAGTTCCAATAAAATTGCGAAAGACAAATCGAATTCTTTTATTGTGTTGAGATGCTCTTGTTCAAAGAAAGCGGGATATAATCAGTAAATGGCAAGTGGGTTTGATAGAACATAAAATTAAGAAAGGGAAAAATTACCAATTCGGAAATTCAAAACATGATAAAACTATATGGGGCTTTGGAAATATGTAATACACACACATATATGTATATACATTAATATCATTTTAAAGAAGTAAATTTCACCTCTTGAACTGTTTGAAAATTATTTAGAGGTTTATAGTACTGCGAACATTAATTCAATATTATGGACGATGCTTAAAAGGTGGTATTTTTCGAAGGAATTACCGAATATTTTTCATTAACAAACTCATTTAAGATGTTTTGTATACTAATTGCTCTTTCTGGCTTTGCGCTATACATACCGGGTGTCCCAAAAATGACTGATGGATTTTAAAATTGAATAACTTGCAAACGGTGACAGCTATTTAAAAAAATTTTGCAGGGGGGTTATGTATAATGTCAGGAGTTTTTTTTTTACCGTATTTTTTTTTATTTTAGTTCGCATCTCAAACAATAGGTGGTGCTGACGGCGATTGAAGGCCAGGTGATCAATGCTGAGTGAAGCTTCGACATGGCCTTCAATCGCCGTCAGCGCCACCTATTGCTTGAGATGCGAACTAAAATAAAAAATTAACGGTAAAAAACTCCTGACATTATACATAACCCTCCTGCAAAAATTTTTTAAATAGCTGTCACCGTTTGCAAGTTATTGAATTTTAAAATCCATCAGTCATTTTTGGGACACCCGGTATATATAACCATTAAATGTAATACAAATTACCACATTAAGACATGGAAAACATATAATATATACATGTAAATGTTCTGATTCCTAACAAAATCGCGCGTATGAATCGGAAAACAAATTAAAATTTAAAAAATGCAGTATTATTTATTTATTTATTTATTTTTGTCAAATCACGAAATGAACTGTTTTGGAAGCACCGTCTGGAATTATAAAGAATCTTGGTTGGTTATTATGAATTAGTACAATTGCACCAGTAATTGTACTAAAAATGTGTATTAAAATAAATACAGATTGCTAAATGGTACACTTAAAAACAGTATATTTAAAATATGCTTAAAAATTATCAACGTTTCGTAGCGCTTCTGTGAACGTTGTCAGGATAAAATAGAAATTTATAATAATAGAATTCTATTTCATCTGGACGACGCTCACAGAAGCGATACAAAGCGTTGGTAATTTTTAAGCGTATTTTAAGTATACCATTTAGCAATCGGTATTTATTTTAATATATATTTTTAGAATCTTGGTTAGTAAATCTACAATTTAGGTCGAGAAATTTTTAAGTCCAAATAATTAAAATTTTATTTCCGAAGAACACAAACCTACACAAACATTAAAAAATAATAAAAAGAAGCATCCTTTTTTATAAGGAAAAAATCGAATTACTATATTCATAGAGATTATCTTCTTCGAAAGAAATAAGACATAATAAATGAATTGAAATGGGGTGTCTAAAATTTTAAAATTAGGAGCAATTATCGTACGGGGAGAACGTAATTATGTAGGGCATTAGACATTAAGTTAGAAATATGTCGATTTCATTGAAATTCTGTAATAATACATTTCCGCTGCGTATGAACGGTGAGAACAAAGATTGATGGAACGTGGAAAGTATTGGAAATTCCATAAAGTACCATAAGAAAATTAACGGAATGTCAGGGGAGAGGGGGGAATAAAAGTTTTTCTTATGCTAAGTGAAGGGCAAAAAAAAGTTGGATAATGACAAATAATAGGATAACAGTAAAAATCGAAACAATAATACAAGATTGTACAAAATTATCATTGTGCGCGCGGCAGCGCGCTACAATAATATGATTGAGCGGTAATGCTTAAGCATAGGAAAGCGCAAAAACACGGATTTTTCAATTTTTCTTTTTGCAATAACTAACTAAATAATCCAATTTTGATGATTTTTTTTAAATGTTTGTCTGACCAAGAAGCACAACATAGCACAAAAATTATTTTTTTTTTTATGGCATACTGTAGGTGTACTGTAGAGTATTCTGAAAATCGGACAAAAATTTTGTGTCACAGCACTTTTCTCGAAAACTACTAAAGATAAAAACTTAATTTTTTTTTTAAACAAAAGACAAACTTTTTATCCCGGGGTAGTCATCGACAAAACGTTATTTCGCTGGGCGGTTTTTCTGAAATTGCGTATTTTCCAAACTTGGTCATAAATGGGTATATCTAACGTTCTATTGCAGATAGAATGTTGCGGTAAAGTTTATTTTAAAGATTTTGCGATGCTAATTAATCCTGCAAAAATTCATAGCTTTACGTTAAACAGTTTTTTTACAAGATGAAATAAAAGAATGGCAGTCATCAATCTAAGGTACTTGTGATCATCGGAGAGAAAAACCAGTAACACTATTCGATTAAGCATAAAAAAAATACAGAATGCTTTTTTTTCTCTTATTTTTAACTTAATTTTTTAACGAATTATGAATTTTTTTGAAATTTTTGACATGCTGATTTTTGTCATTTTTTAACACTAGAACGCCCGGATGGAGTCGATTCGACTCCAATCATGTAACTAAATTTCAATTCGAACCAGAAAAATTTTCTTGAAATAATTTAAATCTAATCCACGCAAATTTACGTTAAATAAATCAATTAAATAATTTTGAATAAAAATTCTGGTGAGAAATATTATTTTCAAACTTGAGTAGAATTTCCGGGCGTTCTAGTGTTAATGAATCATTTACTGAATAATTATGCACGGTGTCTAGCCCTGGTGGCTGTTAAATTTGATTTTTAATTTTAAATTAGGCAATTTTTTGCACCATACCAAATTTATATTTTATCCATTTTTTTCATTTATTTATATTTTGTTTTTAGCACAATGGCATCAATGGCAAAAATGCCTGGCATACCTGTCAAATATTGGGGCCCTGTACTTCAACAAAGTGTATTTACTATAAGTATATACCGTATTTATTCTAATAGAATGCGCCCTCTAATAGAGCGCGTCTTCTAATAAAGTACGCACCTTGGTACTGATTGAAAAAATAAATATACGGAAACGATATAGTAGATAAGTAGAAAACGATTACTTAGATGCATTATCGAGGATTCTCATCGATCAAAATAGAGATATTCTATCGAAGCGATGGAGTGGCGATGCAACAACAGTTTCAAATTTTGAACAATGTACCACTCCTGTAAACTATAGCGCCAAGGATATGCACACTGTTAAAAATCTGCTGCATTTTGCTGCAACGCACTCTCCTGCTTGTATAGAAAACGGTTACTTGGCCGTGAAATGGCGCTTTTTCATTGGTTGGAATCATTGTAAACGCGGCAGCGCGCAACAATAATATGATTGAGCGATAATGCTTAAGCATAGGAAACCGCAAAAACACGGATTTTTCAATTTTTCTTTTTGCAATAACTAACTAAATACTTATCCAATTTTGATGATTTTTTTTTAAATGTTCGTCTGACCAAGAAGCACAACATAGCACAAAAATTATTTTTTTTTTATGGCATACTGTAGGTGTACTGTAGAGTATTCTGAAAATCGGACAAAAATTTTGCGTCACAGCACTTTTCTCGAAAACTACTAAAGATAAAAACTTAATTTTTTTTTTAAACAAAAGACAAACTTTTTATCCCGGGAACATTTTTTATTTCTATATATAAAATACAAAACAAGTTGTGCAGTATCCCAGTGGAATATGGAAAAATAGAAGGACTAGTGAAAAATGCTCCAAGGAGCAGTGCAAAAGCAGAATATGATTTTAATTGAGCATTAAAAAGTAATGGACAAGTGCTTCTGTTAATTACTGAGCATGAGGAAGGATAAGGGATCCCTTCTTGGCTACAACTCTTTTCAATGCCAACTTTGAAAAAATCATATTTGCGCTTTTTCCGTGAAAACAAATCAGTCGCAGTTACTATAAAAATGTATAGTGTAAAGACGTAACCAGTAAAGATGCAGCTTAATTAGACATAAATGTAAAGGAAGGCGACATAATGCCAGATACCTAGTTCCTGCAGGTATCACATTCATGCACTGCCACCAAGCATACCCTAAGTGTATAATTGCACAGAAAATTGATTTGTAGTATAGTGCAGAGTGAACAGTGCAGTTAACATCAGAGATGTAGTACAGGCTATACGCTGCACACCTTCTGGACTTTTTAATAGAACACCATATACCCTCTGTTTTTCAAGAAAGCTTATAGTATACACATTCTAGAATATCCCTCTGCTTAGAGCATATATCTTATGTTATTTTAATGACTACACCCTTGGTTAACATCTAAAGCACGGTAGAAAATTCTACTAAAGAACCGCAAATTTCTTTTGTATGGAAAAAGCGCAAATATGATTTTTTCAAAGTTGGCATTGAAGTGAGTTGTAGCCAAGAAGGGATCCCTTATCCTTCCTCATGCTCAGTAATTAACAGAAGCACTTGTCCATTACTTTTTAATGCTCAATTAAAATCATATTCTGCTTTTGCACTGCTCCTTGGAGCATTTTTCACTAGTCTCGATAATGCTTCTTGTTTAAACAACACACGAAAAAAAAAGTAAATTATGAGCTTAAATCTATTGTTTACAATACTTTATTACATTCATCCTTGGATATTAATAGGGTCAGGAGGAGTAATTATGACCACTTTGTACATTTTCAACATTACTATTATTATTTTTTTTTTCTATTTGTAACATCGGAGTTAGATTGGAAATTGTTTTCCAGATCAAAAAACTGACTTTCACTTCATCTTGAAATCAATTACATGACATTTGAAAATTAAGATGCTAATATTCCTATTTTTATATTCTCTGTCGATGGCCGTGTTTACAGTTGAAAGTACTAAGGATTAAAAGTAATTTAATACTTTTTGAATTAATTTTTTTTCATCTTTTAAAATAATTTACTCATAGTGTAATTTTAAGTTTATCTTTTTTTTTAAAGCAGAATATAGCATTCTACTTATTTATTTGTTGAGTGTTCAGATCAATTCCCTTTAATTATTACATTCCTTACTTAATAAATAATAATTTTTTCTGAATAACGTATTATTAATTTTTACGTATGTTTTGAAAGCTAATTATGCACAATAAAGCAGGCATTTAAATTAAAATAAACAATACATGTTCCATTTTCTTTCATCATTTGTAAAATTCACAGTTTACTATGTATTTTTAAGTACAGATCCACATTTCTAATTAAAAAAACTACCGAAGCCCTGTTATTTTGCAGTGTTAACAATAGTAGCATATCCCCTTGTCCCATATACCATAATATTTGAATTTCATACTTTATTTGCAAAATTTACAGCAATTGTTTCTTCATCAAACAGAAATTTGCAGCATATTAGCGACACCTGTTGATCAATTTACACCAGAATGCAAACATTATCAATTCATGTCAAGGACTAACTAACTCTGTAATTTCATGGAAATCCGTTTGTTAGTTATTCAGATATAGCAGTTACGTGAACCGTAAAAAAATGCAGCATTGCAGCGCTAATTGATCAATTTAATAATTATTGATTTATTTATATCAAAAATTAATCGGTATCAATTCATATTAGTGATTATCTGAATGTAAATTTATATTATATTCTGTGTATTAGTTCTTGAGATAGAGCGCTCACAAGATTTGTCAAATACAGACGAACAGAATCACAGATTCCCAGACAGACATGCTGTAAAAACATGTTTTTCGGGTTCTCTGACCCCCCCCCCCTAAACGTGTAAATCCGTCGAAAACCGGAATTCGAAAATTTCCTTGAATCCAATACTTTCTTCTTGTAAAGATAGAAGGAAACAAAAAGACGTATATCCTCTGACAAACAAATTAAAATTAAATAACATTGGTATTATTTTATTCCTTAAATTACAAAATGAACTTTGTTGATAGGCTCTAATCTACCTCAAGGCACAGAATATGATAATTTCAAAAATTCGAGTGCAGTTCGTTTCGAGCCCAGGGATTTAGCAAATTCCTTTTCCTTCGATCCGAAGAAATACTCATTCTAAACAAATTCACGGAAAAGGGGGAATTTTTTTTTTTTTTTTTTCAGGATGCACAAATTGAATTACTTTGTGTCCTTCGGCAGATGAAAGAGTGTAATGAGTGAATTGAAAATAGGATCTCAGCATAATTTAAAATTAGCATTAAGTAATACTTTGGGTAGAAAATATCATTATACAGATCGAAAGATGTTCAGGGAGGAGAAAATTGATGTTACAGCCTTTTCAAAGGAATTGTAATCAAAGAGAGAAAAACTACTTTTTTTGCTTTTCCTTTTAAGGATGTTTTCAACTGCTCTACTCATCAACCGAAAAACGTTTGGCACATTTACATATTCATTTTTCAACGGAAAGACATAATTGATATAACAGAAAGAATAATTGGTATACGTGACTGTGGAAGCGATTTGGAATTGAACTCGGTTTTCCATTTTGTGATTCATAAATTACCTATTGAGTTATAAGCGATATTGGATCTCAGTTTGACTGTTTTTTTCTGCTTTTGTCGGGAAATTTGGTTCAAAACGACAACTTTGACAGTATTTCCCAAAATATTTATTGTGTTTGCCAAAAAACGGGAAACTGAGTGCGATTAGACAATTTCTAAAAAACTAAAAATGCCTACTAATTTCATGCATTTCAGAACAAAAAAAAAAAAAAAAAAAAAATTGTAACTTATGTCATAAAGTTGCCCTTTTTGATTTAAAAACAGCTTTAACTAAGAAGTAATGTTCGTGGTCAAAAAGTGTTTAGTTTTAAGTTTGAGAATTTGCAGTGCAGTAAAATTTTGTGATTTATTTTCCGCCCAATTCTTGTTAATATAGAGTTTCAATGTTTTAAGCAAAAATCTGGGACATTTACGTAATTTTTAAGAAGGGGAATTCTACAGGATTCTTTTAATTCATTACTTATTATTATTATTATTATTATTATTATTATTATTATTATTATTATTATTATTATTATTATTATTATTATTATTATTATTATTATTATTATTATTATTATTATTATTATTATTATTATTATTAGAAAAAACATTTTAATAAAATATTAAAAAGAAATATCGAAATATATTTTTACACAATTATAAAATGAAAAAAATTCAATGAATGAAAGGGTAATGTATTTTGTCGCGATTATAATTAAATTGCATCATAATACATTTTAAGTAAAAATATGGAATATTTTCGTCATTTTTCGTACATATACCGAGTAATCTCTATTCATTGTTAATAAATTAATTATTTATTTCATATTGTTGTTACTGTTATTTAAAAAATGATTTCAAAAATAGTAAAAAGAATTTTTTATACGTTTAAGTCCATCTAATAAGCAAATCACATTTTCAAAATTTCATTAAAGGGTAATCTATACAATCGTGGTTATTACTTTATTGCTTCTAAATTCACTTTATGCAATTTTTTTTTTTTTTTTTTTTTTTTTTTTCTTAGGATGCACAAATTGAATTATTTTATGTTCTTCGGCAGATGAAAGAATGTAATGATTGAATTGAGAATAGGATCGCCGAATAATTTAAAATTAGTATTAGGTAATACTTTGGGTAGAAAATATCATTATACATATTGGAAGATGTTGAGTTAGGAGAAAATCGATTTTATCGAATTTTCAAAGGGATTGTAATCAAAGAAAGAAAAATTAATTTTTTTTTACTCTTTCTTTTAACTACGAATTAATGTTTGTATGTACAGTAAAATCTTGTGATTTATTTTGAACTCTTTTCCTGTTAACATAGAGTTTCAAAGTTTTAAGAGGCCACTTGAGTCATTCAAAAAGACTCGGATGATTATGTTAAGTCTATGGGGCCATTATTTTTAAGTATCTCGCGCAAATTTTATATTTTAACAAGTTTTTCTTCCTTTTTTGCATAGGATAATTGAGGACGATATAAAGCCGGGATCGTTTTTATTTTTTCGATTATGGTTATATATATATTTTTTTTTATATTATGATGGTTTCAATTTCAGAACCGATTCCGAAATTTAAAGTAATTTTTTTAAGAAAAGTTCGAAACCAAAATAGAAAAAGTAAAAACTAGCTCGGTTGTAGATTGTAGTCAGCTATTTTATGTAAAATAAATAAATAAATAAATAAATAAATAAATGAGCGAGATATTTGAAAATAACGCCGCCATAGATTTAACATTATCATTCGGATCCTTTTGAGTTACTGATGTAAGCTCTTAAGCAAAAATCTGGGACTTTTACGCCATTTTTCAGAAAAAATAAATAAATTCTACAGGGTCCTTTCAATTCATTATTACTATTAACATTATTATTTAAAAAAGTATTTTAATAAAATATGAAGGAGAAATATCAAAATATGTTTTTACACGATTTTAAAACGAGTTAAATCCTTTATAATTCTTTTAAAGAATTCACAATTGCGTTAAAGGGAAATAGATTTTATTGCGATTATAACTTAATTGCGTCTCAACACATGCTAAGCAAAAATATAGGATATTTTCGCCATTTTTCGGAAAATAATATATATCATATCCTCTCTATTCATTATTATCGAATTCCTTATTTATTTGATATTGTTATTACTGTTATTTGAAAAATAAATTTAAAAAGTCGTAAAGGGAAATATTTTTCGCACGACCAGGTCCATCTAATAAACAAAATTCATCACAATTTCAAAATGTCATTAAAGAGTATTCTATACTGCTGCGATTATTACTTTATTGCTTCTAAATACACTTTATGTAAAAATCTGAGATAATTGAGAGGGTATAATCCTAAAAGTCATACAACTTGTGTTTTCTTGGGAATTTTAAAGAAACAATTAAATTAAAATGTTCAGAAAAAGTAGAATTTTAGCATATAAAACAAATTAATACTTTAACAATTCTGAAGCTTCAAGAGTCGTGAGATCTCTTAAAATTATATCTATATTGTAAAGGCCAAACGTATCTGTGCGTAACGCATACGACATTTTGCGAATGGCAACACTTTTTCCTGCAATTTCGGTTTTGAAATTTTTGGTTATTGTAAATTTTACACTTCTAAACATCGCGCATTTTAAATTTTTACACCGTCGTATAGAGAAAAAATGCACTTTCAAATGCAATTTCTTTGAAAGCTGTATCTCAGTTTATTTTTGAGATATTAATTTTTTTATATAGTTTTTAGTACCAATTTTGTAGTTGTGGCAACAAAATCACTCAATTTTCTCTTAAAACCAATAATAATAATTTAAAAAAATTGACATTAAAATGCGTATACTATCTTTAAACTATCGTTTGTTATAAAATCCGGTGAATTTCGGTTTTGTTTCGTTTTATAATTTGGATAATTAAGTTTTATAATATTTTGTTAATTTTAGCTAAAAATAATACTTGTTAGAGAGTTAGATTGACCAATATAAGATGCATTTTTTACTGTAACTAATTTTGTATATTTATTATAAATCAATAAAACAGTTCTCACTTAAAGATTTTTTTTCGTCGAATTTCGACGGGTTCCACCTCGTTCTTTTAAAAGCTAAAAATACATGCTGTAACTGGAAAATAAGTTAAATTAAATAACATTGGGATTATTTTATTTTTTAAATTACAAAATGAACTCTGTTGATAGGTTCCAATGTACCTCAAGGCATAGATTATGGTAATTTAAAAAATCCGAGTGCAGTTCTTTTCGAGCCCAGGGATTTAGCAAATCCCTTTCTTCTCCTTAGAGGTCTGCACGGGCCGGGCCGCGGCCCGAAGCCCGAGCCCGGCCCGGCCCGCGGGCCGGGTTCGGGCCGATTTCCAATAATGGCATTCGGGCCGGGCCGGGCACGGGCCTTACTTCTGAAGACTCGGGCCGGGCCGGGCCGGGCCTAGTCACTAATCTTTCGGGCTCGGGCCTTAATTTTTTTGCTGGACGGGCCGGGCCAAACTTTTTTTTTCCGTTCGAAGCCGAGACTGATTCCATTCTTCCTAGTTTTCATGGACCAAAATAATAAGTTCCTATTGAATCTTCCTATATGAAAATCCTTTTCTCGACTTTTTATAAATCAGTAATATTTGGCTTTGTCGAAAAATGTTTGCAAAAAAGGCATATACTTTTAAGCCGTCATTATTCTACAATTAAACATTAGAATTTATTCCTTTTAAAGAATCGTAGATTACTAGGCGTTTTAAAATAGAATTAAACACACACACACACACACAAAAAAAAAAAAAAAACATGATTGTGACGGAATTTTTTTTAAACTGAAAACTGAAAGTTTCTTTTAAAATGTTCATCCATGCAAAATGAATACAACAATACGGGAGAAAAAAAATATATTAAACATTTACATCTGTTAAGAAGGGAATGTATTTTTTTTTTTTTTTTTTTCGTTCCTAAGCGATTTCGTCTTTGGAAATTTTACCATATACCGCTTTTTCGACTTTTTGTCTCCCTTACAGGGAATATGGATTAATAATACTAGTGATAACTGAAACATTTACATACAACAAACAGAGATTCATTTAAAAGCGTAAATATCGCAGCCTACGGCACTTCTGCATAAATGGAGATTATAAACATGAAAAAACAAGTTGGAAATTGCACGTGAAGCGTAGCAAATGAGGTGCGTTCGTACGATAACGAAGTTTTAAAAATATCACTCTCATATAGCAATCTCATAAAACTGTAAATAATTACAATTAAAATGCGCACCAAACAATGTTCTCCCTATACCATTATGCAATGGAATACTTTTGTGTGGCCTTGTAAATCAATAACAAATATTCTTTGTACCACAGATTACGCAAAATGTATATTATAATATCTATTTTATAGATGCATATCAGTTTTATTACGTTCGAATGTGTGTAACACCATTAAAATGCGCTTGAAACATTTTCCCCCTTTAACCGTAATGTAACGGAATACTTTTGATTGTCCCTGTAATTGAACTACGCATCCGATTTTGATAAAATTTGAAATAACTTGACAAAATTATGTAATAATTTTGTATTTAAAATTTCAAACGATTAAAATGCCTTTGAAACAGTTTTCGCCATTGATCGTAACGTAACGGAATCCTTTTGATTGTCCCTGTAATTGATCTATGCATCCGATTTTCTCAAAATTTGAAATGACTCGACAAAATTATGTAATAATAATATATTTTAAATTTCAAACGATTCGGTTGGGTAGTTTCTGCGTTGTTATATGCGGACGGACGGACTGAACAACAACAATAGGTGCTTCGTATATACATAATTACGAACGCACCTAAAAAGACTAATATAATTTTTTTTGGTCAGAACTCTTCCATAAGATTAAAGATCAATGTTCTGTAGAAATTCACTTGAGCCGGGCCGGGTTCGGGCCGAATTTTAAACTTTTTTCCGGACCGGGCCGAGCTCGGGCCGAAATTTTAACTTTCGGGCCGGGCCGGGTCGGGCCAATATTTTTTTCGTTCGGGCCGGGCCGGGCTCGGGCCGAAATTTTAACTTTCGGGCCGGGCCGGGTCGGGCCAATATTTCTTTCGTTCGGGCCGGGCCGGGCCCGGGCCGAAATTTTAACTTTCGGGCCGGGCTCGGGCCTGGAAATTTCGGCCCGTGCAGACCTCTACTTCTCCTTCCATCAGAAAAAAATCCCATTCTAAGCAAATTCATTAGAAAAAAAGTTTTTTTTTTTTTTTTTTTTTTTTTTTTTTGGATGCACAAATTGAATTATTTTTTTGTCCTTCGGCAGATGAAAGACTATAATGAGTGAGTTGAAAACAGGATCTCAGCATAATTTAAAATTAGCATTAAATAATACTTTAGGTAAAAAATGCCATTAAACAGATTGGAAGATGTTGATTTAGAAGAAAATCGTTTTGCCGAATTTCCAAAATAATTGTAATCAAAGAGAGAGAAATTACTTCATTTGTTTTTTCTTTTAACTAAGAATTAATATCTGTTAGGTAGTACACTGTAAATATGTGAAACACATTTGCAACACAAACTGAACATAAAATTAACACTTCTAACTAAAACTTGGCTGTGTTGTGAATATGTTGCGAATGTTTTGTGCAAAAAAAAAAAAAAAATAATAATAATAATAATAATAATAATAATGTGCAAAAAGTGTTCCTAAAAATTACAACAGGAGGAAATGTATTTTGACCACAATTACAACACAAAAAACATTTCGCAACATAACACAAAACAACACAACACAAAAACAATTCGTAAATTTGGGGACAAAAAGTGCTCCGAAACGTGTTTATTCTTGTGTTTGAGAATTTGCGTATGAGAATTTGTGTAGTAAAAGCTTGGGACTTATTTTTCAGCCATTTCCTGTTAACATAGAGTTTCAAAGCTTTAAAAAATCTGAAACATTTGCGCCATTTTTTCAGAACGGGAATCCAACACAGAGTCTTTTTAATTCATTATTGTTGATTATTACTAGCAAAAGTCATGCTTTGTTTGGATTCGCGAAGCATTATTTTATAAAACAGATCTTTGAAAGTAACAATATTTTTTTTATTATTATTATTTTTGTATCTTTATTAAACAAAAGCGTTATTTTATGTTTTGGCGCATTTTAATTTTTTATTTATGATGTAAAGCTGGCATAATAAGATATTTTCGAAGCAAACTTTTACAATTTTTTTTTTAAATTTTCAACTAAAAGCTCTTTTAAAGATGTTTTTACAATTTCAAGTAGCCACTGGTGTTTTTTAATTGTTTGAAATATGCATGTTTCCAATCTTTGTAATCAACATCCGATAATCTCTGATAGCTATTTTAGAATATTAGCTATATTTGAAGAAAGCTTGAAGAAAGTTACTTCTTCAAAATCCTATTTTCTGAAAAAAACATTTGAAATCTGCTTTCGTTGATACTATGAATTTTTAACTGTAAGACATTTTATTTTAATTTCTTCGTTTTTATACATGTTAGCGTATGAGAATTGTTGTAATTCTCTCCGCGTGGGAGAACTTTTTACTTTCTGCGAATGGCAACTCAATTAATGGAATTACCTTTTAACGAAGCGCTCTCTCATTCTCGCAGTGACGTTTTCACGGATAATTATTGTTGTGTTTGCGAACTTATTAAAGTCTTATTTTTCTATAAATCCTTCTGATTAATGAGTCGATATTATTTAGCCACAATACGACCTTCGCAAAAATATTTATAAAGAGCTTGAACCAACAACTTCACGCAGATCTTTTAATTTTTCATTTATATAACAAATTTAAGAATTAATTTTATTTGTTTACAATTATTTTGTTGCCAGTTTACAAAAAAAAAAAAAAAAAAAAAAAAAAAAAAAAAAAAAAACATAATACAATTTTTTTTAAATGTTTAAGTGTCATCTGTGCAAACGATTTTGCGGGATAATGAAAACATGTTTTATTTAATAAATTAATCATGATTCTATCTATAATTATTTACTCCACGATTTTAACTTTTTTTTTCTGAAAATATACGCGTTTCATTTTTTATTTATTTGCTAAAATGCGTCCGTATTGGAAATGCATGTAAAATAAATTAATTAAAATAATAATTTTTTTAACGTTTTACTGTAAAAAAATTATATTCTGCAAATCTACAGATCATAATTTATTTTTGTGTTTAATTTGAAGTTAAAATTTTGAATAGTTTTTTGTAAAGCGTACGACAAATTGTAATTTGAGTGGACTAGTAGAGGATTCGCTTCGCTCATCCTAATTATTGTTGTTTATTAATATTATAAATGAAAAAGGATAAAATATGAAAGAGAAATATCAAAATATATCTCTTTCACAATTATAAATGGAATAAAATTCATTATAATTCTTTCAAAGAATTTCTAAATTATATTAAAACAATATATTTTGTCGCGTTTATAACTTAATTTCATCTAAATACACATTAACCAAAAATATGGAATTTTTTTCGGAAAATTATATGTTTAGAGTCCTCTCTATTTATTACTAAGAAATTGCTTTTTTATTTGATATTGCTATTATTGTTATTTGTAAAAAAGATGTAAATAAATAGCAAAGGAAAATATTTTTTCACATGTGTTGAATATCTAATCTACAAAATTCATCACAATTTCAAAATTCCATTAAAAGGTAATCTATACTGCCGTGATTATAACTTTATTGCTTGTAAATACACTTTAAGCAAAAATCTGAGATAATTTCGCCATTTTTCGTAAATCGATGTGTACCTAGTTTTCCTTATTCCTTAATTCCGAAATTAATTAATTATTATTATTTTCATTGTTGTTGTTGTTATTATTCGAAAAATAAAATAGCGACAAATATTTTTTTACACGATTAGGACCATTTAATAAATAAAATCCATCCCAATTTCAAAATTCTATTAAAAGTCAATTTACTTTAATGTGATTATAACTTAATTGAAGCCAAATACACATAAACCCAATCGCGCTCGTCGGCCAAATTGTTCGGAGTTATCCGTGGCTTTCTTTAAATCTTGGATATCCTCCTATAAATACGGGTTAGGTTCCCTTATAACCCCATGGAGGTCACTCTTAACCCCCCCCCCCCCCGCCATTGAGCCTATATTCCTCGTGCAAATAATCGGCCGTCATCAATTATACAGAATTAAAATAATTTTTTCAAGGGGCTGGGCCAATAAACAAAATGACAAAACTTTTAATGAACCCGATAAAGTATCAACTACTTTTAATGAATATGACTTTTGCGAAAATAAGAATAAACAGTTCGCCACAAACCGATGTTATTTTGACAACATCATACAGGAATGCAACATGTCCACTGTAATAATCTGCATCTGAGTCGTGTTTAATTTTTTTCAGCAGACTCGTGAAGGGCTGAGATCAGGCTTGCATTTTTTTTCCTACTTTGTCGAACCGGGCCAGAACTAAATCTATTTGTTCTCAGGATGAGTAGGGCAGACAACATGTTTTGCTAAAAAAATAATAATAGTGATAATGAACTTCTGTTAACGTAATCTTTGGAAATATACCTTAATGTGGTTTTCAATTTCTCTGCTCAATAATACGAAACTTTGGCACATTTTCTGACTAATTTTTATCTGTAAAGATTTAAAATTGACAAGCCTGACTATCGAAACGATTTGGAATAAAATAGCGTTTTCAATTTTTGATAAATAAATTACTTGTTGAAATAGAAACGATTCTCGTCTCAACTTCAAGTTTTTCTCCTTTTCCGAGATGTCGCTTCCGGAAATTCTATTCAAAACGCTATTTTTAACAGTATTTTCTCAAAGATATATATTGCCTTATTTAAAAAAAATGGATAACGCCATTCGACTACATAGTTTCTGGATGAAAACACTTGTTAATCGTATGCGTTTCCGAAAAAAAAAAAAAAAAGAATTCGGAAATATATCAGGAAGTATTTCTTTTGTATTTGACAAAAGCCTTAATAAATGACGGAGAAATATTTTCAGAAATTATTTTATTTTATACATTGTCAGGTTCCTAGAAGACATCTGCCCTGAATTAGAAAGGAATAACATTTCCTTATCTGAATATTTTATGTATTGTGGGTTGTGTATCCGTGAAGCTCGAAATACCTTTCTTTCTTTTCTATAATAACGAATGACAGATGTTGACACAGGTGTGCAGATGACGCACTCGTTGATGAATGAAAGTGATGGCCGCGGGGCGTGCCTCAGCTGTCATCTAGCTATTGGAGTAATGTGTAAACAGTAGATGTCATGACTCAAGGTTGGTATGCGGAATTGAATCAATGGAGGAACTCTAAGAGGCCCTGCTGGGGGAAGGAAGATCTCTGACAAGGTCAACTCTGGACTGAGAGGTTAAACAGTTCTCGCTTGGCGTTGAGACCGATAGGTCGCTCAGGATTTGTGGTCCTGTTGGATAGTGTATATTTTGAGCGTGGGACAAGGCGTCCCGGTGGATAGTGTTATAGGCCGAGAAGTGAGGCCTAGTACCCTTGTGTATTGAGATTCTGCAGTAATCTCTGATAAAGCGTATACAACGTGCGTTGAGTGTGAGGAAGAAAGTGTAAGCTGAACGGTACACAACCAACGTTTAGTGTAGTTAATTTAATGTTGAACCGGATCATCTACATCCGAGTTGTAATTGTAAATAGTTGTAAATATAGTTTCTTGTGTACATATCTATATCTTAAATAAACTGTTAGTTCAGTTCATTAACAGCGTCAGTGTTATTTTACCCAATCCTCACAGCAGGTGACCGATATCACCCATTAATATCGGTGGTGGCAGCTAAAACTACCTAGGACATTCTTCGATGTTTTGTGGACTGAGAGGAGCGTCCGACAAATTGTTGGCAGCGTCGGGATAGAATCGCCTGAAACCAGTGACCAGCGAGCCGTGTTGCAGTCTGTTAATGCCAGAGTATCCAGTGGAATTCTTGTGTGGTCGTGCCATATCGTCGAGTATGTGCTAAAGCATCGTGCCGGATCGTCGATTGTATGCTAAAGTGTCGTGCCGTATCGTCGAATGAGTGTAAAGTGTCGTGCCGTAGCGTCGAATGTGTGTAAAGTGTTGTGCCGTATCGTCGAGTATGTGCTAAAGTATCGTGCCGGATCGTCGAGTGTGTGATAAAGTATCGTGTCATATCGTCTAGTGTGGACTAAAGTGTTGTGCGTATCTTTATTAGAAAGAACTAAACTGAACTGTTGTGCCATATTACCGCTACATCGTGGAGCTACCTGTGATTAGAAAAGTAATCCAGCAAAGAAAGTATAAGGTAAGGTGTTTTGATCATTCATTTCTTCTGACATCTCGAACCAAATTGTATTGTTGTATAATTAATAGTAATTTAAGTAAATTGTCTATGTAATTTATGTGCAATGAAATAATTGTGTTCAGATAGGTGTAAAGAATTAGTAACCATATTGCTATTGTTTTAAAGAAAGGTCATAATAATTTGAGATGATAATGGTATGCTATTTATAATGATATTAGTGAACTAAATTAATGCATTAAATCTAAATTATTGTTAAAGTAATTGTTAAATGAAGCAATACTGTTTAAATTTTAAGAGTTGCATTATCAAAATTCTAAGCAAATGAAAATTTTAATTGGCCAATACTAGCGAGGAAGTAAAAAAAAAGGCTCAAAAGAGAGCCATAGTGAAAAAGAAAAAGGCCCAAAAGAGAGCCATAGTGAAAAAAAAAGGCTCAAAAGAGAGCCATAGTGAGTAAAAATAAAAGTAAAGATTTTCAGTATATTTGTTTTAAGTGTAAGAACCAGTATTGAGTTCGGAAATATTTTATGAGGATAATTGTAGAAATTTATGTATGCATGTGTTTCAATTTTTCTTTATGTGGATTTTTTGATTGACATCAATACTTCTATTCAATTTCAACGTATCAGTGTTATTATATAAATTGTATGTTGTTATCTAAGTGTATATATTGGAATCTATATTGCATAGCAGTCAAATCGAATTATTGTTTTAACTTTTTTGTTTTATTGGAAGTAAATTGTGTGATATCAATGGTTGAGAAAAATTAGAGTATTCAGTAGGTTAATTAGAAATGAAATGCATGGATTATCTGAAATGGTATTAATTAGTATAATAAGTGGAGAAATATCTGTACTAAGTTAGAAATTTCGGAAATATTAATTTGGTAGGTTTAACTATTCTTGTGGGGTGGTTATAACAATCGGTGAAGGTATGGCTTTCTTATTGAAACTAAAAAAGGTTGATCTTCAGGTGATAGCTGAAGAATTGGGTGTTGAATTCACGGAAGATGATACCAGAATTCAGCTTAAGAAAAAGATAATGGACAGTGATGAGTATGACGAGGGGGTTATTAAGGAATTATCTGACGCTATTGTTGCAGAACGATTAGAACAAGAAAAATTAGAACGCGAAAAGTTAGAAAAACAGGAAAGGTTAGAGCGTGAAGAAAAACAGGAAAAATTAGAACGCGAAAAGTTAGAACTCGAAAAGTTAGAAAAACAGGAAAAGTTAGAAAAACAGGAAAGGTTAGAAATGGAGAAATTGAGGATGGGACATGAATTAGAAATGGAAAGGCTCAGAGTTCAAGGTTCAGCAAATAACTCTAATGGATCTAGGGAATCTAGTAATGAAAGTAACATCAAAAAATTGATCAAAAGTGTTAAAACTCTATCTATCAAAGTACCAGAAGGGACTGAGGGATGGAATTTATTTTTCAACAGTTTAGAAAGGGCATTCCAAACTAAAAATGTACCGGAAAACCAGCAGGCCGAAATTCTACTAAATATGTTAGGGGATAAGGCGGATAATTTGTTAATTTATACCACTAAGGAACAAATGGAGAATTATGAGGAATTAAAGGAGTTAGTCCTAAGGGAACATGAGCCAACCCCGAAGGCATGTTTAGAAAATTTCCGGAAAGCTAGGAGAAATCCGAACGAAACCCATGTACTATTTGTATCGCGTTTAATAGCTACGTGGGAAAATTATTGTAAAATTAGAGGTGCGGACACTTATGAAAAGGTCAACCAGTTAATAGTTACTGATAAGCTAATGAGTACGCTAGATGAGGATACTGCAGCATATATTAGTTTAACTCACCAGGGTAAATGGTTAGAAGCTCCTAAAATTGCTAGAGAATGTGACCATTATTTTGACCATAAAAATAAATCTTATGCAGTTACGTATAAAAGTTTTAAAGGTAAAGATAAGTACGTAAACAATGAAAAAATGAGACCGAGGGAGGATAATAAATTTAGTGGTAGTTGGAGGCAAAATGGTAGTAATGAGTGTAATTCTTTTCCGGATAGGAAAACAGGGTTTAAGAAGACGAATGATGCTTCAGGGCCTAAATGTTTTAAGTGTGGTTTGAGAGGTCATTACCAACGTTTTTGTAATAAAGTGGGTAATGAGGGAACTAATAATGGCAATAAAGGGCGAGACCAGAAAGCAGGTGTTCATAAGATTATGGTGAAAGAAAATCAAGAGTTACCTAATGGAGCTATTGTGGCTAGAATATCGGCAAAGGCCGAGCAGAAAACTAATGTTATTGGTGAGAAATTAAATAAACTTGAGAAAATTGAAGTTAGTGTTAATGGGCAAAAAGCAAAGGGATTGGTTGATTCTGGATGTGAGATTAGTGTTGTTCATAAAGATTTAGTACCGGAAGAGAAATTAAAGGGAGCGGGTAGTATTTATTTACAAGGGTTATTTGGTGAAGCTGTTAAATCACCGTTAGTTAAACTACCGCTAGCTATTCCGCAATTCGGGCAAACTAATATTATTCATCAGGAAGTACTTTGCGCAGTAACTGATAATATTAATGAGCAAGTAATTTTACATCCCGAGGTGATTAATGAGTTGTCAGGTGTCAATCTTGAGGAGCCATTGATAGAGTCCGAAGAATTAAAAAGTTCCGAAATTATTATTGATAACTCGAATGAAAAGGAAGATGTAAGTAACGATAGCTGTAATGTTTACGTAATAGACGCGAGATCGCAAAATGTACAAAGTCAGGATCCAGAAAAAACTGAAACGGAGGAAAATAATGAATCTATTGTTAGTAACTCAGATATGTTTAAGAAATCCCAGTTGGAATGTAAAGAATTAGAGAAAGCTTGGGAATTAGCTAAAAAGGAAAAAGGGGATTATTATATTGTAAACGGATTATTGTATCATAAAGAGAAATTGTTAGGCGAAACTATAGCGCAATTAGTAGTACCCAAGGTAAGAAGGGAAGAAATCTTAAAATTAGCGCATTCATCGGTATTTGGAGGGCATCATGCAGCCAAGAAAACGTTGCAGAGAATAAGGTATTCTTTTTATTGGGAGGGAATGGCAAAAGAAGCTAAACAGTTTTGTGAATCATGTTTAGAGTGCCAATTGACTAGAGGGGTTAAAGTAAATGATAGAGCTCCTATTTCCCCAGTGTCGCGGCCGGAACTTCCATTTCAGGTTGTTAATGTTGATTTAATTGGGCCTATTGATCCTAAAAGTTCACAAGGGCATCGGTATATACTGACTTTAATTGATCAGCATACCAGATGGGCGGATGCGATCCCTCTTAAAAGTTTAACTGCTAAAACTGCGTGTGAGGCGTTACTTCAAATATTTATGAGAACAGGAATTCCTAATGTAATTGCCTGCGATAATGGAACCAATTTTACTGCCGACTTAACGAAAGAATTTGAGAAAAAGTTAGGTGCTAGTCCAAGATTTTCGACTCCACAGTATCCACAGTCCAACGGACTTGTGGAACGATTTAATCAGACTCTTAAACGTATGCTACATCATACGATTAGGGAAGAAGGAAAAAAATGGCATGAACAAATACCATTTATATTATGGGCGTATAGGGAAGTCCCAAATTCTACGACGGGAATCGCACCTTTCCAGTTATTATATGGTAGAGCGCCGGAGGGTCCGTTATCGATTCTTAAGTCGTCATGGGCAGGAGAAAATAAGGGAGCGCAGTTAGATACTACGCCGATTCATGAGTACTTGGATAAACTTAAGAACCGTTTAGAAAGAGCCGCAAATGAGGCAAAATTGTCGTCTGAGGTTCAACAAAATAGAATGGCGTATCATTATAATTTAAGGTCAAAAGAAAAAACGTTTGAGGTAGGCGATAAAGTTATACTGTTAATCCCCGATTCGACTAATAAGTTATATTCTAGGTGGCAAGGGCCGGCAACTATTGTAGAAAAACGAAACCAGCATTCGTTTATTGTTGAGTTAGCCGACGGGAGTAGGAAGCATGTGCACCAAAATAAGATAAGAGAATTTATCGCTAAATGTAATATAGTTAATATTGTTTTCGAAGGTGATGAGGAATTTGGAGAAGTAGGGGAAATTCCTATTTTGAACCGGGATCAAGAGATAGAACGGGATATTGAGAGGTTTGAAATAAAAGGGCTATCTAATAGTCAAGTCAAAGATTTAAAGTCCATTTTGAGGGAAAATAAAGAAGTGTTTATGGGTCCTGTACGACCAGCGGAAGTAGGGGAACATCGTATTGATCTGAAACCGGGTGTAGAAAGGAAAAAACCAAAGTTATATAGCGTGCCGGTAGCTTATAAAGAGGAAGTGGATAGGCAGATTCAGGAGTTATTAGAATTAAATCTAATCGAACCGTCGAATGCTGAAATTAGTCATCCAATTGTTTGCGTTGCGAAAAAAGATGCAACTGTCAGAATGTGTATTGATTACAGAGCTTTAAATTCTGTAACGCAGGTTCCCACCTTCCCGATGAAAGATTCCCAAGAAATTATGTATACCGCAGGGGCGGCTAAATATTTATCTTCAATAGATTTATTGAGGGGTTATTGGCAAATTAAAATGGCTGAGGATTGTAAACCTTTGACAGCTTTTACGACGCATAACGGAACTTATCAGTGGCGTACAATGCCTTTTGGATTATCAGGGGCTGCTGCTACGTTTCAAAAAGACATGAATGAGGTTCTCCAAGGTCATCGGAGGTATGCAGAAGCATATATTGATGATGTCATCATTTTCTCCGATACCTGGGAAGAGCATTGTGAGCATGTCAGGGCTGTCATTGAAGAGTTGAAAAATAGAAATTTTACGATTAGACTAGACAAATGTAAATTTGGAGAGAAATTGACTAAGTTTTTAGGTCATGTTATTGGGGGTGGAACTCATGCACCTGATGAGGAGAAAATCGGAGCAATAAGGGACTTAAAGAGACCAAAGACTAAAAAGGAAGTTAGATCAGTTTTGGGATTAATGGGATTCTACCGATCTTATATTCCAAATTATGCTGAGATAGCTATACCTTTAACCGAGTTAACCAAAGGAAATGTCAAAAATACTGTACCTAGAGTTGCAAAAAGTCGGTTTATTCCCGGGTTTATTTCCAATAGACCAGGTTTATTCCCAGGTTTATTCCCAAAAAACCGAATTATTCCAAAAAATCCCGGGTTTTTTCCAGGTTTATTCCTAAAAACCCGGTTTATTCCCGGGTTTAAACCGGGTTTCTTCTAACCTTTGCAACGCTAACTGTACCATGGGATGAAAGGGCAGAAAAAGCATTTAATACTCTTAAAGATGAGTTGTGTAAAGTGACGAGTTTGGCTACACCTATCGTAGGCCGGGAATATCAGCTTCACGCCGATGCTTCCGACCTTGCAGTAGGATGTTGTCTTACTCAAAAAGATGAAAAAGGTCAGTTTAAACCTATAGCTTTTGCCAGTCAGAAATTGTCAGGGGCTCAGTGTGCTTGGCCGAGTATAGAGAAAGAGGCTTGGAGTGTTCTCTTCGGGTTGCGGAAGTTTGTAAAGTGGACTTATGGATCTCAAATTGAGGTCATTACCGATCATAATCCATTAAAATTTCTCACGGAAACAACCCCAAGGTCGCCCAAACTCACTAGGTGGGCTCTAGCCTTGCAACGCTGGAACCTGAGCATTTCTCATCGTCCCGGAGTTCAACATTTGAATGCTGATGCAATTTCGAGGCTACAGAGAAAGAGCTGGGAAGAACAACCAGTTACTAGCCCATCAGTATCAATGTCAAAATAGTAGACAACCTTAAAGGAGGTCATCATATGTCTAATTTTTTTTTTGTGTGTGTAAATATTTTTTTTTAAGTTTTGTGTTTATAATAGTAAATTAGTATGTGTATTGTTTATGCAATAGTAGTATTAGTATAAGGTTCAGTAGAGATGTCAGTAGAGAATGTTCAGACACCTGAAAATGCCTATGTAATATTTAGAATGAAGAAATCTGCAAAGAGACTATTGAACTCTTCCGTAATATTATTATATGTTTGGGGAAAATTAGCCCCTAAGAGGCATATTTTCCGCTAAGGTGGGGGGGGTGTCAGGTTCCTAGAAGACATCTGCCCTGAATTAGAAAGGAATAACATTTCCTTATCTGAATATTTTATGTATTGTGGGTTGTGTATCCGTGAAGCTCGAAATACCTTTCTTTCTTTTCTATAATAACGAATGACAGATGTTGACACAGGTGTGCAGATGACGCACTCGTTGATGAATGAAAGTGATGGCCGCGGGGCGTGCCTCAGCTGTCATCTAGCTATTGGAGTGATGTGTAAACAGTAGATGTCATGACTCAAGGTTGGTATGCGGAATTGAATCAATGGAGGAACTCTAAGAGGCCCTGCTGGGGGAAGGAAGATCTCTGACAAGGTCAACTCTGGACTGAGAGGTTAAACAGTTCTCGCTTGGCGTTGAGACCGATAGGTCGCTCAGGTTTGTGGTCCTGTTGGATAGTGTATATTTTGAGCGTGGGACAAGGCGTCCCGGTGGATAGTGTTATAGGCCGAGAAGTGAGGCCTAGTACCCTTGTGTATTGAGATTCTGCAGTAATCTCTGATAAAGCGTATCTAACGTGCGTTGAGTGTGAGGAAGAAAGTGTAAGCTGAACGGTACACAACCAACGTTTAGTGTAGTTAATTTAATGTTGAACCGGATCATCTACATCCGAGTTGTAATTGTAAATAGTTGTAAATATAGTTTCTTGTGTACATATCTATATCTTAAATAAACTTTTAGTTCAGTTCATTAACAGCGTCAGTGTTATTTTACCCAATCCTCACAGCAGGTGACCGATATCACCCATTAATATCGGTGGTGGCAGCAAAAACTACCTAGGACATTCTTCGATGTTTTGTGGACTGAGAGGAGCGTCCGACATACATCTTCAAAAGTATGGTGTTTTTAAACCTTTTTTTAAAATTTTATTTTAAAGAGATAAAATTTTTCAATTAATCTTTATTTGAATCTTCGAATGTTTACGAATGTAAGTAATCCTTAATGTTGCTTTTGTATATTTTCTGTTTTGGGAACACATCGGATTTTTAAGATATACAGTACATTTGTTCTATAGATATTGATGCATTATTTTTTAAAGTAATCTTAATTGTATGTTAAGAAAAATCTGACTTATTTTTAGAAATTGAGTCTTACCTGATCGGACCGAGAGCTGCGAAAATATAAGCGGGCCTGTCCAGGCTCGGGCTAGAGTTTTAATTTTTACTTCGAGCCGGGCCTAGGCCTGGAAATTTCGATTCATGCAGATCTCTTAGTAAACTAAATATAGTTTAAGCAAAAGTCTGGGATATTTTGCTATTTTTCGTGAAGTGAGTTGTACCCAGTCCTTTTTATTCATTATTAACGAATTCATTATTATTTTTGCTGTTATTATTATTGTTATTAGGCAAAGAATTTCAAAATAAAATTAAAGGGCAGTATTATTTTACACAATCCAGATCATTTAATGAGTGAAAATGGTTGATGTTTTAAAGGATTTCAAAATTGCATTATAAAGGGCATTATACTTTGATGTTATTATTATAACATCTGTGCATTTATATATTTATTTATTAATTGAACAACATGCATCTGACTAAGCTTTGTGACGTCAACATACAGGGACAAGACAGCACAGCAAACTTTTACAGCACAAGAAGACATACAACCGGGAGCTCCGCACAAACAGTGCCTGCAATGGAGCCAATGGGAATCGAACCCAAACAATCTCCTACGCTCGCAAGCGATTAGCTTAACCATTTGGCCTCGGAGGTTCCATCAGAGCTTCTCAATACATTCATGCAAAAACCTGAGATATTTTGCTATTTTTCGGAACATGAATTGTAACCAGTCCTTTTAATTCATTATCTTATACTATAATGCGAGCAAAAATTGTGTGTGTGTGTGTGTGTGGGTAAATTTTATTTCAAAAACGGCTCTAACGATTTTCGCAAAAATTTGGATTTTACCATTTTCGGGCACGAGAAGACCATTGGGCTCGGTCCCATGTTCGGGAAAATTCGATTACTGGGTCATTTTGGGTCACAATGGGTCAGGATCAAGCTATTTATATCCATCCAGCCAGAGAACGGCTGGATGGATTTTAAGGCAATTTTGTATCCAATCGTTTTTTGGCACGAGAAAGCTATTGGGCGGGGTCACATGTTCGAAAAAGTTCGATTAGTGGGTCATTTTGGGGTCATTATGGGTCAAGCCATTTTTATCTAAAAAACGGCTCGAACGATTTTGACCAAATTTTATATTGTATCGCTTTGGATTACAAGAAAACCATTGGGTTAGGTAACATGTTCGAGAAAATTCGGTTAGTGGGTCATTTTTGGGGTCATTGTGGGTCATGCTATTTTTATCTAGAGATCTTCTGACGCAATTTTGACTAAAAATTGCATTCTATGGTTTTCGGGCATAAGAAAAACATTGGTCTAGGTTACATGTTCGAGAAAAAATTTTAATGGGTCATATTGGGTCATTAAGGGTCTGGGTCAAACTATTTATATTTAAAGAACGGCGTGATCGATTATAACGAAATTTTGTATGTAACAGTTTTTTGACATGAGAAAACTAATGGGCTAAATCACATGTTTGAGATATTTCGACTATGTGGGTCATTTGTGGATCATGATGGGTCATAATGGGTCATGGTCAAGCTATATCTAAAGAACAGGTGGATCGATTTTAACGAAATTTTGTATGCAACATTTTTTTGGGACTATAAAATCATTGGACTAGGTTACATGTTCGAAAAATTTCGATTAATGGGTCATTTTGGGTCATTAAGAGTCTGGGTCAAGCTATTTATATTTAAAGAACGGCGTGATGGATTATAACGAAATTTTGTATGTAACAGTTTTTTGACATGAGAAAACTAATGGGCTAAATCACATGTTTGAGAGATTTTGACTATGAGGGTCATTTGTGGGTCATGATGGGTCATGGTCAAGCTATATCTAAAGAACAGGTGGATCGATTTTAACGAAACGTTGTATGCAACATTTTTTTGGCACGATAAAATCATTGGACTAGGTTATATGTTCGAAAAATTTCGATTAATGGGTCATTTTGGATCATAAAGGGTCTGGGTCAAGCTATATATAATTAAAGAACGGCAGGATCAATTTTAACGAAATTCTGTATGTAACAATTTTTAGAAACGAGAAAACTAATGGACTAAGTCACATATTAGAGAGCTTTCGATTATAAGGGTCATTTGTGGGTCATGATGGGTCATGGTCAAGCTATATCTAAAGAACGGGTGTGGATCGATTTTAACGAAATTTTGTATACAGCATATTTTTGGCACGAGAAAATCACTGGGCTATGTCACATGTTCGAGAAATTTCGATCAGTGGGTCACTTTTGGGTTATTCTAATTTTATCTAGACAATGTCTCGCGCAAATTTGACTAAATTTTGTATTTTATCGTTTTCGGGCACAAGAAAATCATTGGGTTATGACAGATTTTAAAGAAAATTCGATCAATGGGTCATTTTGGATCATAAGGGGTCAGGGTCAAACTAACTATATCTAAAAAACGGCTGAATCGATTTTATCTAAATTTTGTATCTAATGTTTTTCGGCATGCTAAAACTAATGAGCTAGGCCCAACGTTCGAGAGATTTCGATTATAAGGGTTATTTGTTGGTCATGATGGGTCATGCTAATTTTATATAGAAAATGGTACTCACCATTTTGACTATACTTTGTATTATATCGTTTCTGAGCAAGAGAAAACCATTTGGCTTGGACACATGCTCGCGAAAATTCGATTAGTGGGTCATTTTGGGTCTTAATGAGCTAGGGTCGTTCTAATTATATATAACATCGACTCAATCAATTTTACCTAAATTTTGAAACAAAACGTTTTTTGTCACGAGAAGACTATTGGGCTGAGTCGCATGTTAAACAAAATTATATTAGTGAGTCATTTCGCTTCATTGCTGAATGCTGCCAAGCTAATTTTACCTAAAAAATGGCTTAAACGGTTTTGATTCAATTTTATATTCTACTGTTTTTGATTACCTGAAGACGATTGAGCTATGTCACATGCTTGATCAAATTTGATTAGTGGCTCATTTTGGGTAATACGGGTCAGGGTCACGAGGATATGGCAATAGGCAATAACTTGGTGATATTTGACAAAATATTGGCGACACATGGCCAAAAAATCGACTATAAAAATTACGAAAACCAAAACACGTATTTGGATCCAAATGAAAGAATGCCTCCAAATTTGGCTATATCAAGCAAAAAATACTGTCATTCAGAATGTAAAGAATTTTTTATACATTCTTAAGAGGATTCGAGATGCATGGTTAAACCAATCAGAGTCGAGCTAAAAAAGTGATTTAGATCGATGTCCCTTCGTTATAAACATGCGCATAAAAACATAGTTTTCTTATTGATTGTTTTTCTAAATAATACTATTATAAACATGTTTTACAGTAATAATACAGAGTTAATGATACAGTGAAAATACTATATCGAGTTGAACACAAAGTTAATTTTGACCGAGCTAAGCTCGGTCTCCCCTGCTAGTTATTTATTATTGGTATTACTATTGTTATTAAGCAAATAATTTCAAAATCAAATTAAAGGGCAATATTATTTTACACGATTATGATCTTTTAATGGCATCTCTTATAAAGGGTTTCAAAATAGCATTAAAGGGGTACCCTATTTTGACGCGATTATAACTCCCTCGTGAGTGACAGGGTGTCAACCTCGCAATAGAAACCATTTCAATTCTCTTCGGATGCAATTGAACAGATGGAGAAACCATAAGATGCATTCTGCTGATGGCACGCAAAGTTTTGCTCGGCTTCGTTTGCCTTCAAACAAAGGTTTATGACAAATTGAAAAGGTAAAAATCTCCGGTCAAACGCTTATTAATTCAACAGAAAACGAATCGCTTGTCCATTTGTTTAATAATTTTTTAATACCCCCCCCCTTTTTTTAAAGCAAAGAATCTACATTATGATGATTCGAAAATTAACACTTTACTGCACTAATTTTTATATTTTTATGAAGAAAATTGTTTAAAATCTATACACCACTCTAATAATGGAGAAAAAAAGTAAAAAAAAAAAAAAAAAAAAAAAAAAAAAAAAAAAAAAAAAATTAGCTAAAATTACATATTTTATGGTGTGAGCCATATATGGCACATTTTGGCTTTATTGATATTTTATCGCTATTATTTTGCAATTAAGTGAGTTAAAATCAATTTATTTATTTGCTAAATATTCTGAAACTTTTTTTATATTAATATTTTTTATTATTCAGTAAAAATAATGAAAGAGAATCTAACCTTTAATTGTTTGATCGAAATTGTTTTGTTTCGGAAGAACAAAATCTAATTTTTTGTCAAATGCAGCCATCAGATATAGACAAAATAAGTGTTATTCCATTCTTTGGATTGTTCTTGATCGGAAACAACGGTAATATTGGTCGAAATCGTGGCACATAGTGAAAATGATATTCTTTTTAGATATCTGCGAGATATGCCACGTGGGGCAGTAAAGGGTTAAAGCATTTTTATTCAGATATTTTTTAGTAGTAAACTATTAAGACATTTTTTTTCTTTCTGTAATACGCGCAAAATAAATTATGACGCATTATAAAATAGTTCAACTTCTCCTATGAAATGAATAAGTTTGTTATACTTTATTATTAAGTGCGTATGAGATTATATATATAAAAAAATGTATAAAATACTTTTAGCACTACAATTTTGAATATACATACACAGTTAAAAAAGAATGACAAAATATTTTTATTCAAAATCCAGCCTTTTTTTTTCTTTTCCCCTCTAAAGGAAGAATTTACATTATAAAGGTATGAAAATTTTAAAGCTAGCGAATGACCAAAAAATTGTTTTCGTATTCGGTCCAAAATCTGAGTTTTACAAAAAATTGGTATTCGGCGAAAATGCGACTGAAAATTCGGCCAGACCGAAACTTGACTGAAACTATCAGTATTTCGAAAATCTTGTTTCCCTTAGGAAATTTTCAACTTTACTCATATCAGCTCAATCGAGACTATTCATTCTTACGAATTTCGTTCTTTACACTTATTAGCGATGACTGACTCAAGAGATAAATTTAAATTATAAAGCAAGCTGTAGATATATTACTAAAGTTTTTCAGGTGCATCTTAAAAGCTGCAGACACAATAGTAATAAAAAATTTTCAGTTTGAAACCGTAAAAGTGTTTCGAATACTCTTTGAGAAAGTTCTAGTATAAGAAATGATCATTTACGAAATTTATTATAAAAGAGGTGTTTATACATGAAATTATTTTTATTTAATTAAATGAGATTCGTATAGAAAATTGTTCTTTGTCGTTGATAAATTAATTACGTTTTATTTTATATGAAACTAAAAAGCTTTGGGTCTAATTCACAGAGAGCTGTATCATTCATAGTGAGATTGGGTCAATAATCAGTAATATATTTTTCATTTTAATACATTTCAATCAATGCTTATATTTTTAACTTATTTTAATTTCTGGATTTATTGTGTGTGGTAGTGCTATTTTTACATTCATTAGCTTTTTACAGCTAACGCGAAGATTAATTTTATTTCTGTTATCAACATAATTAGGACCCGAAGAATTTGCCTTTGTAACACAATTTTTTATTTTTCCTATGTTAACCATGTCTTCAAATACATGTTGCATCTATTATGGGTATCTATTTCACAGAGTTATATGGCGGTTTACAAATAATTTTTTATTTGAATGATTTTTTTTATTATTATGGTGAATTAACTCATTCACCATTTTTTGTTGGTAATCTGTAATGGTTTAGAGTGATTTTATACATATCATACCTATTTGTTTGTTATATTCTTTTTATTTTAGCGATTATCTTTCTTTTTCTCTTTTGCAACCTTTTTCTTGCCTTTATTATCTTTCTCAAACATAAATGTCCTAAAAACATGTGACACTTTAGCAATGGCAAATTTTTAAATGCAAGCTTCAAGAAATTCTTTAAAAAAAAGACACACACACACACACCACAAAAGTTACACAATACCATTTTTTTCTCCTGGTAAAATAAGGACACTGGAATATCTTAAGATTCATAAAAAGCAGCCGTTACCCGAAACTCATTACAGTGCGTATAGTGCAACATAAAATGGAGGCTACTCATTACTATTCCGCTTTGTTGTTCAGAAGATCGTAATTACAAGAATTAACTCATCAGGGGCACAGCCAACGCTTTGAAGTGCTGTGATCCTTAAGAGGCTGTTATTACGCGAGGAGATGTGTGTTGTTAGTCTTTTTCAGAACTACAAAAGACGTTTAGTGGAGTGGAATTAAATGCCTTGTTCTTCTTTTGTTGTTCCGAAGTAGTTTTATAATAAAAAGTACACTGTGATTTTCTGAAATTAGAGTTTCTGGTCAAAATGAAGTTATAAAAAGATATAACTTTACTATAATATGTTGTTTTACCAGTAACTTTGCAGTAAACCGGCCAGTTTAAAATGGTTTTCTTTGAATCTTAACAACAATTTTTTGTTGTTATGTGCACATAGTAATGATATGAATATACATAATTTATTATAATTTCATTTATGTATTAGTATTTAGTAAGACAACATAAAATAAATGTTTTCTTAAAACTTTTATTCTTTAACCTTTAACCCTTTGAGGCGCGGTGGTATGTCGGTGAAACCACTTAATTTTATTTACCAAAGGCCATATTCGCACCAAGATTTTAGTAAAAAAATGACTTATTATATATGAGAAATATAGCTTTATTACTATTTACATTTTTTTTTTAAAATTCTGGTGTCTTTCATTTATTTTAACATTTTTTGCAATGGAAATGCTCTGCGCCGCAAAGGGTTAACGGATCAATGTCTCCATATAAGCGGCATGGCACTTGGGTCCAATGCGGCGCATACAACAGCAAAAAATAAAATTTTTGGGGAATGTTTGGATGCAAAGAAAAGGTTACTGAAAAAAAAAAAAAAAGAAAAGTTTGGTAGATAAAGGCTGATAACGATATCAAAAAGCAACCCCCTTATTCTCCAAAGATGTCTTACGATATCAGCTACCCTCCCCCCTCTCACCCACTAATGTGATAACATATTATATACACAGCCTCTTGTGTGTGACAATAATTAATCTTGTGTGTGATAATAATACAAAAATGCTAATTAAATTTCTAGCTCTGTAGAAAGAATTGATACATAAAAGAATCCCTGGCTTATTTGCTTCAAACAAATAAAACTTTCTAAAGTTTTAAAACTTCTTAATGCAACCATCATCCCATAAAAATACATTTTCGGATCCGCGGAATAATGCCGAAAACTTCTTAGCATTTTTATGTTCTTCGGCAAACATCGCCTCCACCTTAAAATTCATATTTTATTTCCAAATGATATGAATAAAACCCTCAAAATGGGCTTAGGAATAAGGAAAACCACGCATGCTAAGCAGGCGAACATGAATTTTACATGAGCACACTTTCATCTGCCGTAAAGATAATGGCATGGAGATGCGATGTAAAAGACAAGCGATGAAAACGGAAAATGCTTTATGACATTATGCTGTATCAAATGGCATCACATTTTGCAAACAATGGTGAGATCTTTATCTTGATGAATCGAAGGTAGTAGGTCAAATCATCCGTAAAACTAATCCGAGTTCATTTCACCTGCAGGTTACCGTGAATTATTTTGTTATAAGCTTGGCAAAAGTTACAAAACGTTTAGTTACATTTTCATTATTAATGAATTTGTTTACGGGTTTTCAAAGTTTAAGAGGATGCGGGACACATTTAAAAATAATTTTTATTCACTAAGTAAAAATTTTGAAATTTTTTGTGATGGTTGACCATATGATTTGTAAACAAAATGACATGATAAAACTACTCACAACTTTAAAACAAACTTTAAAGTTTAAAATTTATTACAAAATGAGTTAAATTAAAATCGTTTTAACTCGAAATATTATCTGTAGAATTTAATTTATTTCTCATATAAATAAATATAAATCACGATCTGATCATTAATCCGAAATCACGGAAAAATAATTTATAAGTTCTGTAAAAGTTATAAATCTGGTTGTTTTTGATATTGCGCATAAACTTTTGAGACAGATTTTTTTTACAAATATTTAATTGTATTTTTTACAACTATGTATTTTTTTTTTTTTTTTTTTTTTTTTATCTTTAGTATCATTTATTTAAATAATGTTGCGAAATTGAAAATAAATTTTTTTTATTCATTCTAACTTTTTATAATTCTTTGAAAATTGACATTTTATGCTCCTGCTTAAACCTTAGAGATAAACCTTATAATACTGCAAACACAATGTCGTTTTTTAGTATTCTGTTACTGCTGCCATGTGCTTCATAATCCAATCATGGCACGTGATTTTTTCGTAATATTTTAACTCATTCCTATGACTTTTTGAAAAATAATTTCTGTCATGCACTTCAACTTTGATGTTTTCAAGAAAAATTAATCAAAAAAGAGAGAGAAAAGTTCTAAATTGTGGTGCGATTGAAGATAACAATAGTCGCATGTCCAGGATCGTAAACAAAGGGTTAAGAAAAAGTATATTTAGAATTTATTTTGGACGTCACCGCAATAGTTTGAATAAAGACTTCCCACTGTAATTCATAAGTTAAAAAAAAAAAAAAAAAAAAAAAAAAAAGAAAGAAAGAAAAAAGAAAAGAAAGAAAAGAAAAGAAATCTTCGACTTTTTTCTTAAAAATAATACTTTTATACTCATAATAATTATTATAATGATATACCAAATATGATACTAATAATATACAAACTAATTATGTCACTAAACTGCTGAAATGATCGAATGCAACTAGAATTTACAAAATTTATTTGAATTTATTTGGTGGTGGTGTATTTTGTGACGGCCGATTATCTACGCTAGGGATATAGGCCCAGGGGGAGGGATGCCCTTCGTGGGGGTCTTTCTAAGGGAACCTAACCCGTATTTACGCAAGGTTCGAAGAAAACCACGAAAACTCCGAACGGTTAGGCCGACGGCCGCGAATTGGTTCGAACCCAGCACCTGCCGTCTACCAGTTGAGAGGTCAGACCCTCTCGGCCACTGGTGGGGCTGAATTTATTTGGAATAAAGGCTTTTTTTTCCCTTTACATCACTATAAAAGAAAAATTCAAAAAAAAAAATAAATAAATAAATAAAATAAATAAATAAATAAATAAATAAAATAAATTCATAAATACTGCGTGTCATTTGAAGATTTAGCATTAAAATTAAATCATATTTACAACATGCTGCCGCCCACCAAAGGTTTAAATATTATTTGATCTCAACAGAAAAGGCTAATCCGAGACCGTTTTCATCACAAAAAGGAAATGAAACATGCTACAGTTAAACAATCAGTTCATTAAACTGTTATATTACGGTTTACTTTGGGATATCCTTAAAAGACGACATAAATGTAAACTGCCAAAGAATGTACCTTCATTGCACTACTTTTTATAATTCGGATAACACGGGCTGAGCACAAGCGATGGGTGTGGTTCGAATTCCAGCAAAGGCACATGGTTGCTCCGATCTTGTCTTACATGGGAAACTCATATCGACCTATTTACCAGGTACCTCCCGACATTAGTGAGTTTTTGGATTGTGGTTGTCGAATTGACAGGAAATCACCCGCCACCAGAAAAGAGATTGTAATATCTGGAAATTTGTAAAGAGAATAAAAAATAAAGCGATTTTTTATTCGAATTTTTGCTGGGATACGTAGGTATCAATGTTTGAAATAAGCACGTCAGTTTTTAAACAATTGTGTATGATCATACAACGCAAAGAATCGGAGGGGGCACACCAGAAAAGTTTCATTAAGATTATGAATGCGATCAAATCTTTCATACACTGTAAAAAACAAGTTTTAAATTGTACGTTTGTTTGTTTGTTTGTGTTTATGTCGGCCTATTTTCTACACGAGGGATATAGGCCCTAAGGTGGGGAGTGCCCTGAGTGGGGATTAATCTAAGGGAAACCTAGTCCATATTTAAGCAAGGGAATCCAAAGTTAAAAAAAAAACCACGGAAAACTCCGAACGGCTAGACCGACGGCCACGATAGGGTCCGGGCCCAACACCTACTGTCTACTAGTTTGGAGGTCAGAACCTCTCGGCCACTGGTGGGGCTAAATTGTATGTCAAACTTGACAAATGTTGTGCGTTCGTACTATAACAAGTTTTATAAACATTCAGATCTTAGTACAGTAGCTGTTGCAATTTTATGCAAAAATGCATGAATACAAAATCTATTACGATGTTCCATACAGGTTGCATCTTAAAATCATGGGACAAACTTTAAAGGTGATGTTATTTACTAGCGAAAATAACAGTGACCTATTTACAAAGTACCTCCGACATTAAGATTTTTAGGATTTATACATACACGTCAGAGGAAAATGTCAATCAACAAAATCGAAACTTTAATTTCTGGAAATTTATAACAATCATAAAAAATATGCAATTTTAACTAAATAATTTCTCTTGAAATATGTAATCATGCACGTTTTAAGTGTTCAATACAGTGCAATGTGTTTTAATGTAAAAGAGAGCCACTTTTGATTTGAAATTTGATATGTATTTCATAGCTCTATAGCCAAAGTGAGAAAATTGATAAAATTTGTCTTCAAAAATCGTATTACGTATATCATCGTACGTATACATTTAATTTTAAAATAATAAATTTTCAATCGTTAATTTAAACCAAATGAGCTATAAATCACCAAATAGTATATTACAAATTTTTCACCTGTTTTTCTTGCACTACAGCTGATGCTTTTAACTCTTTCGGGTGTGAATTTTTTTCTATTTTGTGAACAAAATCGATTTTTTTAAATAGCATTAATCGTAGCTATCAAAATAGGATTGTTAAAGTTTAAAGATTTTCTCATTGTTTGAAATCTAACTAATATACTTATTTTGTGTATTATTCAATAAATATTTATATGAAAATAGGCTAAGAAAGAGTTTTCGATGACGTATTACAACAAGATTTGAGGATATTACAATTTCTTTACGTTTTTTATATTTTATCACGTGTGATTGATTCGAAAAAGTAACTTATATTTTTAAGATTGAAATAATGTATAAAATAAAGTATTCGCCAACGGCGCAAAGTGAATTAGGTAATTTATTATTGTTGCTATTATTATTATTGTTGTTGTTGTTGTTACAAATGACAAAACATAAATGAAGTCATAATAAGAAAGTCATAGCCATATACTATCGTTTCTACATGTCGAAAGTAACTAAGTAATTGTTAAGACAAAATAATACTCGATGAAAACACATGTACTATTAATAGTACACCAGACCCGAAAGGATTAAACTAATCTTCATTCTTCCTACATAAAAAATATAAAATGCAGCAGGTTTCAATATTAAGTGTGAGTTTCACCAAAAGTGATTCCTTTGTTAGATATACAATGTAAGACGTCCTTCTTTGCAAAAGTTATGTCTTCATTCAATAAACTAAATTTCGAATTAAAATATGTTTATTTAACTTGAAAAAATGTTGGCAGCTTTACCTTTGAATATCAAAGATTTTAAGGATAAACAATCCTTAACGATTTGTTACGGTTTTGCTTTGGATCGGAAGCGATTCAAAACAATGTATGTATTACTTCTTTCCTAAATGCATTCAGGTGTGCCAATTGCTCTTTATACGATAATAACTGGAAGAATAAAGATAGTAAATCTAATACTACCTCCAGCAGGGGTTCCCTCTAACAGCTACAGTGCCTCAACATAATGGGCGGAAACAGCAATTGTTGTTCGCGACTATTGTGTCATTTAGACGCAAGTATCCAGAAGGAGGAAGCAGAAGGGGGGCAATCTTTGTCTCTGGACACCTGTAGGAGGATTCCAACGTATAATTGCACGCTAAAGAATCGGAATAATAACCCTATGCGATATCGGATTCTGTCATCTAATGATAATGCGAGTTAATTGCTATTGAAAAGTGATCGATTATTACAGATGCAACATCCTACATATAAATTGTTTGTAGCTCAGCATTTGCTGTTAGTTTTATTTATTGTTTGGACTCTGGACGTAGTTTCCCTATTGCAAAATAAATGTTTCGTTATGTACAAAAGTACAATATAACTACATTGTAAAAAATGTCAGATGTTTCTGAATATGTAAAAATGTACTGTAATCAAAAACGAAAATGTACAGTGACCTCTTCTAACTCACCTAAGGTTTCGAAAAACGTTCTTTTACCTCTAAAAATCCCAAAAAGTTATTTGTTTTCGAAATTTAAATAAAAATTTATAAAAATTAATTTTTATTAGCTACTTGTCTATTTCGGAAACGTTTCTAAGTAGCTTTTACAGTACAATAATCACTTTTCTCGAATGAAAATATCACTTTTTCGGATTTTATCAATTCTCAAGTTAACATTTTCAGCTGCATAACTGATTTTGTACATGCAATTGTAGCAAAATAATGTGAATTTTCATATTAATGTTAATACTGTTAATATTGTATGTTTGTCTATTAAACGTGCTCTCTGAATATCAAAATATTTTCGTATGGATTGGTAGCATCCGAAAAAGTGATATTTTGATTTGAGAAAAGTGATTATTGTACTGTAAAAGCTACTTAGAAACGTTTCCGAAATGGACGGACAGCTAATAAAAATTATTTTTTATAAATTTTTCTTTAAATTTTGAAAACAAATAGCTTTCTGGGATTTTTAAAGGTAAAAGAACGGTTTTAGAAACCTTAGGTGAGTTAGAAGAGGTTACTGTATATTTTCGTTTTTGATTACAGTGCATTTTTATATACTCAGAAACATCTGCCATTTTTTACAGTGTAGAGATTGACCGAAAACAGACGGACGGACGAACGGACAGAAAGACGGATTGAACGACGACTATGGGTGCAACGTATTTACATAATTACGAACTTATCTAAAAAGGTTTTAGGTATAGACGAGGTCAAGAAGGATTAATCTATTTTTTACAAGATGATTTATTATTATTATTTTAAAATATTGAACCTAGAATAAAGCTTTAAAAGACATTTTATTAGTCATACAATCAGTTATCAAAATAAAATTACATTATAAGCTTAATATACAGTAGAACCCACTATTCCAAAAATCCGTTTATTCCGAAAAAAGCTCAGAAAAATACCGATTTTTTAAACTTAAAAACATTAAATTTTAAAAATACATTCGTGAAAAAGTTCACATTTAATATTACATAAAAAAAAGTTAAATAGAGACATGCATAATGCCTAAGCTTGACGAAAATGCTTGAAATCCATTTGGAATGAAAACTGGTTACAGTAAATATCGGCAATTGGACAATTTTTAACCGAAATTTCGTTTTCAGTTCAAAACCGGTCCAAAATCTGAAAATGCCGTCGATAATTGGGTTGGACCGAAACTGTCTGTATTCCAAAAATTTCGTTTCTTCTTCCAGAAAATTTCAAGATTTCTCATTGAATTGAGCTATTTCGGTTCAAATGAGACATTATTTATTGATTGATATGAACTTCACTGCTTATGATTATCATCAGGGTGGCGAGTGATTAAATAAAAACACAGTCAATATAGATGATAAATACCAGTATTTTGTTAAGGATAAATTCAATTTACATAATCTCTTTATATTATTTGAAGTATTTTCTGTAAGAAATTACTGGTACACTGTAAAAAAAAAAATTCAAGCGGTTACTAAAAATTTTTTAGTAAATTTGTATTCCACAGAATTTTTTAGTAACCATTACAAGCATTTTTTTTGCAAGTGAAACAAGCCTTTCTTTTGTAAACTGAACAAAAGAATTTTTTGCATAACTAACTTAAAACTTTTTAGTACATGAGCCACCAAGCAAATTTTAGTAATAGCTCCAAAATTATTTTTAGTTAATTAAAAATTATATTTAGACTTCTGAAGCGGAAGATTTTCGGCAAAACCACAATAGATGGCCGCATCAAACATTGCTACCTGCTCTATTTTGACATGTTTCTAAAGGGGAGGGAAAGTCCAGAGATCATTACCCATGGTAACTGCTACGACAGGATTTTCTAATCCCTTTATTTAGCGAGTACTTACATTGCATACATTCGGTGCATATTTGGTGGCATCCAGCATCGAACCTGGATACTTTCAGTCTGGAGTTCGGTGCTATGACCACTAGGCTATCAAGTCCACACCAAGTGAGTGTTAGTAATAGCTATTAAAAATGTAAAACTATTAACTTAATTCGTTGCTAGCTTTTTTCTAGTAATTCTTACAGATTTCTTGTAACCTTAAGATTACTAAACATTTTTTAGTAATTACAAGGATCACTAAAATTTTTTTAGTAGATCGACCCTTTTTTTACAGTGTGGTTTTCTCTTTTCTTGACTGTGTTTTAGTCGGTTTTCCCCAAGCACTCGCCACCCTGCATTCATGAGTGACTGAAGAATTGATTTCAAATTATGAAACAAAAAATTCGTATATGAGTAAGATATGAAGAAGTTTTCCACATGATCCTTAAAACCTGCTGGCTTAACAGTATAGATTATTTTTAGTTTGAAACCGCGGAAGTGTTTCGAATACCAAGTTTAAATAAGTAAAATCATTGTTTCGAATGCTCTTTGAGAACGTTCTAATATTAGAGAATATCATTTAGAAAAATCATTATAAAAGCTAAATCGAGATAAGGGAAATTAGGGGAAGGGGAGAGAGACCAAAAGAGAGGCCTTGACCCATCATACAGTTTTCATATTTAAACGAATTTCAGTTGTAATTTTGTAGAATATTGTAAATTCAACCAAAGTTACTGAATATCTAAAATATCTCATGTGTATGCTGTAAAGTTATAGTAAAATAGTGAAGGAGGTAAGATAGGGTAGGGGAAAGAAAAAAGTTTAAAGGAGATTAAATGAAAATGTGAAAAATTGTTATAAAAGAACGAAAACATTTAATGAGATATAAATTGGAAAATTGATAAGAATTTTTGTTTCATTTATATTGTATCTTGCATAATTGGTAATTAGAAAAAATTGAAAAAAAAAATGAAAGAATGAAAGCAGGAGCCTTAGGAAATGCGTGTTATGTCTTAGCAAAATAACATAAAATTGATCAAAATACTTTAAGAAGAATATGTAAAGAAACTTTACCAAGATGAAAAAAGAACACAAGGAGATGCAGTAAAGTTATTTGATAATTAGTATTGGCTGGTCGAGTGTCACAAAAAATGTGTGCTTTAAATAAAATTTTTCTCCTGTTCTTAAGATTTCATCTAAGCAGGGGTTTTTTACGCATCACATTTTCTCAAATAATTTTTAATAATAGTTAAACTATGTAACATAAAGTTATTCTGCCTTTTTAAAAACTTATTTTAACTTTTCTTAACAAATACTTCTATGTAAAATAAAGTTTGTCAAGCCTCCCGTATGTGAAGAACCTTGACCCATTATTTTAACATGATTAAAAAAAAAAAAAATTCAAACTTCTTATATATTACACTTATAATGTAATTTTAAATTGATAACTGATTCTATAACGAATAAAACGATATGTGAAACTTTATTCTAGGTTCAATTTTTAAAAAATAAAAATTAACTTTTGTAAAAAATAGGTCGATTCTTCCTGGCTTCGAATATACATACCTAAAACTATTTTAATTAAATGAAATTAGTATAATTAGAAAACCCTTTTGTGCCATCAAATAGCGTCTGATGTTTATCGTCTTAAATGTTTTGATATTTTTTTGTTAGCCGTGCACAAATCTCATTTTTTTCCTTTATCAATTGCAGCTTTAATTTTATTGCGTGTGTCAATTATAAAAAGAAAAGTTTTGAAATATCTTTATATATTATTTATAGATATTTTGATTTATGATATTCATTATTATTATTAATATTATTATTATTATTTTGCATTTAAGTGAAATGAATGAAAAATGTGTATTTTAAAAGTATATTAACTGATGCATTATAACTGAGTTTTATACATGATGACTGTTCTAAGAAACAAAAGATAATTACAGAGGAAAATAAAAAGCTACTTATTGCAGAATTAATTTTGAAATCCAAATCAAAGTAAAGGAATGTTTCAAAACAAAGAACTATTTAGAAAATGAAAGAGCCGAACAATAACAGCACAAGCGCAGTGTTCGAAATATAAATTACATTCGTTATTTTTGGAAATAATTACATTTAGTTGCATGAAATAACAATAGTTTTATTTTACGGAAAGATCATCTACGGCACTAAGAAACTTATATATCAATTTATGTTTGAGTTCATGCACCAAGTATTACGCTGATGTCTGCCTAGCGTGTAGTGTTCCTCCATCACGAACCTACAGTGGACAATGGAAACATTTAAAATCCGGCAAGTAGGTAGTTGCAGGAATAGTTGGACGAAAGAAGATGCCGGGTTCCCAAGTATTGTTCACTTTCTGGCTTTGGCAAAATTTTAGTCCATAATGATGCTATTGAAGCATCGCGATACGGAAGTATTACTACACTTGCAAAGCACGCGAGTGTGATCTCTCAGAATATTTTAATAGGCATTAGGATAAACAGAGGAAAAAAGCTATTTTCGCCGTGAATGGAGACATCTGATTTAAGGCCCCATACTAGGCACAGAAAAAGACCCGGATGATAATGTAAAGTCTATGGGAGCGTTCTTTTCAAATATCTCGCTCAAATTTTAATATTTTCACATTATTTGTTTTTGCAAAGGATAGATGAGGACGATCTACAACCGGCTTAATTTTTACTTTTTCAATTTTGGTTTCAGATTAAAAAAAAAAAAAAAATTACTTTACATTTCAAAAAAGGTTTAAACCGGTTCTGAAATTGAAATATATATATCATAATATAATAAATATATAAGCAAAATTTAAAAACTAAAAACTAGGCCGGTTGTAGATCGTCCTCAGCTATCCTTTGCAAAAATAAATCATGTAAAAGTATTAAAATTTGAGCGAGATATTTTAAAAGAATGCTCCCATAGACTTTACATTATCATCCGGGTCTTTTTCTGTGCCTAGTGTGGGGCCTTAATTCTTACGAAATCATCCTATGAATGTAAATTTGAAGTTCACTTTTGCAAAGTATTGAAACCTTTATAAAAATGGTTAAAAAATTACAAAACTTGAAAATTTTATGAAAGTAGTCACAAGGTTTTATATTAAGAAAAAAAAAGAAAAAAAAAACAGTTTAAAAAAATTACGATTAGAAAGAAAGTCGCGATGTATGCTGTTTCCATAAAATTACGCTTGTTCTTTAATTTTCTAAGCATGTCATTTTCCCTCTGTTGATGACTTGTTTGAATTTTATAGAGCCTACACTGTAAAAAAAATCTGTAAAAGTACTAAACATTTTCGAGGAAACTGAGATTCCAAGAACTTTTCATGTGACGGTAACAGGAGAAATCCATGTAACTGATTCTAAAACTAGAATTTTTGCTGTTACCGTTATAGGAAAAGTTCTAGGTATCCCAGTTTCCTAGAAGAAGTTTAGTACTTCTACAGAATTTTTTTTACAGTGTATCAAAGTAAAATTGAAATTATGATCACTGAATCTTCCGAGATTGAAAGATTTCAGAGAAGCGTGAAGATCGATTTGTGATTAAACAAGACTGAAAAAATATATTAGCTATGCGATTATAGTAGCTATAGAGCACACTGCAAAAAAAAAAAAAAAAAAAAAAAAAAAAAAATATATATATATATATATATATATATATATGTAAAGGTACTAAACATTTTCTAGGAAACTGGGATTCCAAGAACTTTTCATGTAACGATAACAGGAAAAATCCATGTAACTGATTCTGAAACTTGAATTTTTGCTGTTATCATTACAGGAAAAGCTCTTGGAATGCCAGTTTCCTAGAAAAAGTTTAATACCTTTGCAAATTTTTTTTTTTTTTTTTTTTTTTTTTTTTTTTTTTTTACAGTGCATAAACAAATTCTTTGACAGAGCTTTCTTTTTGTTATTTTAATATTTGTATAAAGCAATTTGTTCTGTATGCACTTCATACAGATACAATACAATGCTACATTAATACATATTTCTACAAAATATCTCTCGAAATCTTAACTAAACAATTCAAAAACAATATTTTTCAAAATTTAGACAATAAATAAGATCAACATGTCATTTCCTACAGAACGAATTTTCTATATACCAATTTTTTCGACTGGAATAACGAATTTCGTTATATAGAGATTCGACTGTATTACATACATTTAATTAACCCACTAAAAATTTATAAGTAATATCACAATAAGTCAAAACATTTTATTTTAACATCAAAGCACTGTTTCCAATTTCTAAAAAAAATCTGCTATTGCACTGTAAAAAAAAATCTGTAAAGGTACTAACCATTTTCTAGGAAACTGGGATTCCAAGAACTTTTCATGTAACGATAACAGGAAAAATCCATGTAACCGATTCTAAAACTTGAGTTTTTGTTGTTACCGTTATACGAAAATTTCTTGGAATCCCAGTTTCCTAGATAAAGCGTAGTACCTTTACAGATTTTTTTTTTACAGTGTGGCGAGGTTTGCACTTGTTAACATAAAAGTACCAAACTTACATTTCCACAAAATCTGTATACTTATATTGAATAATGTATTCTTTTTTAACTCGTGATAAAATTATCCAGAAGTGACATGCGCGCGTTTCTGAAAAAATGTCTTTTCATTTTATTAATAGACATTGTGTCTTCGATTTCGACTCTCTTTTTTCTTTAAAAGAATCAAAAACAACAACAACGACAAAGAAAAAAAAAATCCGTGAACATTTTTAAATACATTTTTACCTACAGTCGTCTTAAAAATTATCGAATCTTTACAAAATTCGAAGACATTATCCTAATGCACAAAGTATTCTCCTAAAAAATGAAAAATTTGTTGTATTTTATATTTACTGTTCAATAGCAAAAGCTGTGTTACATTTTTAGCTGATGAAACTAGCAGTTGAATAACAAGCACGGCATTTGAAATTGTAATTCGTCTATCATAACACTAAAGATACACTACGCCATAATGGGATTATGTCATTTATGTTGATGATTCTAAGTTCAAAATACAGGTGAAACACGGAAAAAAAAGAAAAGAAAAAAAGAAAAGAAAAAAAGAAAAGAAAGAAATGAGAAGAAAAGAAAAAAAACCTACTTGGATGTAGCAATTCCAAAACATTTTTCTATGCCCATACACATTAACATTTCCAGAAAAATGAAACATAGCAGCGTCACAAGTTAGGTAATTTACACAAAAATCTAATCTGCAAAAACCTATTTCAATTTCTAGTTTAATCTGAAATTTGATGAAAATCCGTGTATTAGTATTTGGAAAGAATCATCCAGATATCGTAAAAAAAGGATAGAAGCGCCACCTGCTGAGCGATTTATTCCGAAAACTGAAGAATACTAGTTTATATCAGAGACTAACTGAATCTTAAGTTTGATTAAAATTTGTATATTAGTTCATGGGATATAGATATTGTAGGAATTGTGAAAAAGGCAGGATAACAGCGCCACCTGTTAGACGACATACACTAAAGACTTATCAAATTTAGTTCAGATCAAGGTCTAACTGAATTCTAGCTAAAATTTCGTGAAATTCCGTGCATTAGTTCTTGAGATAGAGCGCACATACAATTTATGTCACACATACAGACAGACATTTTGTAAAAGCATGTTTTTTTTTTTTTTTTTTTTTTTTTTTTTTTTTTTGTAATCTCGGACCTCTAGTTACGTGTAAATCCGTCAAAACGCGGAATTCGAAAATTTTCATGAATCCAATATTTCTTCTTGTAAAGATAGAAGAATGTAAAAACATTTGAAGGCCTTTGCATTTCATAAAAATAATTTCTTTCAAGCTTTAAAAAATTTTCAAAATAGTTAAAGAACCAATCTTGGAACAATTTACTAAATACAGAGATGAAATTAAAATTACTTAAAAACCTGCATTTTAGAGATGAATTTATTTCTTTCAGTGAAATTAATTTTTCTAAAAAGCAAACTATATGAGAACAAAAAGTTTATATTTCTCTTTTCTAATTTACTAAATCCAAAGAGAGTTTAATAACGTGAAAAGAAACTTTTTTCAAACTTATTAAAATAGTTATGTAAGAAGTTTAAAGGATTTTACTTTCTTAAAAATTCCACAAAAAGAAATTGGAATCTTTGAAGAATAAGCAAATTTTTATGATTAAACAACGAACTCGAAATAGTATAAAATTTATTTTTAAATATGAGTTTTTCAACAGAACCTGTTATTTTTGTTTTATAAGATACAAAGTTTTACTTTTTACAAAAATGCCATCTGCAGCGTCAATTTTTCGAAGAAGGCGGAGAAAATTTTCAAATCAAGAATACAATAGGAATATTAAAATTATTCATGGAAAAATATATCTGAAGCAAATGGTTAAATCATATAAAAACAAAGAAAGATCTAAAAAAAAAATTCTTACATATTTTTGATACTCCTTTAATCAATCGAAAAAAAAAAAAAAAAAAAAAAAAAACTTTTGTGAGTAGTTATGTAAGAAGTTTAAAGTTTTTATATCTAAAAGGATCGAAAAAGACTGCCAAGAATATGTATTATTTTAATATCGATCTGTGTACCCGAAATGTTAAGAAATTATTATTACTTTTTTAAAAATATGAGTTCTTAAAAATAAGAATATGCAGTCTATTCTTTTTCTTTTGCTATCTAAAAAGTTCAACTTACAGTTAAAGCAATCGCCGATTTTTTAAAAGAGGAAAAATTGGAGTAATTTTAAATTTAAAAAAATGCAATGGTAAGAAATAAGTAGTTTAGAATAATACGTACTTTATCAACATTGATTAATTCACATTGATTAATATGTAACTAATTATTAAAGTTTCGCAATCACATGAAAAATAGTTTGTCTTGACATACCTTTTTATCCGGAATCAATGAAATGATTTCAATTAATATACATAACATATTATTTTGAAAAATAACGATTTGATTAGCTTGTTTTGATTTTTCTTAACATCTTCGCTAATGGCGTCCTTGATAAAGGACAGACTTTTTAAGAACGTTTAATTTAGTTTGGATTAATTTAACGAATTTAGTGTGCATTTTTAATCATTTTTCTAGTAAAAGTGCAAGTATTAAGAAATAAAACTTTAATAGATGAGAGAAATTTTTTAAAGCGATATTTTCCCAAGAAATTTTCAACCAAGATGAATGATCTTGTCAAGGTAAGCTATTATAAATCCTCTAATTTCAATATAATATAATATCTGATGCAGCAAATATATTTTTACTTTTGTAAACCAACTAGAAATCCTTGATTTAAGCTCATTGTGATAGTTCTAAGAAATTATAGTTTTCTTAAAATGCGCGTTCTTAACATTCTTTGACCAATCTATAAGAATAACAGCAAATCTACAGATTTTTTTAATTACATGGTTTTTAGTTTATTGTTAGCTTTATTAACAATGTGTAAAAACTTCATAATTTTTATTTCAGATTTTTAAAATTATTGGTAGTGAAAGCGTTAATTATTTCATATTCAATAACGACAATATAATAATAATAATAACTATTACTATAAAAAGAAAAGTAAAATTTTTGTTTTTCAAAATCGTGTAGCCATTTCATTTTTATTCCTAATCTAAAGTTCCTCTTATAGTTCACCTAAAACTATTTAAAAATTAAATTTAAACCTTTTTCATTTCGTCCAATTTCTTATTACCGTTTTCAGTTTTCGAGATAAAGGTACTTCAAAAACAATCATTTTCGATAGGGTTTAGTTAATAGTGTTAGCCCCTTATATAGCATTCTTTAAATAAGGAAACAACAAAAGGATCTCAAAGGGAAAAAAGACAAACTTTACATAATTTTTATTATTTCTTCATTAAAAAACTAAATCAAACTTTATTGCATTGCAATACATAAAAATAAATACTTATATTAGATTTTTAAATGGTTCATAATTGAAAATGACGAAAAAGGAATTTAAAATTTTGAAAAATAGGGAACTTTTGAAGCTGATCTATGAATTTGAAATATGTTGTATGAAAATATTTTTAAATACACTCTAAAAAGGATTTAAAAAAATGTATAAAAAAGTAATTTAAACGCAAATGGAACAATACAACAATTTCTTCCAAGTAAATAAAGATTTTGAAAAACGGTTCTCAGTTTGAGAAATCTCGGAAAACAATATATTTTAGAAATTAAAAGAAATAATTATAAAAACAAAAATTCTTTTATTGCCACTGATTTTCGAAGACGTTTCTGAGTAGGTTTTAAATTCATTAAGCAGTTTTCTCATCCTAGAATGCAGGTTGATTTGGATTATCTTAATTCTCATCTTTAACAAACGCGTTTTAGCAGCATTACATTAACATTAACATTAACATTAACATTAACATTAACATTAACATTATTTTTTAATTCTTGATTTATAAATTCAGCAATAGAGGAAAATATTTACTTGATAATTAATAGCATCTTTAACCGATGTACTGGTTTAGGGATAGGCAACAATAAGAGAGAACCCTACATACTTTATGAATAATAACATTGAAATTATAAAATACACTGAGAAATTAAAAATGAAATGTACACTTACAGGAATAACCAAAGATCATATGAGTCATTTAATGAATATAAATCTACATTACTACTGATGTAATAACATACTTCATAGTTTGACTTTCGCACAATCACAATGATTATTCAAATCAATTACCTGCAAGGAAAGAAAAAACATACGTTAAATAAGTCATCAATTTAGATAATTATTCTAAATAACTACAAATTAACAACAGAGAGTTAAAATTTGTTGCTTATTTCTGTTCAGCACAACGATGCTCAAATTATATGAATATTAATTTTATTAATGGATACCTAAATTTCGAAGAATCGGATGAAATCATGATAAACATAAACAAAAATGAAAAATCATACAACACTAAAAAAAGAATATAAAGAACTTAACGTACTGTGAATTTACGATACTTTTTTATGTTACAGTATTTTAGATGTGTTGGAAAGTGTTTCATAATCTATGCTGGAAGCATGAATTTTTGTTATTGTTTTGTATAAATGTTGTTTCTATACACCCATTGCATGCAATAAAAAATGTTACATTAAAAAACTACAATTAGATTCAGTTAAATGAAAATAAATAACTCAGTTTTAAACAATAAAGAATAAATAAATTAATAAAAAGAGAAGCGCCCAGTTAAACAAATAGCACTAATTTCACAAGCTTATCACGCTTATTGTATGTTATATTCTTATTTTAAAAGAATAATGATCACCTATAAAAATAATATTAAGGAGGAATTAGTCCCCAACTTCCCCTTTATACTTCACCAATGAATCTTCAAATCTAATAAGGGAAGCGTCTTATCAGAATAAACCGGTATATAAATTTTGAAGCAAATCAGATATTTCTGCATGGAAAATCCATTTATCAGAATTAATGGGTTTCAACCTTCCGTCAATTCGTTTGTTCTTAACAAACGTACCTCCATATCTAATCAAAAAATCGCCTTATCAAAATAAACCAATACACCAAATTTTAAGCAAATTGGATAATTTTGTATAAAAATCTCCTTCATGTATATTAATGAAGAAGGTTTGGTCCCCTGTTCCCTCCCTTTATACTTAAGCAATGAGCCTCAAAAATTAATCAGGAAAGTGCCTTATCAGAATAAACCGGAAACAAAAACTTGAAGCAAATCGAATAATTATCGCGTTTCATATATTCATACGTAAGGTACATTAGAAGGTACATTAGCTCTCAAGCTTTAATAGTCTGAGTACGACTTGTGTGATTTATTTACTAATTACAATACTTGTTTAAAAAAATTAATAAAATACTTTATTATTTTACCTATTTATATAATTTTAATTTTGAATTAAGTATGGGATTTCAAGTTTCTTAGAATGGCAAATAAATGAAATAACAAGTTGGCAATACAGGGTAAAGAAAATCTTTTGGTTACCGCACACGCAATTTTTTATTGACACACCAAATTACAATCAAATGCATTCATACAAAATCGAAACACAAAACTCACTATTTTTCTAAACACTCCCCTTAACTACTGATAAAGTTACTATTTAATTTATCTTAGGTTCATTATAATTATTTTGGTAAAAACACTAAAAGAAAAATATATTTCTATCTTGGAAATTCCATATCACTAAGGATGTTAATTATCAAACTAAGTCATGAAAATAATCACCAATACAAATCTAAATAAGCAACGAATAATAGAAAAAAAGATAATGATACTGCCGCATAATTATTTGCTTAACCATTGATAATAATTATGAAGTTGAATATTAAATATACGAACGAAATATTTTGATTTATTAACGCAGAATTCTTCATTATCGTATTTTCGACACTGCATAATCTTTCTTTAAAATTATACCATATATACTCGTGCATAAGTCGAGGGAATTTTGACAATTTTTAACAAGCAAATTTTGGGTTTGAGGAGTCAATTATAAAGAGAAAAAAAAAACTTTGAATGCTGAAAAATTTGAGTTTTTCATGTGTATGTATAATAAAGTAATATATAAAATATACAAATAATAATAATTTACCATTAAATTTTTTTACAGTGATTATTTATTGTTTACTTACTTTTTTTTTCGCATTGGCAAGTGGCATCTTTGGTTTGATTTTTATGCAAATTCAAGTAAAAAGTTAGTGGGTCGACTTGCACACGAGTATATTACGTTATGTATGCATATAAATACAGTAGAACTTCCTTTTAACGAAGTGATATACGAATACGAAAGTTCCTAAATACCAAAATTTTCTTTTGAACCCTGATTTTCAAAAACATTCACATGTAAATTTAATCTCCATAATAAAAAAGATATATTGTATATAACGAAGTATTTTCAATTAATCAGAACTGAAACACTTACAACGACTAAATATACTACTGAAGAAGACATATCACAAAGTGTAATAAAATGTAGTGAAGAAACTACAGCAAACGATGAAGATGGTAATGAAGAAGTAATTGAAACTTCAGAAGGGAGAAATGCTAAAAGCTTTCGATACAATAAAAAGGAAATTTCTGTTTCACGAAAATGCTATTTATGAATTGTTTTCGGATACTTTACTTACAAAACTGGAAATTTTTTTATGAAAAGTATGTACTTTTTATAAGGAACCTATTCAAAGTAATATTACAGATTTTTTGCAATATTACAGAGCTGGTGCATTTTGTATCCCTATACATGAAAGTTAGATAAACGATAAAAAAATTCCGTTAAAATCATATTTTATTTATATATTTTTTATACTTTTTGAAGTTAATTTTTTTTATTGCATTTGTTTATTTCACGCTAACGGTGAGTTATGTTGCCAAACAGGGCACTACAAATTTTTCGTTTGCCCTATTTTGGGGCTATGTCATTCGCAGGCGACTAAACCCTGGCCGTCCACACAACGCAAGTCTCTTCTGATTGGACAGTAAGATAGTGCATTTCTATCAAAAAAGCACTAAGGAAAGCCTTTAATTTAAACAGCCGAACCAAAGCGTCCCCAAATTCAGCGACACTTTTATTACCCATTTTGTGGTCCAATATAATTGAAAATTAATTAATCTCAGCTATCCATTATTTCATGTAATATCTACTAATGAAATTTCTAAACACAAAATTGCATTTGCAGTAAAAACTTTTAACTTCGAATTTCAATTTCTATCCAGTAACTTTTTTTGAATACAGAGCACGCAGCATTCAGTAAGCAAATATATTCCAATGATCCAATGTTGCAAGAGACAAAGTTGTTTTGCCACAGCGCATGCTCATTGAGCTAGAATTGCTTAGATTTTTTTTATAGAAAAGGTCAGTTTTACGGGCCAATCAGAGAAGACTTGCGTTATGTGGACGGCCGGGGTCTAGTCGCCTGTATGACATTCAGCTACGATTGCGAAAAACTCTATTTTTGAAAATACGCCAAATTTTTTCCCTCCAAAAATGGGAATATAATGTCGTATTTTTTCCATACTAAATCCGTTGGTTTTTGAAGGAAATTTTAAACTTTTTTAAAATATCTTATATTTATTATTAACTAATTTGTATTTTTAAATGCTTTTATATAGAAAAAAATATATATTAATAGTGGTATAATCGAAAAATTGCTCTTAAGATGCTTGCAATACTTGCAATATAATATTTTAATTCTAATTTAGAAATGAGAAATATGCATTCACTATTTAAAAACGAATACGAGCTCAAAATGTGTGATAAAATCAGAACACAAAAAATACTCAATATCTTTATAAATATTCTCATTCTCTCATGCTATTGAGTTGCTATCTTATATGTATGCGACGCGTTATAAAGATTACGAGGGGGAATAAAAATCTAATCATATCTGTATGGGAAAATTATTTATTAAGGATATTACTAATTAAAAGTAGGTTTAAAAAAATTCAGCTAAAGAAGTAATAAAGAAATTTGACTCAAGAGAAAATAGGTAATTGTGCTGGCGATGAAATTATTTTGTTAACTATCGTTAATAATAGTGAATCCAGTTTTAAATATACGCATGGAAGATTTAATGAGGAGGCTGATAATTACTAGTGACTTAACTATTATACTTTTAGTTTATATAAAAAAAAAAAATCTTACGTCAGATATTAGAATTTTAATATTTCTGAAAAATGTTAATAGAAGAATATGCTAAGTATATGGATAGTAGATATAATTTTTTTAAAATGCTACATATAGTAGACTCTCGATGAATCGGAATCGGATTATCTGGATAGCGGATTAACCAGGACAGTTAACTTTTTGCATTCGAGAGTTGACTCTCACTCACCACTAGTGTTGTCAGGTGTCTCACGTAAATCGGAAGACGCCAAATGCTGTGGACACCACTAATATCTTATAGCTTATTTTGCCATATTTTATCACAGTATTAATCGGCCATTAGATAAGGCAAACAAAAATAGCTTAAAATATTGGTGTTTGAAGCATTTGGAGCACCCATTTACGCGGACAGTCAGATCAGTCAGAAGGATTTCTCGAGTACAAAGGGTTAAATCTCTCAATTTTGGATTCAATTTATTATGCTACTGTTGCTGGAAAATTAGCAAACAGAATCACGATTGAGAAATCATGGAGGGCAATAGAACTACTGATTTGCAGAGAAAAGTGTTAGAAGATAGGAGAAAGTTAAACTTCTGAAAGCGTGGCGTGGATGAAGAGGCAGTACAACAATGGATTAAAGACGATCTGAAATTGAAATGCTGTGAAATTTTAAGCGAAGATGATATTGTGACGCGTGTAATTAAAAAAAAAAATTCTAAAAAAAAAAAAAAAAAAAAAAAAACTTTTCTTGATTTTGCGAAAAATCTACTGGCAGCAGTGCTGTCGGGGTATTTCTTTCAATTGACGAACATACATTTTTTTTTCTTCATTATAAGAAATAAAATAGCCGTCAATTGAAGAAAGTCGAGAAAACAAAATTGACATACGCTAGATTCGAACCAGCGACCCTACCGTTACGAGGCGAACACAGTAACACGGGGCTCTAATTGTACAGCAGCGGAACTCTTTCAAGTGAATATGCTCTCTTCAAATGAGTGTAGCTTCATAAATTTCTTTAAAAAGCTTTTAAGTTTGAAATTAATTCCGGGAATATTTCGTCTTTAATGAGATCGTGGCTGAGATTTCTGTACTTTAGTATTAATACAGGATAAAAATATGAATTTTATATCGATTTACATAGATTGCTAGAGGTAAAACATGGGTTTTATATTTTTCTTCGATAAATTTTTTTAACAATATAAATTTTTTTTCCCATTTCATATTTTAATTAAAATATCTTTTAAATGTGCTCATTTTATATGTCATATTAAATACAAGTATACTTTAAATGCGAATATTTATTTGTAAACAGCTTTGTAAATTCAACTTTATTTAACTTCATTCAACTTATAGAAATGAGGGGTTTTATCCAAATATAGTAGAACGTGCTATATTGTGTATTCTAACACTAATCAATGGATAAATGGATGCAGCCCATCAACTTTTTGCTTTATTTTAGAAATAACTGATTTTGAGTCTATTCTACAGTGTAAAACAATTGTGTAACATCACTCCATAAAAGTGGTGGTAGCTTTGCTGCCACCAGTGTTATGGCATGATTTTTTTTCAATTATATAATGGTGTAATTTAAACATATGTTACTACACTGGTAAAACTAATGGTGATACATTGCACCTTTTAGGGGTGAAAGGCTTGTCTCTCTGGTGACACCCTTAAAGGAGCCAGAATGGCACCTTTAATTAGGGTGAAAAGATGGCACCCTTAATCCAGAGTGTCCAATAATAAAAAATTAAAAAATATACAAACCGATTTTTGGCCGTGGAAGGATTCGAACTCACAACGTCTGATTACAAGCTCAGCGTTCTAACCGCTCGGCCATCGAGCTCACCTTCATTCACGCATAGCCATAGATTTTACTTGCCGTCACAGAAAACAGAAAGACACACGTCACAGCGCATGCGCATGGTTCCAGTCACCCGATGAGGTGCCACATTGCTGCCAATACGAAGTGCATGGCACTTTATTTAGCTCCAATCACCCAGTAAGAGACCTGTCGGCACTGCAACCACATATCCAAGCCCCTATGGCACCCTAGGGTTCCAATGGACCCTAGGGCCTTTTCACCTCCGGGTCCCAAATGGCACCGGTTTGTCACCTTCACTTTTAACAGTGTAGTGTAACATTACATATTAGTGTAATGTTACACTGGTTATCTTGGTTAAACCGGTGTAATCGTAATTCCACCATAAACTTGGTGGAAGTTTAGCTGCCACCAACTTTATGGAGTAACGTTACACAAATGTTTTACAGTGTAGAGACGATCAACTTCCGGATTTTTAAACTATAGGAATATAATGGGATATAAATATAAATGGGATTGTAGGGAAAGAGTTGCTTTAACAAATTAAGATTTTTTAGAATACAATAAAGTTCAGAAAGCATTGATTAAAGATATGGAACTAAAACATAATAAATATGTTAACATATTATAAAAATTTGGAAATAATTAAGGGCGGAAAATATTTATTAATATACACAGATACAGATCTCATTTGAAAATGCATGACTTATGAAAATGCTTGATAAAATAGGAACACAAAACTCTTCTTAAAAATTAACGTTGATTGTTTTTGTAAATCTCCATCTAATGCATATACGAAACATCATAATGAATACTTAGAGAAATAAAGAAAAGTTATTTATATTTAGGATAAAGTTATGGAATTATATAAAATTAATTATTCTAATTATCGAATGAAGACTTACATAAAACACAGTTAGATAAGTAATAAAGAAATAAAATAAGTAATAAAGCCCGAAGAGAAAATACGTAAGTTTAATCACCTGCAGTTGAGTGCTGTAATAATAAATCGAATGTTAAATATACAAATGAAAGATTAAATGAGAAATGTTATGACATTAATAAGAGATTATGAATACTAGAGACGTTAATATTATATTTTTTGCATTAATGAAAAATTCTGCTTTCGTAAATTTGGAAAATGAAAAAAAAAAAAAAAAAAAAAAAAAGCTATTGTAATATGTAAATAATCGATTACAAAGAACTGGATTAAACGTTAAAAACTTTATTTCTTAGTTTTTCTATTGATTATAAAAATTTATAATTGATTCTTAAATATTATAATTTGAATATTAAAACCAATAATGTCAGTACATTATTATTTTTTCAGTTTATAAACCATTTCTCCCCCTCCCCACGCAAAAAAGCAGCAATAAAACAAAAACGTTTCAAATTCCGATGCATAAAAATTAAATAATTTGTAATAGCGCAAGTCATGTGATTGTCATAAAGAGGTATAAGGGGTTAACCTGTCAAACGGTTATTTTTTTCTCAGCTTTTTTTTTTTTTTTTTTTTTTGAAGTGCATAAAAATTGCATTTTAAGAAATATCTTTAAAAAGATAATTTTTATTAGAGATGAGCTGTTCTCTAAGAAAAACCGCGTGTTTCAAAAGTTCGGAAAGAAAACAAAACGCGATAAAAAAAAAAAAAAAGATCGTTTGGTCAGAGAGACATGCGGTTTTAACCCTCTGACAGTCTTGCAAAAGGGCAAAATTGTAATGTTGTTTTCTCAGCATTTTGTTTTAATTGCTAAAAAATATGATTCTTTCAAAATTATAGAAAAATCTTATTTACGAATATGAATGTTATCCTTGAATGTGTTAATCATTGCACAATGCATTAATAATCCATTAAATCAACTGAGTTATATCATTTTAATTATTGCTTGCATTGCAGTGAAACCTGGAGCTTAGGGAACGTCTATAGACGGGCTTGTCAGTGAGAGGGTAAGATAAATGTTCAGCATGGTATGAGATTTTATAAGATACCAAAAAAAAAAGTTTAAAATCTCAACAATAGAGGATGCTACTGCAGGTAATTGCATGGAATAATTCAACATTGCTCACACTACGCAAAACTTTGATACAAAGATGTGTACATGGAATATTCTCTAACGTTTTTGTATCTAAATCTTGCGTTATATATGAGCAGTGTTGAATAATTCCATGAAATTATCTGCAGTAACGTTCTTTATTGTCAAGATTCTGAACTATGTTTTTGTTGGTGTCATACAAAATCTCGTACCACGCTCAATATTTATCTACAAACCATATGTCTCTCCGACCAAAATACCTTCTTTTTTTATCGCATTTTACTTTCGCACCGAATTTTTGAAACACCCTGCAAATATTTAGACTTATCATCATTCAAAATTTCATTTCTAACGTAAACTAATAGCTTCAAAAATAATCGAATTAATAATGATTTTTAAAGTTTTGAAAAGTGTTGTTGAACAATATGAATTTGTTTGCCTTCAAATAATAATAATAATAAAAACTTTTGACACCAATCGCCTATGAAACAATAAAATTCGTCAGAGTTTTAAAAGTTTTAAACACCTTAGCTTTTTGCGTATTAATTTCTAAAATAGAACGGAAGGTATAAAATTCCAATAAAGATTTGAAACAAGTCATGTAAAAAGAAGTTAAATACATAAAGTTTCTTTTCTAATCGCTTTCAAAATCATAGAAGAATAAAATAGGATAAATGAAAAAAAAAAATAATAATAAAGCTGGTGCGTAAAACATTTGCAATATTTGGCATTGATTCTAATTATAGAAATCAGAAAAATGAATTCACTCAACTGAAAACAAATGCGAACTCGAAATGCTTGATAAAATTAGAACACACAAAAGAACTCATTATCTTTTAAAACATTCTCGTTGTTTGCTGTTGTCAATTTCTACTTAACATATCTAATACGCATTACCAGAATGCTTATGGGTTATGAAGAAAAAAATATTTATAATTAGGTTGAAGTAATCGAATTAGATAATATTAACGATGTTAATTATTAAATGAAGACTTATATGTGAAAAACGCGGACAGATAATTAACAAAGAAATTGTCTCAAGAGAAAATAGGTAATGATCCTGCGTCCCCATTATTAAACTAACCATCGTTAATAATAGTGAAGTCGGGTATGAATTGCACGGCTGAAAAATTTAATAAGAGAGTTTATAAATGCCTGAGGTTCCAATGCTACATATTTGATATTATTTAAAAATATTTCTGCCTGGAAACGGCTTAAAAAATGTTAATTGAGTTACGTCATAAGTGTGTGGATGGAGAGTTTTATAAATCGATTTGTATTCTTTATTTTCTAAAGCGCAAATTATTTTGAAGAAAAAAAAAATATTCTTAAAATATCAATAAAACGAATTAATTCTACTTCGAAGTGATTCAAAAACTTGCGGACAACAAATACAGCTTTCATGTTTTATAAACCTTTGGTACTACTCTGTTATTCCGTCGACCAATTTCGCCAAATTATACAAATCGCCAAACTAACAGCCAAATTATTAATATTCACATAATTTTTATTTTAAATAACGAAAAAACAAATAATTAGTAGAATATTAATAAAAATACAAATAAAAAGTCGAAATAAAAATCACTTAATGACATTTTAAACATGTGAATTGTATTTAATGTCATTGAATGTGACTTTCACGATCATCCATTATTGGCATTTAATCTTATAGTTTGGCGATAATTTTTTTATCGATGAGATGATCTAGTAGTACCAAACCTTTTCAATAAAACTAGGTAATGCGCAGGTTTTCCAGGCTTATAACTGATTTATTTCATGTTATTCTTGAAGGCAAAAGAAATATTTACGAAATTATGAGAAAAACTAATTTTTTTGCAGAGCAGAAATTAATAAAATCCCATTCTAGTAATTACATATTTTCTATTTAAAAAATCTTATGCATAGCAACATAAAATTTCTGGAAGAATTTAAATGTATTTAAATTAAAATAAAAAATTAATACTCAAAATTTGGACCTTATTTTAAGTAAAAACATTCATCTTAATGCAGCCAGCTACATTCTTCAAATTAATTGAATCCAAATGATTACAGTTCCCTTTTCTGCCAGACTAATTGCGTATGGCAGATAATCAGCATTAAATCGACTTCGCTTTGCAATTCGAATGATGAAAAAACAATGCAGAAAAAATCAAACTTAATGACAGGACATCTCTGTGTTTTTTTCTTTTCTTTTGTGTTCGAATATTAAGCATTTACTGTTTACTATATTTCTTTTGTCTAAAAAAAGAGCATTTACAAATTTATTTGTATTAAGGGGGCTCAGGGGTTGATAACTTTTCAAAAAATTGATTTTTTTATGATCTAGTTTGATTATTCAATTAATTCTTAACTCAATGCAAAAAGCCGTATAAAAATATTTGCATTTTTAACAGAGTTATAAGCATTTATGTATCAACACTTTCATAGCCGCACCCATATAATTTCAACTTTAAGTCGCGTTTTCTCAAAACTTGACTTTTGACGACTAACACCAAGATTAAATAAAAACTATTTGATGGAATGGCTTAAATTATTTTTTGCATGCGTATAACATCAATATCTATAGAATGAATTAATATCGTTTAGATAGTTCAATATTTTGAGTATTTTTAATGAAAAAAAAGTTGTATTTTTTAGGAGTTTTTTCAATTTTCAAATTTGAGAGTTTTTGTTAATGTTGTTTTTGAGTTATAGTTATATCCTTATTTCATTCTATAGAGTAAAGTTTCTGGATCATTTTAAAGCAAAATTTAGGTTCTTATGTCAATTCAACGTTAAGATATCTTGGTGTTGGTGATACAACACATATTTTTTTTCCGAAAATTGTATTACACAAATTTTGCAATATTTCTTATTATATTACATTGAAGTACTTCATTTTATAATTTTATAAAACTAAAAACATACCTTTAAAATATCAGTAAGTTTAAATTAATTGCACCGCATACTTCTATTTTTATATGGACTCGAAGTGAGAGCTCTGTTTACATGTTTTTCCGTATCGATCAACCCCTGAGCCCCCTTAAAGCAGAAATAAAATGTTATTTTAAATGTCATTTTTTTTAAATAAAAAAATTCTGTCCTAATCTTTACATACAAAAATCGCAAACAATAATAGATAAATATTAATACGTGAATTTTTACTTTGCTACAAAGCGTATAACCAACTTAGTGAAAAATGTCCAAGCCGTGAATCGAACCCTGAACCCACGTAATAGCTCTCCAAGTACTCTACCATTTAAGCTACGAGGACGATGACCAGCTTTGCATTTCTCACTTCATATGTTGGTTACGTTGCAACTCGCAGCACGAGATGGAACCGTCTTCATGAGAGCACGTAACATGAGACACTAGAAACCCAGCATCGATAAATCACATATCTTAATTTAATTAATTTTTCAATTAATTTTCAGCAGGGAAATAATAATTAATATTTACATAAGTGTTTAATAATAATAAGAAAAAAAATTAACAACATAAAGCTTATTTTCTGATCGCTTTCAAAATCATAGAAAAGTGAAGCAGTATAAATGAGAGTAATAATAATAATAATACAGTAGAACCTCTAAATAACGGACACCTCGGGAACGCAGAAATTGTCCGCTATTCGGAGGTGTACGCTATTGGGAAAACCTCAGAGATTCAAAAATCGCTAAGAAATGTTTAATGTTTCATTAATTGAATTTTATATTCCTAAAACCTATATTATATGACTAATCAGAAATTAAAGTTATTTTTTAAGTAATAAAACTGAAATAAATTTGTGCACACCTTTACAAACTTCGTTACAAACTTTGCAAACCTTTACACCATTTGCAAACTTCAATTCTTCTAAAATCTGCTACAAAAGTTTACTTTTGCTTGCAATTACATATAATTTGTTTTTCAATGTGACATTATTGGACTTTATAGAGTTCCGGGGGGAGAGGAAAGATTTTTTTTTTTTTTTTTTTTTTTTTTTTTTTTTTTTTGTCTATTAAAAGCATAAAATCTTGAAATCTTCCAGGAGGACATTGCAATGCTGAAGATGTCCCTCCCGGGCAACCCTGAATTCACACTAAATGTAGGGGGGGGGGGATTTTCCCTAGCCCACCCTTTACATTTATATGTGCTCACAAAATTTGTGACACATTGTTCTGATAAATTTAAAGTCTTTCTTACTCTTTTTTTTTTCCTGATAAAAAATTCTTTTTTATCCTTTATCACCGAAAATCCTGTCCGCTATTCGGAATGTCCGTTATTCAGAGGTTAAATATACAAAAATGAAGATTTTGGGAGTGGGGATGGGAAAACTGTCAGTTAAATAGAGGTGTTCGCTATTCGGGAGTGTCTGTTATGGAGGTTTTACTGTAATAATAAAATTGTTGCATATTTATCTTTGATTCTGATTTTAGAAATAAGAGAAATGGATTTAATCAACTGAAAACAAATGCGAATTCAAAATGCTTGATAAAATCAGAACACACAACAAACCTCATTATCTTTTAAATCATTCTCGTTATACTGTTGTAAGTTTCTACTTAAGATGTCTTCGACGCATTCCCAGAATGCTTATGGGTCGTGAAGAGAGATTTATTTATAATTAGGTTGAAGTATCCAAATTAGATAACATTAACGATGTTAATTATTAAATGAAGACTTACATTTGAAAAAAGCGGACAGATAACTAACAAGGAAATCGGTCTCAAGAGAAAATGAGTGATGATACTGTGTCCCCATTATTAAACTATCGTTAAAAATATTGAAGTCAAGTATGTGTTGTACGGCTGAAAAATTTAATGAGAGAGTTTATAAATGCCCGAGGTTTCATTGTTACATATTTGATACTATTTAAAAATATTTTTGCCTGCAAACGTTTTGTAAATTGTTAATTGGATTACGTCATAAGTGCGTGGATGGGGAGTTTTATAAAACGATTCTACATTCTTTATTCTCTCAGGCGCAAATTATTTTTAAATGGATGAAATAAATATTTTATACTTAAAATATCTTGAAAACGAATTAATTCTACTTCGTACTGATTCAGAAATTTTTGCAAATGCAGCTTTCCTTTTTATAAAGCTTTTCAAAAAGAACCTAAATAATGCGCAGGCTTTTCCGGCCTATAATAGATTTATTTCATGTAATTCATGAAGGCAGAGACAATATCCACGAAATCATGGGAAAAAATAGTTTTTTTTTTCTGCAAAGCAGAAAGTAAAACACCTGTTATTATAGTTACACTTTTTTCAATTAAAAGCATCTTACACTTATAAGCAACATAAAATTGCTGAAATTTTTCAAAATTCGAAGGTTATTCTAAATAAACACTATTATCTTAAAACAGCTAACTACAATTTAGGAATTAATTGAAATCAAATGATTACGGTTCTCTTTTTTGCCAGACTAATTGCATATACAGATAATCAACATTCGATCGACTTCGCTTTACAATTAGAATGATGAAAGAACAATGCAGAAAAAGGAAACTTAAAGACAGGATATCTCTGTGTTTTTTGTTTTCTTTTCTTTTGTGTTCAAGTATAAAGTATTTACTATTTGCTATTTTTCTTTTGTCAAGAAAAAGAGTATTTATAAACTTATTTACATTAAAGCATTAATATTATTTTCAATGTCATTCTTTGGAGTTAAAAAAGGCTTTCATAATCTGTACATACAAAAATCGTAAAAAAAAATACTTGTTTATATAAGAGTAAATTCTAATAATAATAAAAAAAATAAGTTAACAACATAAAGTTTATTTTCTGATCGCTTTCAAAATCATAGAAGAGCGAAATAGGATAAATGAAAAAAATTCTAATAAAAATAAAATGGTGCGTAAAACATTTTCAATGTTTGTCATTGATTCTAATTATAGAAATCAGAAAAATGAATTCACTCAACTGAAAACAAATGCGAACTCAAAATGCTTGATAAAAATCAGAACACACAACAAAACTTATTATCTTTTAAAACATTCTCGCTATCTGCTGTTGTGAGATATTACTTAACATATCTCGGACGCATTACCAGAATGCTTATGGATTACGAAAAAAAATTTATTTATAATTAGGACGAAATAATCGAATTAGATAACATTAACGATGTTAATTATTAAATAAAGACTTATATGTGAAAAACACAGGCAGAAAAATAACAAAAAAATTTGTCTCAAGAGAAAATAGGTAATGATACTGCGTCCCAATTATTAAACTAACCATCGTTAATAATAATGAAGTCGAGTATCAATTGTACGGCTGAAAATTTTAATGAGAGAGTTTATAAATGCCCGAGGTTTCATTGTTACATATTTGATATTGTTTAAAAATATTTCTGCCTGCAAACGTTTAAAAAAATGTTAATTGAGTTACGTCATAAGTGTGCGGAATGGAGAGTTTTATAAATCGATTCTGTATTCTTCATTCACTCAGGCGAAAATTATTTTTAAATTTATGAAAAAATATTTTACTCTTAAAATATCTTAAAAATGAATTAATTCTACTTCGCAGAAATTCAGAATCTGGCGGACAAGAAATGAAACTTTCCTGCGTTATAAATCTTTTAAATAAAACTCAGAAATGCGCAGGTTTTCTGGATTATCATTGATTTATTTCACGTAATTCTCGAAGGCAAAGCAAAGGTTGTCGAAATCACGTGATTTTTTTTTTTTTTTTTTTTTTGCAATGTAGAAATTAATTGAACTTTTAGAAGTACATTTACTCTTTTTAGGTGCATTCGTACGCATGTATAAATGCGTAGCACTTATTATCAGGTCCGCCTGTCTGTCCAACTGTCCACCTATAACACCGCAAAAAATACCCAACCAAATGGCTTGAAATTTAATATATAGAATAGTTACAAAATTGATGATTTCACATTTTATGAAAATCAAATCAAAATTAAAAAAGATATTCGCATAAGATTTTTTTATTTAATTAAATCCTATCATACGTAATTAGTCCAGTGACCCATGACAGGTAATGATTCGAAATTGCCATGGTGATGACGCACTGTTTAAGGTAGAGTCATATTACTTTCGTATCCTTGAATTTAAGATATATAATCGTAATACATTTTATATTCATGCACTTTTGCATCAGCATTCAATCGATTTCGGGTTGCAATTCGAATGATAAAACAACAGTGCAGAAAAAAGGCAACTTAACGACAGGACATCTTTTGTGTTTTTCTCTCTTTTCTTTTGTATTCAACTATTAAGCATTTATTATTTACTATTTTTCTTTTGTCTAGAAAAAGAGTATTTATAAATTGATTTGTATTTAAAGTGTTCGAGAAACAAAAATCTTTAAATTTTCTGAAAAAAAAAAAAAATTACTGCATAAAAAAAACTTCTGCTTTTTTCTGCTTAATGATGTTTGAATGGTTATCTTATCTTAATTAAACTATCTTATCTAGATTATAAGGGTCCTTTTTCATGCACCCATCCCTCAAACTCTGTTTTATCTATACTATGAAAGAAGGTTTTTTCTGTGTGAGTGTGTGTTTGTCTGCGATGGATAGCAAAATCTACCACATGCAAAAGGCTGAAAAATTGCGTGTGATTAGTCCAAAACCTCTTCTGGTGCATCTGAGTTTTAGAATTTTAAATTTCTAATAATTAATCGATTTATTAATTAAAATTCATAAAGAACTCTCACAAAAAACTCATTTTTGTCCTTCCGACGGAGTAAAATTACTCGTGTATGCCCAGATACAGTATTTACGCATCGACGGATAATGAAGAATTGATCAAGCGGATTACACTTTTAGTATAAAAACAAAACTAATATAGAAAAAATATTAAATAATAAAAATATTAAAATATACTTAATGCCGATTATCAGTTTTCGAATTAAAATTAAGTAGTCACACCTTGTGACTACAGCGCTTGAAAGAATTAAATATATTATATATCAGATCAATATAAGAAACGATGTATATTAGTTGAGAAAAAGGGATGTTGACAACAGACAACAATATACAGGGTGACGCCGAATTCGATCGATAAATTCAGAGGAGTGATAATAAGCATCGAGAGGATGAAAAATGACCATAAAATATGCGATCGCAAACCGCAAATTCATTTACAAATACAGAGTGTTCCATCTTAACTGAACTTGGCTGTTGGCGATCATAAACTTGAGAAAAATAAACACATTACAATGAAAATGCAATTATATGCTCCCTGTTTGACATGAAATCTAATAACAAAACGAAAAATTATGGGGAAACAGAGTGCACAAGCAGTTACTGATATCATATGAAATAGATATCACAATCCTAAATGTGAACCTTGCCTGCATACTGTTGGCACGTAAAGTGAAAAACTGTAACATTTTTTTTTTGGCGTTGTCACACTTACACAATGATAAGAATATGTGTTAAAAGTTTCAGTACAATATACTTCAATTTTCTGGAAGTTACTACCGCCAAGTCAAACTAAGTTAATATAATATTTTTGACTAAATACATTATTTGCGACTCCATCTTTCAAATGTAATTTTTTATCCTCTTGGTGTGTACCATCAGCCCTGTGAATTTGTCGGCTGAATTCAGTAACACCCTGCATATAATAGGATACAAAGATTAATAATTTTATAAACATTATATTTTAATATTACTGAGCAGAAGCTTATGTTAATACCTGCATACTATACAGTTTTAGAATGCTTTTTAGCTACAAATCAACATTTGTCAGAATAGTTATAAATGTATCTAGATTTGAAATGAGCGTGCTTTAGCAGAAAATATTCCAACTTACAGTCAAACAATTTTGTCGGAATGCAGCTAATTTGAACTCAAACACTTTAGCAGCTTTCAACTCTTCAGTATTCAGCTTCGGTTCTTTCGGAATAGTTAACTCACTTAGTCGATGCAAAGCGCTTAACAGTTAGCTGAAGTTGGAAAATGTGGAAGGAAACATTTCAATTACGCAAGGAGTTATTCAGTATTTCAAGTGGATAAAATATATTTACTGATGAAGAACGAATACGTATATAGATAGAGTTGAAGTTTCTGTAATGCACAGAAAACAGTGATGTATAAGAGAATATCTATGGTGTATTTTAAATTTTTATTGAATATAAGGTAAACACACCAGCAGTTGGATATTTCTCTAATTGTTATTAAAATGTTAATGAATTCCAAAAAATTCTAAAATATGTCCTTAAAAAGTGCATAAATTTTTTAAAAAGAATTTTAGATTGTTCAGAACACTATTTTATCGATTTTAGAAATTATCCGTCCATTAGTTTGGGGGTCTGCATTTCATGTAAATATTGTTGGCCCTTGTACTTCAAAAACTAACGTAGGGAATTTCATCAAACTACATATTCAATTAGATTCTAAAATGAAGGAGTGCTGAAGAGTTTTATGTTTGTTTTCCAACAAGTAACGCTTCTATGTTGCATTTTCAATATTTCTGTCATAATTGTTTTTTTAAGAGCTAATGTACGAAATTTTATCGGAATTCATTCAGGTTCAGCCTAGTTCTAACTTTCATATTTCAGAAGAAATATTAAAAGTTTAAAAATATATTCTTGTACAAGGAAAAAAAAATGCTACCGGTGCTCCAGTAATGGGCCTTTTTAATCTCTGATGCCTGAATGTTTAAGTTTTTGACTTAGCCAACAAATTACTTACAATGCAATAGAGTCTATCAACGGCAATTTAATCTATACATATAATAAAACAGTAGGACCCGGTGTGTCTGTACATTGAAGATAATTGACAAAAATGGAGTCAGGGCGATAAAAGAAAACCAATGAAACACAAAAAAAAAATTTTTGAATTTTCTGTCTGTCTGTCTGTCTGTCTGTTTGTTCGAGGTTATCTTCGTAACTACTGAATGGATTTTTATGCGGTTTTCACTAATGAAGAATGCACTCTCCCGGGCAGTGTATAGGCTTTGTTTCATCAAAATCGGACAACAGACAAAAAAGTAACAAAAAGAAACAAAAGAAACTATTAGGTGCGCTGCTCACGTTTTTTAGTACATAACGTTTTTTAGTACATATAAAATCCAATAGATGTCACTGTGCGATTTTAAAACGCGCTATCGTTATGTTTTCGCCAGTCTACTTAAGTATGAGAAAGTTTCAAGCTGGCTGTCGTTCCATGTGGTTTAGTCGGTAGAACGTCAGTGCGCCATACTGATGGCCCGGGTTCGATTCCCAGCATGGAATTTTTTTTCACTATGTTGGCATTAACGCCTATAAGCAATTAAAAGAATTTGAAATATTGTATTCAAGGCGAATTTTCTCTCTGGGAAAATTTCCTTGCATTAATATGTCAGTGTAATTTTTTTTTTGATTTAATTTTTTTTTTCGAAACTTTGTTTTTCTTAAAAAATTACAGTAAATATTTGATATTTCCCAACGTTTTTTGAATGATCGACTTGCTTTTTTTTTTTTTTTTAATGTATGTCTGAACCTTATCTAACTACTTCTTCAAGATTTCTTTAGATAAACCGACCAGCGTAGCGGGCGAAGGCCGCTAGTTTAAAATAAAACTTAATACCACTAAAGAAACATTGTTCTAAACAAAAACTTATCTCTTGATGAACTTATCGCTTTCTAAGAATTATCAAGGAAATCTGTTTTTGAGGAACACACTAGAAAACATACAAATGTCACCCAAGTTCTGAAGTAAGTATTCAATGGAATGCATGGTGATTCCGTTATAGTTATGCAATTCCTCAATTCCATAAATAGTGACATCCTTGCCGCAGTCGTGAAACAATTAAATGAATTTAAAGACTTTGACTTTCTCTACACTGTTAAAACCACAGGTTGCATATGAGAGTGAAACGCTTGTCTCGTGAACGACTCCCCTAGGGGAGCCAGAATTGCACCCCTAGGACACCCCATGGCACCCCAATTGCACCCATGGCACCCTATGGGGTGCTGTGGAAATACCGTGGGTTGCCCTAGGGGTGCAATTCTGGCTCCCCTAGGGGAGTCGCTTACGAGACGAGCGTTTCACTCCCATATGCAACCTGTAGTTTTAACAGCGTCTGGAATAAGAAAGGATCTGTTTAGCTTTAATCTTTTAGAGCTGTATGACACGGAGAAAGATTTTTCGGCAAGCATTTTACAAAACACGATCGTTCATTTTGCCGCGTTTTCGATAAACAGGTTTTTCAAACTTCTCGTGGGATTATTTAATTTCTCGCTCCGCTCCTATTGGTCAGTTGATCAGCGCTGAAAGAATGACCAACATTTTCCGTGCATTACGGGAAACGTTCGGTAAGCAAAAATAGCGAACAGATTCTCCCCTCTATCAAAGTCAGGCAACTTTTTGTTGATTATAATGTTGTGTTGGGGGAAAAGTTCTGCGAAAAGAATACGTGAGATACCGCTATTATTGACAACAAATTAACTGAAACAGATCCCATTAAAATATTGAAGATCAATCTTACTCATAGTGGATGTTTAAAGAAATTTAGAAGTAAACAAGCTGACTGCATAAGAGAGCTCCAAGCAGTGGAGATATCAACAAGCTGAAGAATCGTACAAAATTCTAAAATCAGCGTTTTTGCCGAATGCTCTTGCTTTTTGATCAAATCGCAAGGATACAACTCATGACGTCGCGCGTTTCTGATTGGTAGAGAAACGAGAAGGACGGGCGAAAAAGACCATTGAAAATAATTCTGCAAAGAGCCGAGCCAGAAACGCGAATGAGCTAAAAACTGAGGAATAAACAAAAAATTCCAAGGCGGAAAAACTTAGGAATAAAAATAAGTAAAAAGATTAAAAAAAATGGCTCTTTCAAAATCATTCGATTTCACAACAAATAATAGAATTTGATCAAAAATGATGGGGGAATTTAAGAGTAAACTAAAAACTGTATATATAAGTAAATGAGTAAGATAATAATTAATTTAAGAAGAATTTGATAGAATTAATGATAGGTATTATTAAAGATTAGGAAATTAGTGAATATACCGGTAATTTAGCGTAATGAAAAAATAAAATAAAAGGAAGGAATATTGCGAAGGAAAAATCAATAATATAGCATATATAAATACTTTTATAAATACATCCAAAGTTATTCAGACAATACCATTAAATAAACCAATGAAACCAGTATTTTTACAATCATATTATTAAAAACAGTTGAAGTTTGAAGAGAAATAGAAGGCAGATTACCAAATTACTAAGAAATATATGGATAAATGGACATTATATAACCAGAGTAATTCATATATTACCATACAATAAATCAATGAAACCAGTATTTTTACAATCATCTTATTGAAAACATTTGAAGTTTGAAGTGAAATAGAAGGCAGATTACCAAAATAATGAAAGATAAATGGATAAAAAGACAGGAGAAGGCTTTTCTATTAAACTACTTCTTCAGGGGTGTATAGTTTAACAAAAAAGCAAAAACATCCAACCAGTTTCTGTTATGAGTCGTGCTGAAAGCTAAGAATTCGACTCACAATACACCCGACTGGCTGGAAGCTATTCACATGACAAATTAGTAGAAAGATACTCATTGAAGAAAATAAAATCAATATGACAAAATAACAATAATATAATATTCCTTAAAAAAAGGATATATATATTAAAATGTTTACCATTACCCAAATCCTAGCAAGATTTGTAGTGCAATCAGATACAAACTACATGTGACTTACTAACAGTCAAGGTTATGGTCATAGTATAAATCACATAGATAATAAAATAAAGTTGTAACAATAATTATAAAAATTAGTAGAACATATATTATACTATATAATTCATAATATATTTAAAAAAAATAAATGCTACTGTTAGAAGTATTATATTTTTATTTTTAATCAATTATTAATATTACTATATTAATTATTTAACTAGAATATATTACTACAACTTCTAGCAGAAAATTATTTTAGTGCTGCCATCTATAGGATTAATATATTAATTAAATTATATGCTTATGGTGCTGCCCTCTATTACAGGAAAAAAATAAATAAATTATTTAACAGCTAAGAATTTCCAAGAATAATTTCTATTCTAATATTTTACAAATAATTTCTATAAGACAAATACAATAGACAACCATATCTTATCTCAATAACTTGATCATTTTTAAGTTATGCATATTAGTTTTTAGGTAAGCATAAACTTTAATGCTATATGTAAAGTTATTTTTTTTTGTTTAAATGTATAATAATTACCCATTGCGTATTATCCAGACAACACCAGCCCTCCTCCGTAATCTAACATCTAACCCACCCAACCATCCTATTATTCATATTTTTTAATTTTTTTGCATTTTTTTTGTAATTTTTTTTGTATTTTTTTTATTTTTTTAAACATTTTTTTACGCAATGTGTTAATTATTTTTAAGAACATGTAATAACTTATTATATATTAATGACTATAGGAGTTCTAATCAATAACATCATATGGTGCTGCATAAATTAGCTTGTTAATGTTTGTAATATTGGTTGAAGAGAAACAGTTAATACTAAATAAATGTTTATACAGATAATGTTTTTTTTAACCAAATGTGAAGGACAACCATATCTTATAGCAGTTTCTTGTACAGTTTTTAAATTAAGCATTTTAAAATTATGTGAACAAATATTTTTAATTCTATGGGCAAAATTAGGTAATATATTGACATAGACAGATTTATGTAGGCAAGAATTATAATGAGTAAAGAGGTTTACTTTAAAAGGAAAGTCATTACGTTTATCATAAATATCAAATAGAATTTTATTATCAGAAAGAGTAATATTAAGATCAAGAAAGTTAATTTTATTATTACGCATATCATTATAACTGTATTTTAAATTTTTGTGGTATTTGATTGGTAGCGAATAGTTAGATGACTTTTTAGAATATAAAATTATTATATCATCAAGATACCTGTATAAAAAACAATTAACAATAGAAGTATTACCTTCATAATAATGTAAGTAGAGATCAGCACAGATGGATGATACAATCCCACCTTTTGGAAGACCGACTATTCGTTTAAATATTGTATTGTTAAATAATATATAATTATGATATATATATATATATATATATATATATATATATATATATATATATATGAATCTGGCATTAAAACCTACACTTTCCCAAAACAACCTAATTAGAAAGGAGGTAAGTCTCAACATCTTCTCGTGAGAGCTAACCTGACGTTAGAAAATCTCAGCACAAAAAAGTTGATGACTTGGTAGACTCAAACTCCAAGCCTGGGAACAGATTCTGATTTGATTCTTTCTGACGCGGATTGAGGACGGACATCTCGGTTCGCTCCCGAAAGACGACGAGACATTGGCAACATGCCGTGCCTGCTCTGAATGAAAGCCCCTATTCCTCCTTTCTCTCTCCATGTATATAGTTTTATGTTTCAATATTCAAGATTAAATTTACATTGTTTTGCATAAAAAGAGTCTTCATTTAACTCCTAAGCACCAATAATTACGCAAGTAACATATGATATAATTTGGCATTAACAAATTTTTACAGTAATTGATGTTGATTTGTAGTATTATCTAATGGTTCTATACATATATATATATATATATATATATATATATACACATTTTTTTTTCATCGAGGCTGACACAAGATTCTGAAAAAACAGAATAGATATAGATATGTTTTCTAGTTGAATTAAAATTTTCTGAAATTTTCACGTAAAATACCCAGAGCTAAAATCTTCATGTCTATTCTGGAAAGCAAAATGTTAATAAGTGGGTAAGTGTAAACGTAGAACGACAGAGGATTTCGTTTAATATCTCTTTCAAAACAGCTTATCCTTTAATTAACAGATCCAAATTTTTAATTTATAATTATTAAATTCTTGCACAGATGGTAGAAACAATAAATTTAATTAAAAATATATATAAAATAAGGTTATATATTTTAATTAAATTAAAAATGTTCAAATCAAATTATTTAAATAAAACCCAAAATTCTAATTTTTTTAAAAATCTGAAAAAAAAAATAGCTGAGATGTAAATAAAATTTCAAATTTCTAAAAGCGAAAATAATTAGAACTTTTTAATAAATAAAACTTAAAATAAAACTTAAAATGCTGAATCATTAATAAATTGCAAAAGTGTTTTAAATAGAAAGAAAATTGAATTAAAAAATATATATTATGATTGTCAGATGAACGAAACCTAATAATATAAACCCTAAAATTGGCCAAAAATACGAAATTTCTACTTATTAAATCCATCTTAGGACGAAAATTTCAAGTTCAAGCATTAGGAATCGAACTAAGAACTTCCTTTTAACTAGCGAGATGTTTTGCCTTCAAGCCATGATTTCCAAAAGTAAAATATTGAATTTAAGGTTCTCTTTTGAAATTTAAATTGAGCAAAATGCAAAATGAATGGATGACTTTGAAAAAATTAATTTAATCAAAATAATAGACCTTTTTCAAAATTTTATGATTTGCTGTGACACGATGTGACATGATGTGACATGATGTGACACGAGGTATTCAACTTCAAGTAAACAAAATTTAAAGGCTGTGACTTATAAAGTTTTTGTATACAGACTCTATGACGGACGGACAGTCAGAGGATCGAGATAAATAGGATTTTGTCAGATGAACGAAACCCTTAAAACACCCTTTTTAGGTGCGTTCGTAATTATGCAAATACGTAGCACCTATTGTTGTCGCTCAGTCCGTCCGTCTGTCTGTCCGTCCGTCTGTCCGTCTGTCTGTCCGCATATAACAACGCAAAAACTACCCAACCGAATCGTTTGAAATTTAAAATACATAATTATAACATAATTTTGTCGAGTCATTTCAAATTTTATGAAAATCTGATGGATAGATCAATTACATTGACAATCAAAAGGATTCCGTTACATTACGGTCAATGGGGAAAAAAGTTTCAACTGCATTTTAATCCTTTGAAATTTAAAACATAATTATTACGTAATTTTGTCGAGTCATTTTAAATGTTATGAAAGTCGAATGCATAGATCATTTACAGGGACAATCAAAAGTATTCCATTACATTACGGTCAATGGGAAAAAAAGTTTCAAATGCATTTTAATGATGTTACACTCATTCGAACATAATAGAATTGGCATGAATCTAAGAAGTATTTACTAAAATATGCATTCTGTACAATCTGTGATGCAAAGAATTTTTATTATTAAATTACAGGGCCACACAAAAGTATTTCACTACATAATGCTGTACGAGGAAACAATGTTTGGGGCGTGTTTTAATTATTCAACTATTTCACATTTTATGAATAAGATGTACGTTACTGAGGTGTAATAAAAATTACTTCCTGCATATTTACAGAAACACATAGATTTCGACTACTATACTGTATCCGAAGTACGCTCTACTATATCAGAAAGATCTGAATATTTTTAAAACTTCGTTATCGTACGAACGCACCTCATTTGCCACGCTTTACGTGCAATTTCCAACTTGTTTGTTCTTCTATAGGGAAATCTTCTCTTAAAGTTATTTTTCTATTTTCTATCCGTGAATAAATATTTCTTGTGATTCAAAATAACGCCTTTCTAAAACTAACTTTCACAATTCACAAAGCCAGTGATTTCTAAAGGCTAATAACGTTGCCAAACAACTTTCGTTTTAACATTTCGGAGCTGGAAGAAACATTTGTTAGCATAGGCATTAGAATGAAGAGCACTTCTAGTGCTGCCAACATCTGTTAGATTAGTCATAACCGCAACTACTTTTGAAAACATTGCGATGAAGCTAACAATTTCTAAATTACAGTTAAAAAGGTTTTAAAAGGACGCAGCCTATGTAAATTTAAATGCTTTATGCTTAGCAGAAATATGCTTTTTACACATTTATATTTTTGTGTTTATTCCAATCCAAACTACTTATTTTCTGATTTATTTTAAAATTTATTTTTGTTCTCAAACACCCCCAGACTAACAAATTCTGTTACTTAGAAATGCCATGCTTCTTGATTTTTCAATAAAGGTAGAATATTTTATAAAAAATGCTGTCAAACTGGGCATTTTGAACCAAATTTTCCGAAACGCGAAATCTGGGAACGAAAAAAAAAAGGATCATACTGAGAAAGTAATTGTTTATAAATCAAATTCAGATGAAATAAAATCATACGGCTTTTTTACATGCATTCAAAAATCACCTCAGGAAGTTCCATGTTTTTTCATTTAAAAATGAGTCTAAAACCCATTCCCTAATGCTAATCAAAAAAAAAAAAAAAGAAAATTTATAAAGATGTCTCAGTTAAAAATTAATTTTAAATAACTAAATTATTTATTTATTATTATTATTATTATTATTATTTTTACATTGGTTGCTGAAATTGATCTGGGCAAAAGCTGTTTTTAATTTTTTGATCTCGGTTGCAGAATTTGTATGGCGGTGCTTTCATTTTTGAGACCAGTTCCGCAAATGGCAGCATCCTTATTAAAAATGTCTGTAAACAAAATTTAAAATCAAGAAAAAGCTTTTGTTCAGATTGTTCTCAGCTTTCCAATGCAAATAAACAAATAAATAAACATAATAACATTAAATTTCAACCGAGACATCTTTATAATTTTTTTCCAAAGTAGCACTTATCGAACGGGTTTTTTGCATTGACTGAAGTAACCTCTTAATTCAACCTGGTTTTTGTATGTAAAGATAGAATTTTTAAATTGATTGTTCACCCAGTAGCTGATAGGTTAAAATTATAGCCTGTTACTGTGCTCATAAGTTTTTTTTTTTTTCGATGAAAATACAATATTTAATTTTTTTTAATTTAAATTACATGTCGATACATTAATTTTAAGGCATTTTTCAGTTATTGCGAAACAGGTGAAAAATAGCCAAATATTTTCTTTGAAAAGCAGTGGATTTAATGCTGTGGCAAGAAACGCTCACTAAAATATGGGAAATTGCTGTGAAATTGCAACCATGAAACAATTTAATGATTGAAAATTTTGTAATGAATATAAAATTTGATATAACAAAATTATACTTAATACAAACTAAAACTTACAAAACTAAAGTTATTTAAATTAAACTTATCAAAACAAGTTCAACATGAAACTTTTTTTTTCTTGAAGTGTATTTGACATAAAGTATTTTTTTTTTTTAATTACATTCCATTGCCAACCGGCGATAAATCGCCAAATAACGAAATTTTCATTAATTTTTTACGGTTACTGAATGGAGGTTCTGCCGAAATTTTTTTATAAATGTATATATCCACACGAGAAGAACATTCTGTAATTTTTTCAGATTTTTCGGGGTATGCCCGTATGGAGACCTTTCTTGTTAGATAATTATTTATTCATTAAGATTATTGTTTTTTGTTTATTTCTCTGGGTTAGGTAGCATCTATAATCGCCATCATGTCCTTCCGGCTGTCCACATAGGATAATACAAAAACTTCCCAATCGAATGGTTTGAAATTGAAATATAGAATTGTTGCAGAACTTTCTCGAGTGATTTCAAATAATATTAAAATTACATCCAAATTTAAAAATATATTAATAATAATTTTATTAAATAGTTCTATTAAATTTCGTCATGCGTCATGAATTAAACGATATCTTATGATGGATCGTGATTCTAGGTTGTCATGGTGATTACGTCCTATTGAAGACGGAGTATTGTTATTCTCGTATTACTGATTTTAATGTATAGAATCGTAAGAAATTTTGTATTCATGCACATTTCCTTAAAAGTGCAACAGCTATTGCACCAAAGTTCGACACTTTATAAAATTAATAACAGTAAGAGCCCATCTATTTTGCAACGTTTGAGGTACAATATCCGACATATTGATATATTTAAAACATTTAATTAAAAAAAACAACGCGCCAATGTTTCATTTTACAATGCTTTTTTATATTTACGTTATGAGGAATATCTTTCTCAATATCTCGATATATATATATATAAATTGATGAAAAATATTTATTTTTTAAAAAATAATCTTAAATTCGTCAAATAAATTGCTGAAAATTTCCCATTGATCTTTCTGCACACAAGGTTGTTATATTAGTTTTCGGTTCCTAGACATAAAGAACATCGTATAACATCTTTTCTATAAATGAGGATGAATTTCGATTTTACATTTTACAAATTGAAAGGCTTTCTGCAACGAGTATTTTGAAAGTAAAATGTAATCTTACAGTCGCCAAAGAAATGGGAATTTTTTTCTTATCTCTTTGAACACAAAGTTTAAATGTTAACTTTCATTTTCTATGCCGAAATAAATGCCGTATAATAAAATACTTTCGAACATTTAAAATAGGTATGTAATAAATCAAAATTGTTTTTTAGTATACATTTCTATAAGCATGCGGTGTTTATTGAAAATTAATTTCACAATTTAAATCTCCCCCCCCCCCCAGAAAATAATAAATTACAATATTTTAATTTGGATGTAACGGCGAATTTAATAAAGAAAATTTCACAGTTTTTATAATGCTTGGAAGAATGTTTGGAGGTGAATTTATTTTAGAATATGCAATGCTTGGTTTTTAACACATTCCAACATATATTTGAAAGCGTTTACCAGATCGATTTGGCTGTACACGGTGTATCTCGCATAAATAGACCCCGATTTTTATCTAATTGATTGTTCAGTCTTGAATGAATGTTCGGCAAAGAAAATGAAATGTGTATCATTAATAGTTCATTTACAGGGGCGCTCAAAAGAATTTCGTTGCATATGGTCAATGGTGAAAAGTCGTTTGAAGTGTATTGAAATTGATTTAAAGCAGTGAAGTTCACTACAATATGTTTACTACTAAATAGGATGTTCATGGCATTTATCGTTCATTTACAGAGAAACCCCAAAGATTTTGTATGCAAATGATTTTGTATGTTTGTACTGTTATCATTCAATGATTGCTGGAATGCGTTTTTAATTTTGGTATGTACTTTCAATTTCAACTGATTTCTTCCATGATACCCGTTGTGCATTAATTCTATAGAGTGTACACAGGGCTGCATAAAAGAATTCACGTATATTTTTTCTTATTAACGGAACTTCCTGAAAAGAAATTTTCAAGTGATGTCTTTATTTCTTATGTGAACTAAAACTTTGTACATATGAAATTTATACATGATAAGATATATAGGTACAAATCTATAGACCATATATGAGAATTCCATAAATTGTGCTTTCGTATGTGTTTTGCATTTTCCAAATTTTTTACTTAGACATCACTTCTTAACTTTTAAATAATAAAGTCTTGTATCATCATTCTGAATGTGTTGGAAATTGTTTCATAATTTATGCTTGATGCATATTTTTTTTCCTGTTTTTTTTCTTTGAAAGATAGGGCTACAGGGAAAAAAAACTTTTAAATTACATTTTTGGGATTGGTAACTTGTTTGCTCAATATACGATCATAATTTAACTAGTATTAAACCAGTTAATTGATAAAAATGTGCGTTCTTTTAATTACTACACTCTTTATTTTTATTTTCATTAAATTGCCTACTTTTTAGTGTTTAAAAATATTGCATCCTAGACCTAGTTGGCTTTTTTTTTGTCGAGCATTCTTGGAGCACCATTAAATCCTTTATTGTTGCAGTGACTCGTGTACAGTTATAACAATAAGACATTAATATAGGTATAATAATAAGACATTAAGGAATAAAAATTAATAAGACATTGATCACCTGTAGCGGTCCAACACTAAAATAATCTGAAATGAAATTAATAATTTATATTTGGGTTTTTAAAATATCTAAATGTTCCATTGTTATTGGAAATTCAGCTTGGTATCTTACTTTTAAAATTCTTGGCTATTATGAAGTGAATTCAAAATCGAGTAGTCTTTGCATACAAAAACTAAGTTAGATTTTATAAAAGAGTGTAAATTAATTGGTTTCTAAGCACGAATAACTTTTATTGATTAGCCGGATGTGGCAATCCCAAAACTTTCTTCTACCTCATAGTCAATACTTCAAAATTCGCTACCTAATGCCAAAATTAAATGACAAACTACACCCATCGCTAGGATCCCAAAATTATGAAATTCCATGCATTTGTTAGACCCCATGCACTAAAATAGACTATTGAGGAAAATTATGAAAAATGCAGCGTAGCAGCGTCACATGTTGAGCGATTTGCGCCAAAAACTAATCAGCATCAATTTACAACAGGGTAATCTAATTGTACATTTTTATTGAATTTTGTGCAACAATTCTTGAGATAGAGTGCCCACAACATTTCTGTCGTATAAAAACAGACTGACATTTTCTAAAAACATATTTTTTAGCATCTCTGACCCTTAAAATGTATAAATGTGTCAAGAACCGGTTTTTCAAAAATCTTCACGAATCCAATACTTTCTTCCAAGAAGGATAGAAGAAAATAAAATAAATACGTATGTCAAATAAATAGATACAGAATTTGGATTTAACATTCTGAACTCTAAGTTTAAAAGTTATTTTTGTTTTTCTAACCATGACTAAATATTATTTTAATAACATATACCACTTTCAGTTTGACATTAAAAACATACTAATGATTTCTCAAGATTAATATTAAAAGCATTTTTCGCTTAAACATCACAGAGCAAACATTCGTTAATGCTTGCTTCAAAGGATGCTTAACATTTGGAGTGTTTTAAGCTGACACCAAATATTTGTCACGTTATAATCATAAATGTATCGAGTTTTGAAATCATCTTGATTTAGCAGAAAGTTTCCGAAGTACATTCAAACAATTTTGACGGCTAATTTCAACTCAAATACTCAGCATCCTTTCAACTTTTCATTATTGAATCCAGCAACTACTTAAACACACCACGACGCGATTTATGTATAAAGAAAGAGAAGGAGGGAGGAACATTTCTGTTTACAGAGGGTATTGCAGTGCTTCGAGCTATGTGTAAAGGGGAAACAGAGATGCAAATTATAACGTTGAAGTTTCTTTTAATGCTGTAATTTTCAATTCTTTTTTTTTTTTTTTTTTTTAGAAAATTACAGGTACATGGGTGGTTTAACGATTATTGTCCGTAATGTATATAAAATATTGGTACTACGATGGTTGACGTGAAATATCAAATCCCAGTGTTTTAGATACCTATATAGAGGGAGGAGTGAAGCTTTAAAGACCTGTTTTTGAGGGATTTTTTAAAGGGGGGGGGTATGAGCAGGAAAAGTTTGTCGGAGCTTATGGCGCTAGCTTTGTGACAGTGGATGAGTCATGGCTACATCTCTATGATTCCCAAGTCTAAACGACAACAGCTATGTTTCATCCACTGTCACAAATATAGCCCCATAAGCTCCAGACCAACTTTTCCTTCTCATACCCCCCCCCCCCCTTTAAAAAAATCAAAACTAAGTCTTTAAAACTTCACAACAATATTAAATTGGAAATAAAATGTTCTAAAAATTTTCATATGGGCAAAATTAAATAAATAAATAGATAAATAAAAATAAAATTAAATAAATAAATAAATAAATAAAAGTAAAATAAATAAATAAATAAATAAATAAATAAAAAATAAATAAAGGAAATTTTCTATAGGTACGTGGATAGTTCAACAATTGTTTTCCCCATTAAAAAAAAAAATATATTTGTACTGCGATGGACATATGTGGAATATCGAAGCCTAGTGTCTTAAATGCCTATATTCAGAATTTCAGAACCGTAGCTGCTGTATTAACATATTTTTGAAGGGAAGGGGGGGCAAATAAGGAAAGGTAAAAGGCTGGTTTTTAACTAATAGGTCTAGATTTGGGAAACTGGATGAGACGTGGCTATTATCGTTTGGACCCGGGATTACAGTGATATAGCTTTGTTTCAGGTACTGCCACAAATCTATCCAAACTAGCTTTTCCGCTTCAACCTCGTCCCCCGTTAAAAAATTCCTCATGTCTTTAAAACTTCACTCGTCTCTCCAAAAATATCTTAAAGCAGCTACAGTTTTGAAATTAATAATATAAGCGTCTAACACACATCAACCCAATGTTTCACATAAATTTTCCAGAATTACAGTTATTGATATTTATTGGTAAAATCAGTCAACTCACACAGTAATCTCCTGCATTTTTTTTCTATAATGCAAACTTCTTTTTAAAATTGTGTAATTTTAAAGGCACCATGTAGAATGTGTTTTGAATGTATTTTACATGTGTTTAATGTTCTAAACTGTGTGGTGTTTACATTGTGTAGTAAATTTGGTGACAAATTGTTGTACAGCACAACACTATTTTAAGAAAATATTTTCATCAACACTATTTCAGTGTAAGTAATGACACTATTTTCAATACACATTTCTAGATTATAAAACTTTAGGAACATATAAAGAACACGTTTCTACAGTCACCGAAAAAAAAAAAAAAAAAATCTTGATACTTGAGATTTTTGACGTTTTGTCAAATATCTAGAAATATACATAAGGAATAATTCTGAAAATCCAGGTGTGTAAACAAAATAGTACACGTCATATATTTTCGCGAAGATTTCTCTCAGAAATCCAACAGGGGACCGTCAATAAATTGAAAAAAAAAACGAAAATCTTTTGGATAACCCTGTCAAAACTAATTAAGCAAAAAAGTTTAAACTGTAAATAATGATTAAGTGGATTATTGTAATAAACTGTGTCGATTTTTATGAATGTAGCTTGAAAACTTGTAGAGAAATTAAGATTTTTATAAAAATGGTTCCAAATTTTTCCAAGTTTTTTGCTTATAATTTGCAGAGCTCTTCATAAAACAGAATGTTATTTTCAGAAAATATGCCAATCAACATTGCACATAACACCCTGTAATCAGAATTAAAAAATAATAAATATTGTATGACAAATGAGCAGGTTTACTAAGTAATTTTTTACTGCGCATGTGTCAACGGTATTAAAATTTCATTTACATATTATGTTACTTAAATATATAGAGCAACTTTTGTGACAATCTCAAAAACATAGCTTGAAAATTCTGAAAATTATCGTCGATAGAATAAAATATAAATCCGTTATTCCCAAAATAAAGCAAAAAGATAAGGAGCTGTATCCAAATATAGCAGTAGGTGCAATATTGTGTAGGCACTAATAAATGGAATATGGATACAACCCCTCATCTTTTTGCTTCATTTTGGAAATAACGGATTTTGAGCTGGTTCAATAGACGATCACTTTCAGAATTTTCAAGATATGTTTTTGAAACTTTTACAAAAGTTGCTCTATTCATTTAACTAACATAATATGCAAATGAAATTTTAATAGCGTTGACGCATGCGCAGTAAAAAGTTATTGAATAAACCTGCTCATTTTTCATACAATTCTTATTATTTTTTAATTTTGCTTACAGGGTGCTATAAACAATGTTGATTGACATATTTTCTGAAAACAGCATTGTGTTTTATGAAGAACTCTGCAAATTATAAGCAGAAAACTTGGAAATATTTGTAACCGTTTTTATAAAAACCATAATTCCTCTTCGAGTATATATGCTATATTCATAAAAAGGAACACAGTTTATTATAATAAGCCATTTAATCATAGGCTGCAGTTTGAAAGCTTTAGTTACATTAGTTTTGACAGGGTTATCCAAAAGATTTTCGTTGTTTTTGATTTTGTTGACGGTCCCCTATAGGATTTCGGGGAAAAATCTCCGCGAAAATACATGACCTGTATTATTTTGTTTACACACCAGGAGTTTCAGAATAATTCCTTGTGCATATATCTTTATATTTAACAAAACGTCAAAAATCGCAAGTGTCAAAAATTTATTTTGCGGTGACTGTAGATAGCAAAACTTTGGGAACATATTTTAAACACACACACAAAAAAAAAGGTTTTGTATGTAAAGTTTTCTAATTCACAATACATTAGTGTGTTGTAAATTTGTTGACAAAAAGTATTCCATAATGCATTTATTTTTGTGTGCACAGAATTTGCAGTTAAGTATTATTAAAACATGCTACAACGATTTTTCATTTCGTTTCATTATGTGATGGTATTTTTTTAAGCATCTGGGGAACCAAACTTTTCATTAAATATACTTCTTATTCAAAAAAGTACATTTCATGTTAAATCTGAATATTATAGATCAATAATCTATGTATAATTGTCATCGAAGTATTTATGGAAATTATATCACTGATTTGCAGACGAACAGAAGTCATAAACTTTTTTCAACTACTTTGTAAAATATTAAAATTAAAATGTGATAAGAACATGAACAAGCGTCACTTTATCGAGTTTTTTTTAACATCGTGAACAGATATCCTTGTTGTCAAGTGTTGTAGCTCATTTTATGTGCTAAAAAAACATATTTGTCCTGAAAAGATTATTATTTAACTATAACCTATAACCTAATCGTAACTTGTAAATTTCAATCTAGAATATTTCAGAGTTAAATAATTTTAACTGTTACAGCTAAAGGGGCCCGGGACATATTTTAAAATAATTTCTATTTAATGGAACTAAATTTTGAAATTTTTTGTGATGGTTAATCATGTCACTAGTAAACTAAATCACATGATAAAACTTATCATAATATTAAAAAAAAATTAGTTTTAAAATTAATTAAAAAAGTGGTGTAAATTAAAAACCTTATAAATTGAAATAATTTTTATAGAATTTAAACTTTTTTAATATAAATAAGTAGAAATATATAAGCATTAATTTATATTCAGCATTTTAAAAAATACTAATTTAAATAAACATTAAAAAATTTATTATATTTAAAATAAAAATGTGAAAAAAATTGATGTAATTTTTTATTAAAAAAATCCTATTTTTAAAAGTTTTTTTTCGGAATTTGCTGAATAAAAACTTAAGTAAAGCAAATAAAAAAGACATGTTCTAAGTTTGAACCATTTATCTTAAACGGTTTTTGAGTTATAACAATCTAAATAGGATAAAAGGTGAAAAAAACATTGATGAAGAAAAACGCATTTTCAAAAGCGTTTTCATAACAAGCTTTGCTTGAAAGCTAGGTTTTGAAAACAAGCCAAAATGACAAATATAATATTTCCTGTTTTAATTAAGATAGAAACATAATTTAAACGTCATTTTCAAAAAAAAAAAAAAAAAAAAAAAAAAAAAAAAAAAAAAAAAATCACGGAGTAAGTAAAAAAAACATTTTGTGTAAGTTTTTGTGTCATGAACTACCTAAAATAAATTTTAAAAAAAGTTATAAAAAATGGCGAAGTTGAAATTTTTACAACCTTTCAATCCTCGAAATCGTATCAATATTCAAAAAATTCATTTTAGAGCTTGGATATGTATTTATTTAAGCGTAACATTTAATTCTTACAAATCAGATACATAAAAATGTATTTTCGTAGTTCCGAAAAAAAAAAAAAAATCTTTTCAAATAACACATGAAGCACTATATTTTCAGGAAAACGATTTATTTCAAATAAGTGTTTACTTTATTTTAACAAACCCTATAGGAACTCAATTTCAGTTTCCATTTTCGAAAAAGTATTACACTCTCTCGAAACTTTATTGGAAGTTGAAAAGACGCAGGGTGAACATTTCTCTCCAAATAACATGCCTGAAAAATATCACGTTAGGAAAACATTTTTATGTATTTATTAGCTTGGAACATTTCTTCCTCAAAAAAAAAAAAAAAAAAAAAAAAAAAACGATTAAAAACAAACTTTTATTTATGATTGAGATGCATAAAAACAAAATTTAGAAATAAAGATCGAAAAAAGAACAATCACTAAACAACGTGTGTTATTTAAAATACATATTATACATTAATAATGTATATTATTTAATAATATATATGTTAATAATAATAATAAATAGGTTTGATTTGGTAAATTAGAAATTTTTAGAAACGAAATTGTAATTTTTAGCACCATCGCATAACAGCTTAGACAACATTGCTAAACTAACGGATGTTGCCTATGTCTCGCATTCGTTGTGTGTTTGGACTGCTATAGTCATATGATGCATTTTTCGTGCACCTGCCTTATGATAAGCGCATCACATGACTCAGGTGGTCTGAAAGAAGACGAACGTGTATCGCAGTGCGGCAACCTGTCTTTTCTGTTTGTCTCGGTTCATTTACAACGGCGATTTTTTAATTTTAAGATGGTTCTCAAATTCCAAACCGATTACTTTAAAATAGATTTTTGAATTTACTTTTGTTGCAAAACATATGAAATTGTCGGGGACTGTTATTCAGAAATGATGTAATAAAACAGTTTTTTTTTCATTTTTTTAGTAAACACAAGCGATCAAAATAGAAATTTTGAACCGAATTGCCAAATGCGACAGAGGAAAAAATAAAAAACTGTCGTTTTGAACGGTGGACGGCATGTTATAACTCAAGCATTAGCTCGTTTATCGAAAAACGAGAAAATAAACTTATTTACTTAAAATCACTTCCATAATCATGCATTTCAATGTCATACACTATAAAAAATATAATAAATAATAATAATAATAAATAATAATAATAATAAACAATAATAATAATAATAATAATAATAAACTGCAATTCTACAGATGTAAACTTATGGAAATCTGTCTTCTTGCTAAAATCTTATTTGTAAACTGTACAAAAAAAGATGTTAATCTACAAAACTAGTTTTTGCAAAGCTACAGAAACAAACTTTTACAAAAGAATCTGCTAAAATTACAGTAATCTTAATAAAATGTTATTTGTAATCTGGGTTGCAATTGCATAAAAAGTTCTAGGATCCCAGTTTCTTAAAAAAAATCTTAGTAATTTTACAGATTTTCTGATTTACGATGCAAATCAAATGTGTATTGACAGGAACTTCTGTTGTTGCTGTTAAATAAAAAGTTCTTGGAATTCTAGTCTCGGAGAAAAATTTTAGAAATTTTACAGTTTTTTTTTTCGTAGTGTACTTTTCCGCAAATGTGTCGGAAAACTTCGCATTCTTGAGTGAAGAAATTTTTTAAGCATGATCTTATCAGCTATGATGAAAGCATTCAGGCCGAATCTGTAAAAATCTTTCTTATTTATATTTCATCAAACAAAATCTAATCAAAACATTTTAAATTATTTCAATTTTCTGGAAAATGAATTTTTCTGATTAAGTTTATTTATTTATTTATTTATTTATTTGACACAATTACCAGAAAATTCGTGTCTTGTATTTTCTGAAAAGTATTACACAAAACGGAAAAATTTACGCATTAATATTGAATACCAAACGAAATAGAAGTTGCTATCTAACGTTTAGCTTATTCATAAATTTATAGATGACGCAAAAATAAAACTCTACATGTCGGCTAATCGTTTTAAAATTCAAACTTTTGAATTTAATTTTTAGAGACGTAACATGTAGATTATTTTTTGTGAATTTGTGTTTTTAGAAAATTTTGCTCCTGATGATGGATTAGAAGGTTAAACCAAAAGATAGAAATTCATTTTATGAATGTGTTTTTATTTTTAAATTATCTTTAAATTTATGAATAAAATATACGTTGGATAGCTATTTCTATTTCATTTAACATTACACAATCTTTGAAAATTTTAAACACTTTATTTATTATTATTTGTATTCTGTGAAAGTTTCGAAGCAGTAGAGACATTTTCTGACGCATCCAGACCCCGTCACTAAAGTTAAAAGAAGGCTGGAAACAAATACACTTTGGAAATTACAAATTTAATGATTAATGCGTATGATTTAAGATAACTGAAAATTAAGCTGTGTGCATTGTTAAAAGATTTGCAGGGTCAGGTACCCTTTAAAGAATCCAAAAATAGATTTTTGAAAAAATAGCTTAAAATTAAGTAAGATTCATCACGAAAATTTTTAAACTAACCGCATTCCAAAATTTGCATTAGAAGATGAGTTGTGTCTAAAAAACTTAGCGCTTTTCCTGTACGATCAATGGGTGATTTAAACTTTAACGTCAATTTTCTCAAAACAGCGATTTTGATCAGTGCGCGCACGATTTCTAAAAAATGGTTGAGCAGAATTTCACAAAATTTTCACTGAATGTATTAAACATATAGAAGCACAAAATGACCTACTATTATATTCCTCAAGTTAGAAGTTTAGAATTCACGACTACTTTTGTGTAAAAAAAATCTCGATATTTCGAATTTCATTAAAAAATAATTTTTTTCTCTGGATCTATAAGTTTTATTTTTTTCATCGTAGGTCATTTTGAAAACACATTATATTTCTACTTATAAAAAAAATCGTGGCATATTTTAGCCATTCAAATTTGAAAAATCGTATGCGCAAGGCATGCAAGGACTATTTCTTCGTAAAAATTGTATTAACTTTAAAAATTATTTAAAAATAATTGCATACGTTTATAATATTTGTAACAAATTTAACCAATAAAATGAATCCTTTTTAATATGTGTTTTCAATTTTATAGTTAAAAGTTAATTATATACAGAGTGACTGCAATTCTTACAGAGGCCACATTTTCCTGTATTTTGTTAGTTCAAAAGGTACCTGACCCCTTAAATTTATGAATAAAATATACGTTGGATAGCTATTTCTATTTCATTTAACATTACACAATCTGTGATAATTTTAAACACTTTATTTATTATTATTTGTATTCTGTGAAAGTTCCGAAGCAGTACAGACATGTTCTGACGCATCCAGACCCCGTCACTAAAGTTAAAAGAAGGCTGGAAACCAATACACTTTGGAAATTACAAATTTGATGATTAATGCGTATGATTTAAGATAACTGAAAATTAAGCTGTGTGCATTGTTAAAAGATTTGCAAAAAAAAGACTCAGTCGTTTAACCGTATTCATATAAAAAGGGTTATATAAGTGTAATTTAGCTGTTTTCTGGCTAACGATAAAATTCCATAATATTACGTAGTAAACATTATCTATAAGAACGATTACTGTAGATTTTTAATAATGCATTTTTAGTTTATATATTAAAACCCATTAATGTATATATATTATCTCTATTACTTGTTCCTTAGAAATCAAATTATGTGGGAATTGAGGTAATTGATTAAAAAAAAGTCCAAAGAAGATCATTTTTGCGTTTTAATACAATAAACGGCGATAACTGAAAATTAAGCTGTGTGCATTGTTAAAAGATTTGCAGAAAAAGACTCAGCCGTTTAACCGTATTAATATAAAAGGGTTATATAAGTGTAATTTAGCTGTTTTCTGGCTAACGATAAAATTCCATAATATTACGTAGTAAACATTATCTATAAGAACGATTACTGTAGATTTTTAATAATGCATTTTTAGATTATATATTAAAACCCATTAATGTATATATATTATTTCTATTACTTGTCCCTTAGAAATCAAATTATGTGGGAATTGAGGGTAATTAAGATAAAAAAAAAGTCCAAAGAAGATCATTTTTGCGTTTTAATACAATAAACGGCTCATTTCTAGTGTAAACTGCGAACATTTAAGTTAATCATATTAAAAAATAATTACATTAACAACTATAGAAAAATAACGTGCACTAATAACTATATTAGAAGAATCCGCAAAGACATTCTCAAATTTCGGTGATTAAGTTTTAATCTCCTCAAATAACTTGTAACTTTCTGCACCGCGGCGTTATCTAGATTATGTTTTTTAACGCCCATTCCAAAAGTAACGCTCCAGTTTTCAATTCCCGGAAAGTAATGACAATTTCTCGAAACTTTATTAAGAGCTTATGAAGGAAAAAAGATATTTCCTCAGATACACGGCCTTAGGCAAAACATCGCAGAAAGGCATTCAGGTATATTAGTTTGGATATTACTCTTTACAAGAATCAAACAAAACATTGGGTGAAATATCCCCATGTTCATAATTAAAATGAGAGCAAATCTCAACGATATGTACACACACACAAAAAAAAAAGAAAAGTCGTATATCAGGCATACATTCTGAAACACTTTCCAATACATTCAGACTAATATAGTAAACTTCACATTTTATTACGGTAAAAGACAATATCTATGTAAACCCTTTGAAAAAAGCATAAAGCATACATGAAAATCGAATTTCGAAAAATTGCATACATAATCGGAATTCAAATTTTATTGATGTATGTAATTTAAAGATTTCTAAATATATTAACATAGTGTACAAAAATTTAGTTCTGTTAAATTGGTTGACTGTATAGTGTTTTATAGAACGTAATCTATTAGGGGATATGTTGCGTCAAGTTAGTTCAGTTAAGAAATGCAAAATATGGTTGAAAGTTTCCTTTCAGATATTATCATCAATAAACACTATTTTTTTTCTTCAACTCTGTATAAGATCTATACTGTTTATAAATATGAACTGATATAAACAAAATATTTAAATTATAAAACGCATGCCAGCAATTATTTAAGTGTTGCAGCCTAATTTTTTTGTGTGTCCCAGTTTTAGCAATTTCCGTTAATAAATGGGAATGTATTGACTTTTTTTCTGCAGACCCCCCATAAGATCTGAAGAATTTATAAATAACAGCGAATGTGAACAAAATTTTTAAACTTAAAAACGCATAATATAACAAAAAATGCAGGCTCAGCAATTACTTATGTGTTGCAACCGAATCCCTTTGTGTGTTCCAATTTTAGCAATTCCCTTCAATAAACGAAAATGTACTGAATTTTTTTCAGCAGCTCCGCATAAGATCTATACAATATATATATATTAAATAATATAAAAAAATTAATTTAAAAACACATACTACGACTAAATATGCCCTCCCAGCAGTTATTTAAGTACTGAACCGTGCAGTTTTCTAAGTATAGAAAAAGCATTTTCAGGAATTATTGCTCAAAGAGTACTGTAACTAAATAAATTTGTGTGTGCCTGAAGAAGAACAATATACATGCTAAGCAAACCCTATTTTATAGTAGGCATTTTGTTGCGCACTTTAGTGTTGTATACTGATTTCTGCATGTTTGAAATAGTATAATGTCCTTAAAACTCACTACGGTGGCTTTTCAGACCGTATTATAATGGAACTTTTTGCGTAACCTTTTAAATGAACTATGTACTTTACGCACTTTACGCACTTGATTTTAAATACCAAACATTTTTTGGTAAATCTTAATATTATGTGCAAATTACAAGTCAATTCAAGTGTTAGAGTACGATCAGACGGACAGAGAAATCCGATTCATAAACACTTTTCACCTGTTAACATTCAGATTTTGTAATTTTTATAAATGATTTTTATTTTACAACATTTTAATTTCAACAACTAATAAATAAATCTACATCACATACGTCAAAGTCAATTCGCAAAATAAATTCTAATATACAAGTATTCGAATGACATCGAAATTACTTTATTTTCAGAACACGAATGATATTTTAATGCGCACTCCAGAAACGAAATTCCAACTTCCAAATGCCGAAAAGTATTACCATCTCTCGAAACTTTATTAAAAAGCTGGAAAAGTTATGATGGAAAAAAGACTTTTCTTCACACGTTTAAGGCGTATTCAGATAAAGTTCCCGAGGGAGCTATTAAGTTAGCGAATCATAAGGAATGTGAAGAATATCTGAATTGGAAAAACCAATTTCATGATTAATGAGTATGATTTCAGAAAATTATCACGATGAAATTGAAAATTAAGTCCATACATTTATATATATACATTCCAGTGAAATTTGTCAGCCAGTTAGGTGGAAATTGATGTCATTAATATAGAGATATGTAATGTTAAAAGAAACTCATTTCTGTAATTTGAAAAATGAAATAGTTCGTTTATAGCAGAAACGTGAAAATAATATTAAATATTAAAGCAATCAATCTTGATTTTGTCTTAGTTTAATGAATTTTAACCACAGAATGTCTAATATTTTGGTTTGTTGAAAAAAGATCTGTTATCAAAAATTGTTGGAAACTCCGATCATAGGAAATTTATCTGTATATTTATTTAGTTTTCAATGAATTAAAATTATGGGAGTTTCTTTATTAGAAATAAATAAGCCGCTATTAATTTCACTTGTACAAAAAGCGTTGTTTAATGTGTTGTATATATTATAAATATGTTGTATGTATTGAAAGTTGTTATGTATGTAAATATGTTTCTAGCAGTTATGTAACATGTACGTATTTAATTAACTAAATCGTAAGCAACATGAACAGGAGTTGATTTGATAATAGCAATTTCGTGATTAATGCACAGAAATTCAGATATCATAGTGGAGTTTGTCAACCAGTTAGCTGGAAATTGAAGTTAATAATTTACAGGGTTTTCCCAGAAAGTAATGAGACTGCTTTCATAAAATTCGTTTATCTGTTTAAATTTGCGTGAAAAATGTTATTTAGTTTAAATCTTACACACACTTAATATTCTTCAAACTAATCTCCTGCATTAATGCACCTTTCTCAACAAATCTGCCATCTATTTATGCCCTCCTATAAGTCTTCAGTTGAAATGCTGTTCAAAACGCATGTTTCGTTTTTTTCTCCTTGCAAGTTTTACAGATTGTGAAAACAATGACCTTATAGGTTGTATTTTACCCGAAAAATAGAAAAAAAGTCCGCGATGGCACATCGGTGCTGTATGGCAATTGGGAAAGCATTGCAATGCTGTATTTTGCCAGGAACTTTGAAAGGCGTGTAGACCGGTGCACTATTGTGCTGCATAATCTAGTTGCTCTTCAGTGAAGATTTTAAGCATGTCAATTTTGTAAGTCCCAACTTCTCCGCAATTATTCAGACACTTTTCCAATGACCTGAGTCTAAAAGCGCTTTAATTTTAGCCACGTTGCCTGAAGTTCAAGAACTTGATGGATGGACAGCGTATTGTTGGTCATCGACGTTTTTGAAGGCTTTGTGTCATGTAAATACTTCAGCCTTGGGCAAAAAGTCTTTTCCGTAGGCTTCTTGTAACATGATATGCGTCTCCATAGCCGAATTAATTAGCTTTACGCAACTTTATGGTGTATCACTGCTCGACAGTCTACTGCATTCTGAAAATTTAATGCCACATTCAAACACGTAATCTGCTTCACGAGCGATTCGTGCCCTGCAAAGGCTCAAGGCTAAATGACTTGTACCCAGAATCTGTAGCTGACATTCCCACCGCAAGTACAACATGAAACTCCGTCCTTTGCTCTTTTGTTTGGCATGAAAAACTCAGTCTCATTGCTTGCTGGGCATTTTCTATATGCTCCGTGTAAAAGAAAATCATTTCTGCGATTTCAAAAGACAACTATTAAAACTATCATACCAGAATTCGTTTTAATTAAACAATTTTTAATCATAGCTTAGCTTTTATTTTATTTTGTAGAAAACCAGTTGGTATAAAAAAAAATATATTCGACATTTCCATTATGGAATATTCTCGTAATTTATCTATATATTTATTTAGTTTTTGATGAATTAAATTTATGCAAATTTCCTCATCAACAATAAGGAAACCGCAATTGTTCAAAAATAATTGCTTAATAATTTGATGTAAGTATGTTGTATGTATTGGAAGCTGTTATTTGTAAGTATGTTTCTAGCAAGTATATTCCATATAAGCATCGAACTCAATCGTTTTGAAAGCTAAGAATAACTGAATATGGAAAATCAATTTCATGAGTAATGCATATGGTTTCAGAAAATTATCACCATGAAATTAAAAATTAAGTGTGTGTGGAAATTGTCGGTCAGTTAGGTGGAAATTGAAGTCGTTAATATAGAGATACAGAGATGATAGAATCTCATGTATGTAGTTTGAAAAATTAAATGGTTCACTTCTAGTATAAAACGGGAACATAAAATTAATTATTAAAGAAATCATGTTATTAGTTTAACTATTTTAACAACATAGTTGCTTATATTTTAATTTGTTAATTCACATTGTTGTAAAAAATTATAATAAGGACTATTCTGATTATAGATTATCCTTTTAATCCGCTTGTATATTTATTAAATTTTTAAGCAATTAAAAATTATAAAAATTTTCGCGTTAGGAACAAGAAAACCGTCTATATTACTTACATGTCTATATTTACTTTCCCTATATTACTTAATGTCTTGTATATATTATAAGTATGTTGTTGTAAGTATTGAAATTGCTGTTATACATAAGTGTGTTTCTAGAAAGTATGTAGTATGTATGCATCTAACTAACCAAATCGTAAAGAATGGGAAAAACAGCTTATTTGGAAATATCAATTTCATGAGTAATATATATAATTTCAGAAAATTATCACATTGAAATTGAAAGCTAAGTCTACATATTTCGAAGAGAAATTCGTAACTCTAAAATCTATAATGTGGAAGTTAAGATCGTTAACATGGATTATGTATTGTTGAAATATGTTTATATTTGTAATTTGGATCATTACAGGCTTTGTATCAAAGATTTGAACAGCAATATTAAGATAACTACTAAAGCAAACGCACTAAAAATTATTTTTAGTTAAACGATTGTGTATAATGAATTAAAAATTAAGTCTATATGCTTATACAAATATCAAACTTCATGGTTTTTTTTTCAAAGTGAAATAAACATGTTAATATACGGAAACATAAAATTTTATATCAACTAATAGCACAATTTTTAATTTTGACCTAACAGTAAGTTAGTAAAAAAAAAAAAAAAAAAAAAAAAAAAAAAATACGAAAGCTTATATTTAAACATTAAAACCGTTGAGCTGAATATAAGAAAGAAAAAACTATACGCAAATCATAGATTATGAAACACTTTCTAATACATTCATAATAATGTAACAAAACTGTACCATTTAATAAGTTCAAACATTATGTCTAATTTAACCATGTGGAGACTTTCAACATACTTTAAACCCGATTTCATCAGTTCCTAATCTATAATCGGAGAATTATCCGCTTTTTTTTTCAACAGCACAGTATATTGTAAATAGATTTGTCTCTATTAACTACATGCATGTCAAAAATTAGTTCAGTTAAGAAATACGTATATCTTTCTTGAAAATTAACTTTTAATTTTCCCCCCAAAAATTTCCGCTAATAAGGAGAATTTTTTTGTCCAGCCCTTATATGAGGTATAGAACATATATACAAAGAGTAAATTGCAAAAACCTATTTAAATTTTAAAGAGCATACTGCATCTTAAAACGCACTTGCACCAGTCACTACTCAAAGACAATACTATAACTAATTTCATTTGCTTGTCCCTATAAATGATTGACAAGTGCCATGAATGCCATTTTATCGTAATCATCTTGTAGTTAAATTAAGAAATATATATCAGTTTCAGACATTTAAAATAGCGTAATCTCATTAAAATACTTTACAAAAAGTTCTTCCACATATACCATTGTGTAATGGAAATTTTTTGAGTATCTCTATAAATGACAATTAATCCTGCATACTTAATATACAATATAAAACATGCTTTGGTGACCTTAAATAAGGTGTATCAATTGCTTGAGAATCCGAGTATATTTATGGGATTTAAAGCGTGGACAGACGGACAGACAACTGAAAAACCGAATGCATAAACACCTTCAACTTTGCAGGAAAGCGTTTAAAAGCGTGTAAAAGTGCATTTTTCCAGTACAAAAATAGACAAATCTAACAATTAGTCTTTTAAAAATTTCTGTCTATCGCAGTTTTCATTTCATTCTTAAAATAACTACACAGAAAAATAATTTAGACATCGCTTCTGAAATTAATTATCCTTCGAATCTTTTCAAAAATGAAATATTTTCAAACTGTTTTTTAGCTGAATATGGAAGCAGAAATAGTAGAAAAGATTCAATAATAGCTGTAAAAGTTCAACATCCTCCTTTTATTCCCGCTAGCTTTCATGCACAATCGATTTAGCAATACTTTCTTCCTCTCTTCCTTTTATTTTATTTTATTTTTATTTTTATTTTTTTAAGTGGGACTAATGCTGGAAAATTCATTCCGACGTCGCTCCGCAATACATGTGTGGGAGATTCCAAGGCATTTTGGTAAATACTTTAGCAGCATCTGTGTATTGATCTTGAAAGATTTTCCGCAGAGACTAAGAAGGGACAGTCTAATAAATAGACAAGCACTCTGAAAAATCGTGTTACTTCTTCTTGTTTATATCTCTTTGCCTTAGTTACTGTCAAAAAAGTTCCGTATATTTTATAGTATATTATAGTATATATATTTTATAGTAGTTCCGTATATAGGCTGATTTTATGTGAATTTTCTCTCTTTTTAACGGAAACATTCTGTTCTGAATGCAAGCTGTAAATTTTTCTGAGTAGAAATGGGGAAATTTCTTTTTTATCAATACCAATCGAATATTAACACGATGAATACCACGTCAGTCAACGGTGACTGTCACTGAACTTTCCAATTAGACTGCGTTAGTTACCAATGGCAGTCTAAAATATGATATAAAATTTATAAAAAATACATTATTTTAAGAAATTACTGAAAAGTTATTTAAAATTTACCTAATTTTTGTTTATTACAGAATTATACTTTAATTAATAATTACTCATACAGTATATATATTTTTTTATTTTTTATATCATTTTACAGTGTCAGTCACCGGTTACGACCTTACCGGGAAGTTCATTGTCGGTCATTGCGACACTCATCGTGTTAAAAAACAAAATGTTTTTTTATTTTGTCAAAAATTATGCTTTTTTTCCCTCTTCATGTCTATTTGCCTTAGAACGCTGTTAGAAAAATTCCGTTTATATACGAGGGATCTATGAGAGATTTCTCTCTTTGAAGGGAAATATTCTGGTTTGAGTGAAAGTGACAATTTATTCGGGAATAAATTGAAAATTTCCTCTTAATCCTTACCTATTGAATGTTAAAATTGAAATGTTCTAAAACCATATTAGCTTGATAATTTTTTTTCCTTTGACAAAAATTATGTTTATATTTTCTCTTCATGTACATTTGTTTCAGTACGTTTTAAAAATGTTTTACATATATATAATACCATTAAAAGTAGACAGGATTCACAAATGGATTTTATCAATAAAACAATAAACCAAAACGATATATATATATATATACGCGGGTAATCTTTTTTATTTTTTTATTCTTATTTTTATTTTTATTTTTTTTTTTTTTGTAATTTTCTTCTGTTTTAACGGAAACATTCTGTATTGAGGGAAATAAATGGAAATTTTCATTTGTATCCATAATCATTGAATGTTTTAAATAAAAATATTCCTTTTACTTTAACAAAAATAATGTTTTTTCTCCTCTTCATATCTATTTTGCTATAGTATGCTGCAAGAAATGTTCTTTTTTATGTAAACATTTTCTCTTTTAACGAAAAAATTCTGTTTAAATTGTAAATTTTCCGAAAATAAACGGAAAATTTCGTCTTTATTCTTGCCCATTTAATATTAAAAACAGACATTTTGTTTTTCAGGTAGGCAAACGGAAATATTCGTTTTCGCTGGGGACAAAAATGAAATAAAATAAAATCTAATTAGGTTCTTATTGTTGGTGTTTTGTTTCATAATCAAATCCATGGATGTGGTGTAGCTTGCGAAGCATTAATTCTCTAATATTGAGAACTGTGGTTTGAATCCAAATTAAAGTAAAGCAGTGAAAACGAGTGCGATAATATTCAATATAAATACATGTTCCGTGTAAATATGTAAAAGTATGTATAATTTACCTGAACTGTGTTTTAATACTACGCTACTGATCACATTTAATTTAAAAGCAGAAAATTCCCGCTTTTAATAGTGCAACTTTTAAATATGATAACATGTTAGAACAAAAGTTTTCTGAAAAAACAAATGATTGATGGTAACTTTGCTGCCAGCATATTTTTTTAATTTTTGTGGAATTTCTTTACAGCGTGTTTAGATTAAAATACGAGTTCAGAATAATAATAATTAATAATATTAAAATTGTAACTCTTTTTAGATAAAAGGGAACGTAACGTTGAGTAATCAAAAAACAATGTTACTTAATCGATAAGAAATGTTCTATTGTTTCAAATTTGATCGATCATTGAATAAACTGCATTTTTTTTCTTTATCCATGCGCATTATGGTGGTTTAAAGAATATTTGAAATATACTTATAATTTTTTGACATGACTTTATAAAAAAGCTATTCGCGGTACGTCCACAACACGAGAATCCTTTCATATTATATGTGTAAGGCATGCGTAAAAATTGCATATACACACCAAGGTTATAATTTTTTGTTTTCACCTCATAAAGCTTCCTATGCAAGAAATTGATTAAAAGTAAGGTTACGTTACGAATTTTACTTCATAAAAAATGAAGAAATATTTAAAATCTATCGGTACATTTAAAAAGAATAGAGAAATCTCTTAAAAAGTAGAGAAGAATAGGTTAAAACTGTATAACAAAATTGTACTTATTAAATTTATGTTACGTTTATTTCTTTTTGTTTTTATTTATCTTAAAGATCCACTCTTGATTCATTAATGTCTTCAATTAGAAAATAATAACACAGAAAAAGATTTTGAAGATAACTTCTCAACTTAATTATTCGTTGAAGCTTTTCAAAAATTAACCATCTTTACCACAGAATATGGAAGTTGGGAGTGGAATTACCTCAATAATATACCTAAAAGTCCTCGTTTTCTACCTTTCAGATTTCATGCTCAGTCGATTTAGCCCTACTTTCTTCTTTTTTTAAAGTGAGACTAATGCTCGAAAAATCCATTACGATCTGGTTCCGTAATACATGTGGAAGATATCAAGGCATTTTGGTGATACTTGAACAGCATTTCTCCTATTGATCTGGAACGTTTTTCTTTCCCCACGACTAGGAAACTATGAAAATGTGGGATTGTCTGATAAATCCGAATCTACAAAAATGGCGCTTATATATTTCTTCGTATCATTTTACTACGGTATTAAAAGAGGGAAAAATCAAATACTACCAGATTTTCATTTCAAGCTTTAAGGGGGAGATCACATGGATAAGTCTAATGTTATTTAAAACAATACAAAAAATTTTGGTGTTTGAAATCCAACTAACGAAACGCGATAATTTTTATTTTGTATTTTCATTTATTTCAATGGCTTGAATAAAAAATTTATCCTTCTATATATATAATGTTTTATACATATATACACTACGAAAATTGAATTTCAGCATTTCGTTACAATTATTCCATGAAACATTTCCGTTTAATATGGCGCCATCAGGGTGGCGAGTGGTCAGAAAAAAAAACTAAGTCAAAAAGTTGTTAAATACCAGTATTTTGTAGAGAGACCAAAATACCAGTATTTTGTATTTTTAAAGAGAAATTTGTCATCTTAAATCTCTTTATATCATTTGTAGTATTTTGTATTAAAAAAAATACTGGTATTTTATCTTTTTTTAGTGTGGTTTTCTCTGAGCACTCGCTACCCTGATTCTATAATCTTAGTTTATTAGGTATTTTATATTTTAAAAACTATTGCCATCATGTCGTTTACTTAAGTTCATTTTTATTTAAGATGCCTATTTTAATATTTTATTTCAAAATTTTCATCGATGCGCCTATTTCTTACAGAATAACGTACACTCAAATAACTTTAATAAAAAAAGTAACATAAAAGGTATAAGTATTTATTTGTAAAATGGTATTAAATGTAATCACTATAAATTTTGTAAAGTAATTCCTGTTTTGGAGTGTATAATAAAAGTAGTAATAATACGCAGAATTAAAAAAAAACTACCACAAAATCTATAAATAAACATAAAAAAGCACGATCCCCCCTCCCCTAAAAATATGAGAACTGGTGCAGTTTACAATATACAGCACTAAATTTGTTTTTAAATTACATATTTAGCCAAAAATATAATGGAGGTCAAAATCTGATGAGATTTATCCTATGTAAAGCTATTCTCCAGAAAATAGGCTCATGTGCGTATGGGTTAAAAATAATTTATGCATTTTACAAACAGTCTTTTAGAAATTATATATATATATTATTTTACATCTTTCCCTTAGATTCGAAGACATTCAAAGAAACTTTACGAAAATTATGAATAAATATTAATTTATTTATTACAAACACTAAATTGTTTGATTTAGTTAACCGTTCATATTTTAATAACATCATATATCGGTATCTTAAAATTAAAGTATTTGTTTCACACCCTGTCTCTTAAATGTTATATAAATATTATCCTTTAACTTTTTTTTTTTTTTTTTTTTTTTTTTTTTTTTTTTTTTATTCTTAATTCTCAAACACTCCTAAGTTTCCAAAATGATCAAGTAACTTGCAAACTTAGGGAGAAATTATCTGAACAAACATTGCTGATATTTTAACATTTGAAGAAGTCCTCTTCAAGCGTTACGAAAATGAAAATATTCATGCATGGATGAACAATTTCAATCCCTCGTGCAATTAAGTCGAGTTATTCAAGGTATAATTTTCCTGAGAGAATTTGGATCTCACTGATAAAGACTGATGAGTTATAAAATAATCAATACGCTCATGAGAATATGGTATTTTATTTCGTTTTTCGAATTATTTGTTATTTTACTAACAGTTTCTTAAAAAATATATAAATATTAATCATCATCTTTCCCTTAAATTCGAAGACATTCATAGAGGATTTTCGAAAATTAGTAATAAATGTTAATTTATTTAATTTCATATTTTAATGACATCTTATGTCAGTATTTTAGAATTAAAGTTATTATTTTACATCCTGTCTCCTAAGTATTTTATGAATATTATCCTTTAACTTTTTTTTTATTCTTAATTAAAGAACATAGTAATTAACGTCTGAATTTTTAATTAATTAACATGGTTTATTAGTAAGAAATTACCGGGCTAGGATATCGACCGGGGTAGCTTAGATGGAAAAAGCAACAGCACGGTACGCTGTCGACCCAGGTTCGATTCCTGGCCCCGGCTAATTTTTCACTCCATGTTGGGTTGTTGTATTAATTGTGTTTATGTCTGTCTTAATGTATGTATAATTTAATCATTCTTAATTCTCAAACACTCCTAAGTTTCCAAAATGATCAAGTAACTTGCAAACTTAGGGAGAAATTATCTGAACAAACATTGCTGATATTTTAACATTTGAAGAGGTCCTCTTCACGCGTTACGAAAATGAAAATATTCATGCATGGATGAGCAATTTCAACCCCTCGTGCAATTAAGTCCCGTTATTCAAGGTATAATTTTCCTGAGAGAGTTTGGATCTAACTGATAAAAACTGGTGAAATAATCAAAACTCTCATGAGAATATGGAGATTTTATTTCGTTTTTCGAATTTTTTGTTATTTTGCAAGCTGTTTCTTAAAAACTACATAAATATTATTCTTTATCTTTTCCTTAGATTTGAAGACATTCATAGAGAATTTTCGAAAGTTATTAACAAATATTAATTAATTTATTATGAATATAAGAACTTTTGATTTTGAACATCTTATGTCAGTATCTTAGCATTAAAGTATTTGTTTTTCATCTTATCCGTTAAATGTTATATAAATATTATCCTTTAACTTATATATATTTTTTAATTCTTAATTCATAAACACTCCTAAGTTTGCGAAATGATCAAGTAACCTCCAAATTTGGGGAGAATTTGTCTCAACAAACAATAGTGATATTTTAACATCGGAAGAAATAAGTACTCTTCACGCGTTACGAAAATGAAAATATTCACTTCACGGATGAACAATTCCAATCCCTCGTGCAATTAAGTCGAGATATTCAAGATATAATTTTCCTGAGAGAGTTTGGATCTCAATGCTAAAGACTGACGAAATAATCAATACTCTCATGAGGATATGGAGGTTTTATTTCGTTTTTCGAATTATTTATTTTTTTATATTTATTTAATGTCATGTGTCAATGACTCAGAACTAACTTATTAGAAGCGTTTGTTATTATGTAAATAAGTAACACCTATAGTCATAATTCGATCCTTTCGTCTGTTCGTACGTCTGTCCGTCCGATTTTCCGCATATAAAAAGGATAAAAACTATCCAACCGAATTATTTGAAATTTAAAATTGTCGCATAATTTTGTCAAGTCATTTCAAATCTTATGAAAATCCGATGCATAGTTTAATTGCAGGGACAACCAAAAGTATTCCGTTACATAACGGCCAATGGGAAGCAATAAACTCAAGTGAATTTTAATGATGTTACACTCAAACATAATGAAATTGATATTCATCTATAAAGTATATTCAAAAATATACATTCTGTACAATCTGGCATGCAAAGATTTTTTGTTATAAATTTACAGGACTACATAAAAGTATTCCATTACGTAATGGTATAGAGAGAATATTGTTTGGGGCGCGTTTTAATAATATTAAACTCTTTCACATATTATGAAATTGATATGGTTGCTGAAGTTTACTACAAGTTTCTTCCGGTAGAACAGAAAACAGATAGTATTTACAGGGATACACAAAAGATTTCGGATATTCTACTGTAGCCAAAGAACTATATACTATTACACCAAGATTTGAATGCGTTTAAAACATCTTTATAGTACGAGCGCACCTCATTGGCTATGTTTAATGTAAAATTTACAATTTGCTTGTGATTTATAACCACTTACTTCAAGCCTATATAAGCATTATCTTTAAAGGTATTTTGTCACTCCTAAGTTCGAAGATATATTGTAATTTAAAATGAATTAATTACATAACTTTGAGTGAGAAACTACAATTATATTTTTAACATTTGATAAATTTATTTTTACTCATCCTGAATATTAAAAATTTCAATTTAGTTGAACTTTGAAATCATAAATGATTTCTAATTTCAGTATCTTAAACTTATTATTTTTGTGTTAGAATCAGTAGCTTGAAAACTATACAAAAACTTCAATTTATTACAACTTTCTTCATAAATATAAAGATGTACATAACTTTCCAAAATCCCCAACTAATAGCTAAATTTTAACACGTAAACGAATGGGTAAACGATATTTATCCTTTATCATCTGATAAAGAAAACGTTTAGCTCATTAACGCCCGAATTATTTTCTTCATTAAAATTAAAGTTTTAGTTTCTCCACCACTTTTAAAAAAAGAGTAATTTTTACTTTATTTTATCAAGTAATTTGTCTCGTGGAAGAAAGTACATATTTATATTCATATTTATTGGTTTGAAGAGTGTTTTCGTGCCTCTAAGTCTAAATGATAAAAAATATGCCCCTGGGCGTCAATAGATTAATTTAGTTTACCCTTCATATCGTAACATCTTAATACTAGAACGGCCGTGAACGATCATTTTGACCGTTCCCATATGAATATACAGTCGACTCTCGTTAATTCGAAATCGGATAATTCGAATCTTCGCTTAATTCGAACCAAACATGAAGTCCCGAAATTTTCAATGACAGAATAACGTTAAAATTTTTCATTAATTCGAACTCATTTTCTCTTGACTTCGTTTAATTCGAACTAATGAGAATTTCAATTTTTCTTTTTTCTTTTCTTTCTCACGGATTTCAGATCATTTGAATAACTTTCTTTATTCGATTTTTGTGAGAATTGTTCCGAACGAGCATATATATAATGCAATGCATTTGATATCCACTTTCTTAGAGCCCCGTCTGTCCATCAGTGACTCTTTAAATTTTTCTTCCATCGTGCTTGTTTCTAATCTTTTAATTAGTTTGTGTATTTATAAATTCTGATTTAATATAAAGTCATATTCTAAGAATAACAAACGAAATAAGTTTAAAAAACACTATAACATTAATTCCTTTGTAATAGTACCATATTATGCATGTTTTCCACAATTCGAACTTCGGATAATTCGAACATTTCTTGTGGTCCCGACGAGTTCGAATTAACGAGAGTCGACTGTATTTCGGTTCAAACAAGAAATTTCATTATGAAATATGTTTAAAAGATGCAAAGAAGGAAAACGTTAAACTATTAAAAGTTAAACTGTTTTGAATAAAATTCTGGTGAGAAATATTTTTATAAAACTTGGCTAAAATTTTCGATCTTTCTAGTGTTAACTAAAATATCTGTTTTACAATTAGTCTGTTAACTACTATATAGTACCTCTTATTCTGTTTCTTGATTCTTAATTCCAAAATACTTCTAAGTTTCTAAAATCACCAAGTAATCCCCAAACATAGAGGGAAACAGATCTGGGAGAAGAATACTTAAATTCGAACATCTGATGCATTTCTTCTTATTCATAACGGAACTGAAAATTTCTTTGAACAATTTTAATCTCTTGTGCAAATAAGTCAAGTTTATTCACGAAACAAATTTCCTGGGAGAAGCTGAATCTGTTTAATAAAGAATGACGGACGCCACAAATATAACTAATCAATACTGTCATATGAATTTGTCGATTTTATTTCGTTTTTCGAATTATTTAATATTTGATATCTTTGTTATATTTTATACAAATGTGTCATATTTAATTTCTCTGTGATTTAAGGGGATCCGGGACACAATTTTTTTAAAAATATTCTAAGAACATTTTATTGCATTAAATATATATTTTTTAAATGTTCACAGTGACGTTTAAATCAAGTTTCTATCTTAATTAAGAGAGAAAGTACTATTTTTTTTTCATTTTGGTTTGTTTTCAAAACCTATCTTTCAAGCCATGATTGTCATAGAAATGACTTAAGAGTACACACTAGTCACGCGGTAAAAGCCGAACGCTAATGTAAAGTCTATGGGAGCGTTCTTTTCAAATATCTCGCTCAAATTTTAATATTTTTACATGATTTTTTTGCATAGGATAGCTGAGGACGATCTACAACCGGCCTAGTTTTTACTTTTTCAATTTTTGTTTCAGATTTTCTTTAAAAGATTACTTTAACTTTCGAAACCGGTTTAAACCGGTTCTGAAACTGAAACTATCGTAATATAAAAAATATATAAACAAAATCGAAAAAGTAAATACTAGGCCGGTTGTGGAGCGTCCTCAGCTATCCTATTAATAAAAAATCATGTAAAAATTTTAAAATTTGATCGAGATATTTGAAAAGAACGCTCCCATAGACTTATCATTAGCGTTCGGCTTTTACCGCGTGACTAGTGTGTGCTCTTAATGTGAAAATGCGTATATTTTCACGATAGGTTTTTCACCATTTCTCAGATTTAAATTGTTATAACATAACCCAAGAACCATTAACCCTTTGAGACTGGGGTGTAAATTTCCTCAAAATTCCAAATGCCCCATTGGCACCAGTATTTTGCAAAGAAAAAAAACCGGTTAACGATAAACACGAAAAAAAAAAAAAAAAAAAAATGCAATAAACCTTTTTCAAATAGATCTGGTCAAATTTTCTGGAGTCATTGTGACATTTAGGAATTAAAATTATGTGGTAGAAAATTCTACCATCAGAGCTCAAGGGGTTTAAAGATAAGTGCTTCAAACTTGGAACGTGTATTTTTTTATTGCTTTACTTTAATTTTGATTCAGCAAATTTGAAATAAAAGCTTTTTTTTAAATAGATTACATAATTTTTTTCAAATTTTTACTTTGAATACTTTTAATGTTTTAAAAAGTTAATATTTTTAAAAACGTTAAATCAAAATTAAGATTAAAGTATTTCTGTTTATTTAAATGTAAAAAATTTTAATTCTACAAATAATATTTTGAGTTTTAATAAGTTTAAATTACCCCATTTTTTAAATAAATTTTAAATTTTAAATCTTAAAAAAATTACGAGAAGTGTTATCATGCGATTTTGTTTACAAACAATATGGTTAATCACCACAAAAAATTCAAATTTTTAACTCAATAAACAAGAATTATTTTAAATTATGTCCCAGACTCCTTAAAATCATTCCCTTGGAAGCACTAACATTTGGCATATATTCATATATAACCAAATTTATATTTGGTGTCTTCATTCCTTTTTTGAAAACAAATTGAAATTTACAATGAATTAATGACTAAATTTTTGTTAGAAACAAAAATTATACTGTTACGTTTGATAAATTCTTTATTATTTATTAAGATTTAAGAAACTTTCAGTTTAGTTAATTTTCCATATCATAAAAATTTCTCACGTTAGTATCTTAAGCTAATGTTACTTACTTTACAGTCAGTTGCTTGGAAACTATGTGAAAATATTATTCTAGGTTTTATTTGTTTATACCGAAATTCAAAGATATTCATAATTTTGAAAAATTATCAAATTATCTCCAAACTTAGAGGAATAAACATCTAGATATACAATATGTTTTTATCATCTGATAAAGTACTCCTGTCTCATTATGAAAATGAAAATAGTCAATCATGGATGAATTATTTCAATCCTTCGGGCAAATATGGCAAGATATTTAATAAATATTTTCCTGGGAGATTGTAGATTTCGCTGATAAAGACTGACATGAGCCACAGATTTAACTAATGAATACCCGCATGTGAATCTGAATATTTTATTTCTTTTTCTTTTTTCCCTCGAATTATGTGATATTTGTTATATAATGGTTATATTTCAGTTACGGTCAATTATTATCACTTAGATTTAATTTAGCTATGATTTTAACTGCTCTCTTGAAGGCTAAATAAATACCACCCTTAAGTTTATTCATTTGTAAATTCGAAGATATCCTGAAGTTTACAATGAATTAATTGTAAAAAATAGTGAAAAATACTTATATTTAAACAAAAGTTATCTGTTTAGATTTGATTAAGTACTTCTTATTCATTATGAATATTGAAACGTTCAATTTAGTTGATATTTCTTTCTTGTTACATTGAATAAAATTTTTATCATTGATGGTGAATACTGATACTTTCAATTTAACTGATGTTTCATATCTTAAAGATGTCTTATGTAAGTTAAGTATCTTACAACTAATCTATTATTTTACAATCAATTACTAGGAACCTAAATAAAAACAGTTTTTTCATTTATTCTTAAAATCAAAGATATTCCTAACTTTCTAAAATCATGAGCTTATCTCCAAACTTAGGAAGAGAAACGTCTGGGCAAACAATACTTATCGCTTATCATCTGATAAAGTGCTCCTCCGTCATTACAAAAATGAAAATATTCATTCACGGATGAAATAATTTAATCCTTCCAGCAAGAGAGTATAAAGTAAGTCGAGATATTTAAGAAATAATTTTCTAAAGAGGGGCTGGATCCGTTGATAAAAACTGCTAAGCTGCAAATATAACGAATCAGTACTTTCACGTGAATCTGGAGATTTTATTAAATTTTTCAAATTGTGTGATACTTGCCAAATTGTATCAACTTTCAAATTGTGTGATACTTCCTTTATCTCAGCTATAGTCAATTATTATTACTTAGAATTAATTTATTTGTGATTTTTAATCATTCTCTTGACGGATACACAAATGTTGTCTTTGGCTTTATTCATTCGTAATTTCGAAGATATGCTGAATTTTACACTGAAATAATTATAAAATATATCATCAAACAATAGTTATCTCTTTACATTTGGCAAAGTTCTGAATAATGATTCTGAATAATGGTTCTGAATAATAATGGCATATTATGAATAATGAAACTTTCATTTAAGCTGATATTCCATATCTTAAAGATGTCTTATGTAAGTATCTTACAACTCATTTATTTATTTTTACAATCAATCGCTTCGAACCTATATAGAAAAGGTTTTATTCCTTTATTCTTAAAATCAAAGATATACCCAACTTTCTAAAATTAAGAACAAATCTCCAAACTTAGAAAGATAAACATCTGGGTAAACAATACTTATCTCTTACCATCTGATAAAGTACTCTTTCCCTGATTACGGGAATGAAAATATTCATTCACGGGTGAACTAATTTAATCCTTCCAGCAAATAAGTCGAGATATTTAAGAAATAATTTTCCTAAGAGAGGCTGGATCTCGTTGATAAAGACTGACGTAAGCTACAAATATAATGAATCAATACTTTCGCGTGAATCTGGAGATTTTATTCCAGTTTTCGAATTATTTGAATTTTTCAGGCTAGCGGCAAAGAAAGTTACTTAGAGTATTCGTTGAAACGGAATCAAATAGCGAAATGCTTTTTTCGCATAGTTTCAGATTTCTAATAGTCGGGTCAGAATATGCGTAGAAAATTTATCATGCAGAATAACGCATTATTAAGTTTCGCCATTTTGTAATTTGCACTTCCCCCCCCCCCCACCCTAAGCAAAAAATATTTTCTTTTTCCATGTCAATGTAACCCGATGCTGGCGGTGTAATTTAACTTAAAAAATTGCATTAATTTAAAAAAAAAAACTTTATTTTACTAGGGGATAAAAATAAATTTTCTGTTCTCTATAGTTTTTTTTTTCTTTTTTCTTTCTTTCTTTCTTTCTTTTTTTTTTTTTTTTTTTTTTTTTTTGAGGAAGAAGAATTTAGTTAATTTTACTCAAATGCAGGAAACTAAATTGCGTAGAACTCTATTGCAAAAGCTACGCAATGTTCGTTTTCGTTTATGTTGAATATGGATGAGAATTCGAAAAAAGTTGTCAGTTATTGCCAAGTTGTCTTTATTTAAAACTACGTAATTTTGTCGCCAGCTTTGGCTACATTTTTTTTTTGAGTAACGCCAAGGTTTTATAATGTGATACTGAAAGTCATAACTATGTATCATGAGAACAATGCACTAATGAAAAAAAAATCCCTTTCGGCATGGCCTATAGGCGGAGGTAGATTTCAAAAAGTTTTCATCTCAAAAAAAAAAAAAAAAAAAAAATGCCTATCTCTACTTAAATGCCCATTTTGGCAATTTATTTTGAATTATATTCTTACTTTATTTAAAAAATTGACCAATATGCTCATTATATAGTTCCTAAATAACAAAAAACTGTTAATTAAATTCGTTTGACAGCAAAATCGAATTTAAAAATGAGTCATAAAATAACCAATTTATTATTTTAATACATCCACAATTCTTTAATCATGATCGCTTTGAGAAATTTTGTGCGAAGTGCTCACTTTGACAGATTTTTTTAAATATATATTTAGTCTTTATCAAAAATCTGACCAATACGGCACATTACAAAATAACAAATAACTGTCAATTGAATGCGTTTGAGAGCAAAATTGAATTTAAAAATGAGTCATAAAATAAACAATATGTTATTTGAATACAACCTCAATTCTTTTATCATGATCGCTTTGGGAAATTTTTTTGCGAAGTGCTTACTTTGACAGCTTTTAAAATATATATATTCACCCTTTATAAAAAAATCGACGAATACGCACATTATATAGTTCCTAAGTAACAAAAAACTGTCAATTGAATGCGTGTCAGAGCAAAATTGGATTTAAAAATGAGTCATAAAATAACCAATTTGTTATTTGAATACCCACAGTTCATTAATCATCTCGCTTTGGGAAATTTTGTGCGAAGTGCCCATTTTGGCAGCCTTTTTTGAAATATATTCTGCCTTTATAAAAAAACTGGCCACTCCGTCACATTATATAGTTCCTAAATAAGAGAACCTGTAAATTGGATGCGTTTGAGAACAAAAAAAGATTTTAAAATGACTCGGTAAAAACGCAATTTCTTAAATTTCCTCAAATTTTAATCACGATAACTTCGTGAAATTCTGTTCAAAATACCCTTTTTGGCAGCCTTTTAAAAAATATATTCTGCCTTTATCAAAAAACTGGCCAATACGTCAAGTTATATAGTTCCTAAATAATAGGACCTGTAAATTGCATGGGTTTGAGAACAAAAATGAATTTAAAAATGACTCATGAAAAACGCAATTTGTTATACTTAATGAATTTTTTAATGGTGAAAACTTCGGGAAATCTGTTCAAAATACCTTTTTTGGCAGCCTTTTTAAAAATATATTCTGCCTTTATCAAAAAATTGGCCAATAAGTCGCATTATATAGTTGCTAAATAAGAGGATCTCTCATTTGGATGCGTTTAAAATCAAAAATGAATTTTAAAATGAGTCAGAATATAAGCAGTTTGGATTTGAGTTTTTTTCTCCAACTCCTATTTTTGTTTAATTTATTTTTGCTATAAGAATTGGTTCTATGAAAAACTTGTCAATATAAAAGTTGTAGATATTATTGTGAAGATGTAAAATAAATGTAATTAGATTTAATTGCTTAAGAATTGAGTAAGTTATGGGTTTTTTTCTTTTTCCTCCCCCCTTTTTCTTTTCGTTTTTAATTTTTTTCATCGGTAAAAATTGGTTCTATCAAAAACTTGTAAATACAAAAGTTTTAGATAATATTGAGTACATTTATATAAAATTTAGTTGGATTTGATATCTTGAGAATTGACGAAGTTATGAATTTTTTTCTCCCAAAAACCATGTTTATTTCGCCCCTTGAGCCCATTTTTAACTTTATCAAAAATCTGTCACGCATAAACTTTTTCCTCATTTTTTAGAAGTAATATAAACTTTAAACCGATTCGATATCTATTTTAATTAAAAAGTTATCGCGTTTTTTCTGTTTTCACAAACCCCCCCCCCCTAACTTCCACCCCCTTGGTCCGATTTTGCCCATTAACGAACTTAACCGAGATTTTATGCCCCTTTATTTTATGTAAAAGTTTGATGAAGATCTGAGCATAATTATGGAAGTTATCTAGAAGAAAGTGATATACACCGATAGATAGATAGATAGATAGATAGATAGATAGATATATATATAAACTTTTTTACTGATGGTAGTTTTGGGGTCTAGGAGTCATGATTCGTGTAAATCCGCAAAAATTTTTCAGAAATTCCAACATGGGAGACAATGCAATAGGTAGTATTTCATACGAAATCTACCTAATATTTCATACGAAATCTACCTAAAAGACTTTTTTTAAAAGAAAGCTACTCAAAGAAAAACATGTTATATCACGTATCTGATGTAAGCGAAGTAATATTTATTGTATTGGATGTATGTTATTCAACATTACCAACATCTGTTTAAAATATTTCAATAAAAGAGTCGGAAATCGTCAAACGCAAACACGTAAGTGTAGATGAATATTACCGAAGATAGAAAGAATATTCATTCGATATTGATTCAATTTTAAAGATACTTTTTTTGTCTTTTATTATTATGATTATATACTTAAAATTGATATTATTATTTTTAATTTAGTTATATTTTTAATTTTCAACTGAAAGTGTGGTTTAATTTTTTAAACCTCGAAACCCATTTTCTTTGAAAACTCATGTATAATTTACAAGAGTTAAACTTATGATCGACACTATTACAAAACTGAATTAGTTAAAAGCAGAGGGTCAATATTTTTTATAAACATTCAGGGTTTGCAGTGTTCCTAAAATTTTCACACTTTTATACCGCAACTTTAATACGATGATCTTCCTTACACGCTCCGACTGCAAATGTTTAAGGAATCTACCACGAAGACTTTTGATTTAAAATAGCGGTAGGAAATATAGAAAAAAATTAAGAATGCTGTGTTGTTTAATATTCAATCATTGTTTAATCAACGATCTAGATAATAATTTAATCTAAATAAACCATGACTTTATTAAACGACTTAAACATTTGTAAAAAGAAAAAAGATCCAACAAACTCCGAAATCTCCGTTTTTCATTTAAATTTTTAAACGATTAGCTGAACAACATTTTACATACTAACTGATGAATGATTTCACAATTGACTCATACCAGTTATTTTAAACATAGTTTAACAAGTCATGTGTACGAAGGAAGACAAATTGCAAGGAAAATATAAACTTAGAGCTTACAATGCTGCAATATTCTTTTTATTACAGAATTCTTTAATGTTTAAATCATATTGAAAATTAGGGTATGTACTGAAAAGACTGCATGCGATGACAAGAATGATCCAAGAATATTAATAACTTTCCTCCAACGGAATTCTTACATCCATTATTAAATTATTACTTCGTTGGTTATTTGACAGGCTTTGTTGTCAGGTTATTAATGTCTTTATCCGTTAAAAGTAGAATGAAAAAAGTCTTGAAAGTGACCGAGATCCTTCTTTTGGGAATATTAATAAACTTTTCATTGTCTAATAATTTTGAAATTTTTCATTTAGTTAAATAAACGATTCTTATTTCTGAACCTATAATTTTAGTTATTTTTATTCTTAGATAATGTAATCTTAGTTAAGATTATCACCAAATCCAAAGTCTTCTTTATTCGTAAGCATACTAAATATAAATGCATTTAACTTTAAATCAAAAAACATACCAAATGAAATTCTTATTTGCATAATATGAAATTTTAAATACATAGTTTGTATAATCCGAAATAAAGAAGCATTTTACTTTTCATTCTAAATGCAGTCGCATTGGAAATAATTGCAGCGTAGGTGGATATTGGCGAAAACAATCAATTTATTCAATAATTGCTATTATAATTACATGCACTAAATTGATAGTTTTGTTTTAGAACGGGAAGAAGAGGTTTAATTTCTTAAAAAACAAAAACCATTCCTTGAAAAAATACACATAATTCCTAAATTGTAAAGTTATGATTGATACTGTTTAAAACATTTTCTTAGTCTAAAATCGAAAGACTTTTCTTTAGATCCCAATGTGCTGTTTTTTTTAACCTTGTTTTACATAATAATCCAGATAATCCTTATATATATTATAAATGTGAAAGTGTGTCCGAAAATTGGAATGAACTTGGCTTCAAAACGGATGGATTAATGCCTTTGAATTTTTGTATATAGGTAAATTATTGGCCTGAAATGAACATAGGCTAATTTTTATTTATTTTATTCAAATATTTTTCTTAATAATTCAATATTTCACTATTTTTCATACAGAATAAATTGAAAAATTTTCCATAATATTTAATTATCTTTCTTTTTTCGTTGCCAAAAAAAAAAAACCGGAATAATTATTTCTCTTCTGTAATTAATTTTCAACTGAAAGATTTTCACGTGATAAAGTAAAATGAAATAAATAAATGGACCCTATTCTGTTTTTCGGTTCGAGATTAAAAACCGCAATTTCACCAATTGTGACGTCAGAGGAATACTGTTTTTCTTCTTATATCACGCAAACGATTATATAAAATTTCTTTTACACTTTGAAGACTTTACAAGAATATAACTTCACACTTTACAAGAATATAAATATTTTAGTAGTTTTTCCAGATATTAATCCGTAATCAAAATGAACCTTTCTCTTTTTTTCGGTTCGAGGCTATAAAATTCAACTTTTTACCAATTGTGACGTCAGAGGAATACTTTCCATTAAGAATTTTAAAAATATCAATGTAACGTCATATATGAAACAAAGTATAAGTTTTCAAGTTTTAATTTTTACTAAAGCAATGTAATTTTAAGTAAGTGCTAAAAATAGACGACTGTGACGTCACATATTGAAAATAAAATAAATATATCTGATGTTGCAATGAAATGAGATTGAATTATGATATCAAAAGTTATTATTTAAAGAAAATTAAGTTTATCGTCTGAGCGTGGTTAATATTTAATTTTAAAATGAAATAAGTTTTTTTAAAGGACTAGAAAATATTAATAATTTATACATATCGTAAATGACGTAATGATCAATGAAAAAACTTTTTATCATTTTTAGAAAGTAAGAAAAGCTCAACTAATCAAAAAAAATATTTTTGTGTGTTAATTCTGAAAATTGTTCAAGTCTGAAAATATAAATAAATATCACTTTAAAAATGCACTTTCGGGCTTAAAATCTAAAGATTTAATGTAATTGTGAGAAAATACATTCCCTCAGTCAATATCTCAATTTGGCATAAAGTGCTCAAAGTGTACAGGAAACAGGTTTGTAAATGGATATTAATTGCACATTTTTTTTAGCTCTTAAAAAGTAAAAACATGTTGTGACTTTTAAGAATGTTTTTTATAATAAATTTCTATAAATTTTTATGGTATGCAGAGCATATATGTACAAATTATACAAAAATGCCACCTAAAACACAGTTTTGTAGTATATTTTTCCTAACACTGTTTTTTTTTTTCGTTTTACGGAAACTACCCGCTTTTTGACACTTTCTAACATGGTCTAAAAGTGTTTACGACTTCAACCTGTCTGTATACCGGATGCCGAGTGCCTGGGGTCTGCCGTCTGTCTGTCCGTTTTTCAACTTGGGTAAATATAGTGGAATTCATACGAAAATAACATACGTTATTGAGATTTACCATAGCGTATGCGGCATTGAAAATGGACCAGGTAGCAATTATAGCTGAATCACAGGAGCACTCAAAAGGCAACTTTACATTATGGTCTAAGGCGAAAAAATCATTTGTGGTGTATTTTGATAATGTTACATAATTTTAAATGTAATGAAATTTACATGCATTTTTAAGGTTCACAAGAACATGGTTACTATCGAATATGTTAAATGTAGTACTTATAGTGTTCGTACAGGGAGCTCAAAAGTATTTCAATATATTATGGTCTGTGAAGAAAAACCATTTGCAACGTATTTTAATAATGTTATTTTATTAAGGTTATTTTAATAATAATGAAATTGATATCAGGTTCTGAAGTGCACTAAAATAGGATTTCTGTAGAAAATGGGGTGAAAAGATTTAACATTCACTTACAAGATTACAGAAAAATGTTCGGTAATATAATCGTCTACGGAGAAAAAAATATTCCCAGCGTATTTTAATTGCGTTGCGCTATTTCAAACATGATGAAATTAATATACTGAGAAAATCAATACAATGATAAATACTGAAATTTACTACAATAAGCTTGCAGTTAAGTATCATTTGCATCACATTTGTTGTTCATTTACAGAGACGCATAAAAGATTTTGGATCTGTGTCCAGATCTCAGGTATTGTATCCAAAGTATGGTCTATTAGAAAAGATTGCTGAAGAGCTTTTTCAATTATCGTATGTATTTGGAAAACTAATGCATCCTGAAGTTCAGCTACATTTGATATAATAAGAGATGTTTGTAGAATTTAAATAAATCATGTATCACACTATACAATAAACTGGATTAGTCATCAGTGCAATAGCGATTCCCGGAAATATGAATTCAATAATTTGAATCGGGTTTTTTGCTTGAATAATTTAAGCTAAATATGCGATCGTATACATATTTGCACGTAATATACAGGACTGTAAAAAAGAATTCAAGTAAGTTTCTGTCTATAATTAGAAATTGCTAAAGGTGAATTTTAATATTCGTTATACTTTTTCTCACTAAGCAAAATTTTAACATTGTTTTTAGAATATTTACAAACACATAGATCATATACACAGCTGCAGAAAAGAATGTCCCGGTGAAGTTATGCATTATGGAAATGTTGGATATTTTTTTTATTACCTAGGTTTAACAGATGATTTTTCTTTCTTTGATATGGAATTCTGAAATGCACTACAACATGATTTCTGTACAATTGGGATGCGTTACAGTTGTTCTACAGTATAAGTGGTTACAATTTCATTTTCGCGATTGTTCATATTATCTAACACATTTTCCTTTTATTTGACTGAGTTCTTTAAGTCCCCTATAAAAAAACTACTGCATAGCCTTCTATAAGATAAATGTCATATATATTTTAAATTATTGTTAATGAACCGTTTTGTTTAATTAAAGCGTTTATCTTTTTTTTTAATGCTACGTGAACGACGTCACGGGTATCAGCTAGTAATATAAATAAAATGGTCAATGCCCTGATTCTACAATAGAAATATTTCAAGAAGGAGAAAACTGCAACAAAATCCCAAATCTCCATTTTTGATTTATATTTTAAAATGATTAAGTGAAAAACATTTTATAAATAATACTAATGGATTTCACAGCCGATAAATGGCAGTTATTTTAAACATAATTTAACGAGTCAAATATAGAAAGGAAGAAAAATTATGAGGAAAATAGAAACTTAGAGAGAACAATGCTGCAATATTCTCTTTATAACAGAATTCTCCAACATTTTAATCATATTGAAAATGAGGGCTGCCACTGAAAAGCTCTTATGCGATGACAAGAATGATCCAAGATTATTAATAACTTTTGTCCAACGGAATTCTTGCAGCCATTATTAAATTATTACTTCGATGGTTATTTGACAGGATTTTTTGTCAAGTTATTAATGTCTTTGTGTGTTAAAAGTAAAACTAAAATAGGTTTGAAAATGAACGTGTTCTTACTTTTGTAATATCAATTAACTTTTCATTGTCTGATAGGTTTGAAAAGGTTCGATTAGTTCAATGACCGATTTGCATTCTTGAATATATAATTTTAGTTATTTTTATTCTCAGATATTGTAATCTTAGTTAGGTTTATCAAATCAAATTCATTATTTTCTGACACGATTTTTATATTTTTTAATTTTTTAAACACACTAAATTTTAAGGCTTTTAAATTTGAATTAAAAAAGTACGAATTTAAATTCTTATTAATACAATACGAAATTTTAATTACATAATTTATATAATACAAAATAAATAAGCATTTGCTTTTCCTTCTAAACTTAATCGCATTATAAATAATTGCATCGTGGGCAGCGTGGCACAAATGGAATCAATATTTATTCAATATTTACTATTATAATTACATAAGTTAAAATGACATCGTTATTTTTGAATGTGAAAGAGGGGAGGAGGGTCATTTCTTAAACAAGAAAACCATTTCTTTAAAAGATATGTATAATTTCCAAATTTTAAATTTGTGGTCGACATTGTTTAAAACATTTTCTTAATTTAAAATAGAAAGCCATTTTTCCAGCTCTTAATATGCTATTTCATTTTTTTCTAACTTTTTTAAGTAATAATCCCAATAATAATGTAAATAAAATGATAAATGACCTGATTTTACATTTAATCTGTTTCAAAGACGAAAAAAAAAATGTAAGAAAATTCCAAATCTCCATTTTTGATTTAAATTTTAAAACGATTAGTTGAACAACGTTTTATAAATAATAATTGATGGATGATTTCACAGCAAACATATGCCAAATATTGTAAACATGACTTAACGAATCATGTTTAGGAAAACAGAAAAATTACGGGGAAAATAGAAACTCAGAGAGATCAAATCTGCAAAATTCTTTTTATTGCGGGATTCTCTAACATTTTAATAATAAGGAAAATTAGGGTATACGCGGGAATTATAGTATGCGATGACAAGAATGATCCAAGAATATTAATAACTTTTGTCCAACGGAATTTTTACAGACATTAATAAATTATTACTTCGTTGAGTATCTGACAGGCTTTGTTATCAGATTATTAGTGTCTTTGTGTGTTATAATAAGTTTGAAATTGAGTTAGTTCCTATTTTTGTATGTAATATTCGTTGTATGTTACTAATTAACTTTTCCATTCACATGTCAGATAGAATGCTTATTTAATTAAATGAATTATTTTATTCTTGAATATATAATTTAGTTATTTTTATTCTTGAATATTAGAGTCTTAGCTAGATTATTCTTAAATATCCAAACTTGTTACTTTCTGACAAGTTTTTTAAGTCATTTTTATTGGTAAACACTTGAAACTCAAAATTGATCTTGGTTATACAAGATGAATTATAAATACATAATTTACATAATAACTAAATAAACAAGCATTTTTCCCTTCTGAATACAGTTTCATTAGAAATTTCGCCAATAAGAGAGGAAAATCTTTCTTGCAAATTATGTCTAAATGTAAACTCTGCAGCGTAGGTCAATGTTGATGAACACGAATACAGAGCTAATAATTATTTAATATCTACTATTATAATTACGTATGTTAAATTGATATATTTGTTTTCAAAGTGAAGGATTGATTCAATTTTTTAAATCATGAAACTCATCTTTTGAAAAATTATGCAAAATACGATAATTAGCAAATTGTGAAATTTTGATTGATGTTGTTTAAAACATTCTTCTAGTTTATAGCTGAAATTCTTTTTTTTTCTTCATCTTCTTTTGTTGAAGTAATAATTTAATCAATTTAAACCGAATGATAAATGACTTTATGTTATGACTTTAAAGTTTCAAAGGAGAAAAAAATTGCAATAAACTTCTAAATTCCCGTTTTCGATTTAATTTTAAAATGATTAGCTGAAGAATGTTTCATAAATAAAAACTTATGAATGATTTTACAGCTGACATACACTGTAAAAAAAAAAGTGTCGATCTACTAAAAAAACTTTAGTCATCCTTGTAATTACTAAAAATTTTTTAGTAATCTTAGTCGGTTACAAGAAAATTTGTAGGAATTACTAGAAAAAAGTTAGCAACGAATAGAGTTAATAATTTTATATTTTTAATAGCTATTACTAAAATTCACTTGGTGTGGCCTTGATAGCATAGTGGTTATATTAACGGACTCCAGACGAAAAGGTCCCGGGTTCGATACTGGCCACTGCCAAATACGCCCCGAATGTATGCAGTGTAAGTACTCGTTAATAAAGGGATTATGAATATCCTGACGGAGCAGTAGCAATGTTTGGTGCTGCCATCTATTGCGGTTTTGTCGAAAATCTTCCGCTCCAGAAGTCTGGATGCAACTCGAAGGAAGCTCCTGCCCTTCGAGCCCACGTAATGGTTATTAAAAATAATTTTGGAGCTATTACTAAAATTTGCTTGGTGACTCATATTAAAAATTTTTAAGTTACTTATACAAAAAATTCTTTTGTTCAGTTTACAAAAGAAATGCTTGTTTCGCTTGCAAAAAGAAGTTTGGAATGGTTACTAAAAAATTCTGTGGAATACAAATTTACTAAAAAATTTTTAGTAACCTCTTGAATTTTTTTTTACAGTGTATGGTAGTTATTTTTAATATTTTTAAATGAGTCAAATGTAAGGAAGGAAGAAAAACTACAGGAAAAATAGAAACTTTGAGAAAACAACGCTGCAATATTCTTTTTGCTACAAATTTCTCCGACATTTTAATCATAATGAAAGTTAGAGTATCCGCTAAAAAGATAGTATACGATGACAAGCGTGATCCAAGATTATTAATAACTTTTGTCCAACAGAATTCTAAAATCTACCATTAAATTATTACTTCGTTGGTTATTTGACAGGCTTTGTTGTCAAGTTATTAATGTCTTTGTGTGCTAAAAGTAAAACTGAAATAAGTTTCAAAATGAACTAATTCCTATTTTTGCATATAATATTCAATGTGTGTAATTAATTAACTTTTACTTTCACATGTCGGATAGTTTTGAAATGCCCAGTTAATTATATGAGTTATTTTTATTCTTGAATATATAATTTTAGCAATTTTTATTCTGGAATATTACAGTCTTTGCTAAGATTATTCTCAAATCTAAATTCGTCAATTTCCTGACAAATTTTTAAAGTCCTTTTTATTGGTAACATGTGAAACTTAAAATATACTTGGTTATACAATAAGAATATAAATATACAATTTATATAATAGGAAATAAAGGAACATTTTGTTTTCTTATTCTAAATGCTATCGTATGGGAAATATCGGTAATAAAAGAGGAAAATATTTCTTGCAAATAGTGTAAAAATGTAAGCACTGCAGCATAGGCCAATATTGGTGAACGTAGAGTCAATAATCGTTCAATATTTGATATTATAATTACACGCGTTAAATAGATATTTTTTTTTCAATGTGAAGTATTGAATCAATTCCTTAAACTATGAAACACATTTTTGGAAAAAAAAAAAAAAAAAAAAAAAAATTATGCATAATGTGCAAGTTATGAACCTATGATTGACACGATTTAAAAAATTGTCTTAGTTTAAAGCAGAAAGTTATTCCCCCTCCCTAAATCTTCTGTTGTTCAAGTAATAATTTAGATAATTTAAACAGAATGATAAATGACTCATGAATGAATGATAAAACTTTTTTTACAATTTTAAAGTTTCAAAGAAGAAAAAAATTACAACAAACTTCTAAATCCCCATTTTTGGTTTAAAATTAAAATGATTAGCTTAAGAACGCTTTATAAATAATAACTGATGAATGATTTTACAGATGACATGTGGCAGTTATTTTAAACATAGTTTAATGAGTCACATGTAAGGAAGGAAGAAAAATTACAGAGAAAATAGAAACTTTGAGAAAACAACGCTGCAATTTTCTTTTTACTACAAAATTCGGCGACATTTTAATCGTAATGAAAATTAGGGTATCCACTGAAAAATATAATATGCCATGACAAGTGTGATGCAAAAATATTAATAACTTTTGTCCAACGAAATTCTTTCCGCCATTAGTAAATTATTACTTCCATGATTATTTGACAGGCTTTGTTGTCCGGTTATTAATGGCTTTATCCGTTATTAGCAAAAAGAAAATATGTTTAGAAATGAACTAAAATAAGTTTGAAAGTGAGCTAGTTGCTATTTTTGCAAGTATTATTCATTTTGTGCTATCAATTAACTTATCCTGTGACGTGTCTCATAGTTATTAAATAAATTATTTTATTCTTGAACACGTAATTTCAGTTATTTTTATTTTTGAATATTATAATCATAGATAAGATTATTTCCATATTAAAATTCGTTATTTTCTGACACCTTTTCTAGATCACTTTTATTGGTTAAAGTGTCAAATTCAAAAATACTCTTATTTAGGCAATATGAAATTATAATTATATAATTTATATAAAGCTAGTATAATACGAAATAAAATACAATTTTCTTTCTTCTTCTAATGCGACCATTTTTTAATAAAAAGAAAAGTACTCAGTTAAACTGATGGCATTGATTCCAAAGGATATTCATGTTAATTGTATATTTTACTCTTAATTAAAAAAAATAAATAAAAAATGCGGCTTGAAGTATAAATTAAGCGGAAGAAAATAACTTTTTCGTTTCCCATTTTTATAGTTAACCAATAAAATTCCAAACCTAAACAAGGAAGCGCCTCATCGGAATAAACTGGTGTGTTAAATTTGAAGGAAATCAAATAATTCTCCACGAAAAATCCATTTATCTAAATTACGTGGGGTTAGCCTCTGATTCCTTATTATGCTTAACCAATGAATCTCCAAATCTAAACACGGAAGCGCCTTATAAGAATAAACTGATGTACCATATTTGAAGCAAATCCAATAAAACTGTATGAAAACCCCATCTATCATAATTCAGGGATAATTAGTCTGCTCTCCTCGCCCTTTATACTTAACCAATGAACCTCTAAAACTAATGAAGAAACAGCATTATCAGAATGAGCCTATACACCAAATTTTAAATCGGATATTTCTGTCAAGAGTTGTCGCGTTACGTACATCGCTCTCATATTTTGATAGCCCATGAGATAAAAGACATATCATAGTACATATTTAAAACATTTTTTTTACATAATTTTCCAGATAAAGGGCTTCATGGAAAAAGCAAATCGGTTATTCTGATGTAAAAAGAATAACTTAATTGATTAAAATCAAATACAGTACATTTGTATAACGAATAAACGAATATGTATTAACATGACGTACACATCTCAACAATAACAATACTTACGTCAACATAAGCTGAAATACACACTGTAAGAAGGATAACTATGCATGTATAAATAGCTATGCATATTTTAACTGTCTTTAAACTAGTTTTTAATTGACTTTTCTAAACTGCCACCTGTTATTTTAAACAAACACTCAACATTACAATTGTACACTGTTAAAAATAAATCTGTGAATTCCAGGTGAAACTACCGGCAGCAATGTAGCCGACCTTTCACCGTTCCGTTAGTAGATATTCCGTTATGGGAAATACAAGAAGGGAAAACTCCGTTTGAAGAATCAGTAACTTTCCGTTAGAAAGTTTTATTTTTAATAATAATAATAATTTTATATAGTTTTTAAAATTAATGAATCGTCAAAGAATTCGAAATTACCGAGTGATTTTAAGCTGTTATGTTATTTTACTTAATTATTATTTTGTGTAATTTAGGTCACGCCACCCTGAGGATCGAACCCGGGACCTTTAGATTGCGGAACAAATCCTTATGAACTGAGCCAAAGCTGCTGATGCTAGATTGTACAAAGTATGTCTTTTACGAGTTAGTGGGAAAATCTGCTGTGCTTTATAAAGATTTCCTTTCAAATATATTCCTTAGAATATTTTTAAACGGTTTATTTTATTTTATTTTAGACTGATGAATAATACTTATACTTACTATTTTTAAAAATCAGTTTTAATTTTTAAAATAGTTTAAATTTTAAAAAAATCATTGTTTAAAACCACTCTCTCTCTCTCTCTCTCTCTTTTTTTTTTTTTTTTTAATGAATAAAAAAGTTTTAATAACATTTTTTTTTTTTTTTTAACAAAAAAAGATATAGACATTTTTTTGAAATTGTCGTAAAATATTTATTTATTTATTTACTTATTGGCTAATAAATTAAAAAAAATTAATAAGAAATAAGAGAAAAATATAATTTAAAAGGGATTTTTTATGTTTTCATTATTTCATGGTTCCAGTGGGACCCGAACCCATAATCTGCGCTCGCAGGTGATTAGCGGTGTGGTAACTTGGCCACTCGGCCATGGAGTCCACCACAGAACGGAGTGTCTCCGTTTTTTGTTTCTATTTCCACCAGTTTCGTTATTTTCAGAAAATATGGTGGAATTTTGGGATTTGTAACGGAAAATGCCCTTTTGTTGTGAAAAGGGACCTTTTCTGTAAAATTCAGGAAAAAAATGTTCGTAAATTTCAGAATTTTTTTAACAGTGTATCTCAAAAAATGAATAAAAATTAAATAAAATTTAGGAAAAGGGCTTTAGACTTAATAAAAATTTAAGAACGATATAGAAAAAATTCATAATATTCTTCATATAAAAGTATTGTTCAACGTTTTAATAATAGTGAAATTTATTAAGCCCGCTGAAAAAATAGGACTAGATGACAAGCCTGATCCAAGAACATTAATAAAAATTTCCCAACGAATTCTTCCAACCATTAGTCAAATATTACTTGGATGGTTATTGGACAAGCAGATTGTGAATGTTTTTATCCGTTCATGGTAAAGCAAAGATAGGTTTGAAAATTAGTTTTGCGACATTCCAGATTTGCTGTCTTTTACCTTTATTGGAATTGTTGAAGCATTATAAAAGTGCACGGTTCATTAAATGAATAATACTTCAACACATACTTACACGCGCATTGTTTTTTTAAGTGCGTTCGTAATTATGTAAATACGTAACACCTATAGTCGTCGTTTAATCCGTCCGTCTATCCGTCTATCGGACCTCATATAACAGAGCAAAAACTAATAAAGCGAATCATTTAAATTTAAAATACATAATTGTTTCACAATTTTTTCGAGACATTTAAAATTTTAAGAAAATCGGATGTGGATGTATAGTTTAATTACAAGAACAATCAAAAGTATTCCGTTACATTGCGGCCAATGGGAAAATATAGTTTCAAGTTATTTTAATGATGTAGCACTCTTTTGAAAAAAATTGATATGCATCTATGAAATATATACAAGGTGGTCATAAAAAAAAAACTTTGCCGATATACGGAGCTCTAGCGGCCAGTCCGCTCAACCGATCGAAATGAAATTTCAGATATGGCTATTCAGAGGTATGAGCTCGAGATTCTGTGAACTACAACAAAATGGCGCTCACAGTTACGGTTATAGTTACAGAAACTCGAAAATTTCCAATGGCAACACCCTTTTTTTTTCATCGCAAAATGCTCAGCGCATGCGAAAACCCTAAAGAGCGTTGGAACCGTACGTGTATCGCAAGAAACAGATATGTTATGCACGCACAAAAAACCATTCTGGGAATCCTCCCCCCCCCCCATAGAAAAAACTCGATTGGGGCGCAAGTAGGAAATTTGCATATGACGCAGAGTCAGTACACTAATCTCTTATTACAATACAGATCGGAGAAACTAAAACTTTTATTTTGATTACAGATTTTCCACATGGGTGTCGTGCCTGTGATGGCACCCATGTACCTCTATTATTTCAAAAGGAAAATGTGGGGTGAGATCAACCTTGGTGCATGTGCTAGCAGATATGACATCATATTTACGGCACTAAACATATTGAAATGTATGTAAATCATTGAAGCGTAAAAGGTGCTTACCGTTGAATAAAGTTTGTGTATTACTTTTTTTATTCTGATGCAAGGACCAGGCCCTGATTACCAAATAGGCATGAGAAGGACGTGCTTCAGTTAGAAAATTTCGAAGGGCCTTGAAATTGAGTAAACAGCGTTCACCAAATTTTATATTGACTTAATTCTATTCCAAAATTCTAATTCATTTTCAAATTAACTCATGTGTTTTTTAAAGTGATTCATAAAATTATTTTCGTAGCAAATTAATAAGTTTCATTCAGTAGATCACTTTCAATCACATGACCACAATTCCTTACTTTGTCCGACCAATCAATGTCATCAATTTATCACGCAGTATCATCATTCTACCAATCAAAATCAAGAAAATTCAATATAATACTTGTAATAATTTGAATAATGCATTGGTGAATTGTTTGCTACATCAAATTTAGGAAACTCTTCTCGAGTGAAACAGGAGCCCTAAATGATACTGTGCTTCCCACAGCTTCAGAGGTTAGTCTCGGGCCCTGGCAGAAACATGCAAAAATCTTAGATTACAATATTATCTCTGAGCGATTATTACTGTATGTGCATTTTCACTTGTAGTATCCATTTTTAACTTTAATCTCTTTTTTTTTTTTTTTTTTTTTGGGGGGGGGGGGCATATTACTTGATGTTTGCATGCAATGACTGTTATAGATCATATACAAAGCTGTAGAAAAGTAATCGAGTACATTTCGGTTTACTGATTTAAGGCAGTTTTTAATTCTGTTAAGCGTTTGGGAACTGGACTATGTAATATGTATACAAATTGATAGATGATACACAAGGATTTAGCAAAAAATATTAATACTTTTCGACAATATATTGTAATTGCCGAAATTGAGTTTTCAAATGTTTTATGTGTTGTACAAATTGTTTACATGCACATTTCACATCATTAAACGCCGAAGTTTTATTGCAGAAAGTGTTTTGAAATCTATCCCTGATACATGATTTTCTCTCCTTTTTCAATTGGCCCTGCAGTAATAAATTTCCAGTTATGACAATTTTATCAGAAATGTTCATTATTGAAATAGATTTTTAAAAATAAGTAAATATCATGGTTGAAAATTATTTTAAAATGTCACTAAATTAAGCTAAATTTTCCAAATAAATTTAATTTGAAAGGATATTTTATTTGTAAAAAAGTGAAATTGTAGAATATTTATAAGTCGAGTAGGAGCAATAAAAGCGAAAGTGGAAGCACAAAACATTGCATACATTTCTAAAAAGAAGAATATGTTTGAAAGCCTTTCTGATAGTAATTACGCTGCAAATTCTCAACACATTAATATAAACACGTTTTAAAACATTTTTTGTCATCAAATTTAAAACACATTAATGTGTTATGAATTAGAAAACTTTATATAAAAATGTTTTTGTGTTGTGATTGTGTTCTTGATATATTGCAAAAGTGTTGCTATCTAGAAATGCGATCTAAAAATAGTGTTGTTAATTGTGTTGTAAAATAATGTTGATAAAAATATTTTCTTACAATAGTGTTGCGCTGCACATCACTTTGTCACCAAATAACAACACATTGTAAACACCACACGACTCAGAACACTATAAAACAACACATGTAAAATACTTTCTACATGGTGCCTTTAAAATTACACAATTTTTGAAAAGGAAATACGATACAGTTTGCTTTATAGAGAAAGAAAATGCAGGAAATTACTGAACGAGTTGATTAATTTTATCAAAAAATATCAATAACTGAATTTCTGGAAAAATTGTGTAATTTTTAACAACACTTTTTGCACAATCTTTTTCTTGGCACTGGACAATAAAAACCGATTTTAGTTAGAAGTGTTAATTATCATGTTCAGTTAGTATTCTAAAAGTATTTCATGAATTTGCAGTGTATGAATTTATTGTGACGACGAAAACTTTTGTAGAAAGAAGAAATGGTTATTTTGTAGCTAATAATAATAATGATAATAAAAATGGGGATTAAAAAATGCCATTAAAAATAAGTCAAACAAATCCGAGAATTTTTCCACTTGGTTAAATTTTTGTAACAAACAGAAGTTATCGTCCACTTCCGCTTTATTTTCGTTCCATATTTGTTTGTATTTGAAAGGTTAGAGGCAAAATAAAACCTATTATTATACATGCTTTGTTTATCTGGGATAACTCTTGAAAGACAGAGTTAAATGAACCGAACTAAAGATGCCAAACAAAAAATTCCATGGAGTCTTTAACGCCGCTTTAACGTAATCCTCCGTTAGCAATTTGTAACTGCTTATCTGGCCATTTGCTATGGTCAGGCTTAGAGATAATCTTAGGGTCAAAAGGGAACATGTACTTTTGAGAAAGATTTACGTGTTTATAATGCCAGTGCTGCTCTATTCAAGCATTTTCACTCACGTTTATAAATCAGGCTTCGGACACACTTTTTAAATGCCTTCGTAATTATATAAATACGTAGCAATTTTAGTTGTCGTTTGGTTTTGGTCCGTCCGTCTGTTGGCATAAATTAGCCAGGGTGGCGAAGAGTCAGGAAAAAACTCAGTCAAAAAAAGAGGTGTTAAATAACAGTATTTTGTTAAAGAGAAATTCTCCTTTTTAAATCTCTATATTAGTCGAAGTATTTTCTATAATAAAATACTGATAGTATCCTCTTATTTTTATTATGTTTTTCCCTGACCACTCGGTACCCTAATACCGCAAAAATTATCCTACCGTGTGGTTCGAATCTTAATATATAGAATGGTTCAGATTATGTCGAGTTCTTTCAAATTTTATGAAAATCGTATCGAAGCTTGAAAAAATATTTTAAAAGATTTCTTCATTTTATTGAATCCTGTCTTACGTAATGAATTCCATGATATCCCATCATGGGCCTAGGCCATGGTGACAATGTCTTATTTAAGAGGGGATCCTATCATTTCCGTACATATTGAGATACCGCATTTTCGTATAAGAATTCTATTGCTATTGCACAAGGATCTGCATATTTATAAAACGAGTTAAAGTGCGAATGCACCTCATTTGTCATGTTTGTACATTCGTAAAAAAAAAAAATAAAAAAAAAAAAAAAAATGTAAACATTTTTTACTAATTCTGTAAAAAATTTCGTAGGAAAAAGTTAGTGGTACCAAACGACTGGAAATAAAGTATATTTTTAAATGATATATATATATATATATATATAAACATATGTTGCGGTCAATACCCGGAGCCTGGCCAATTCTAGAACTGGCCGGCCAATACCCGAATTGGCCAAGCTTCCTGGCCAAAACCCGAAATATATGAAATGAATAGCATATATCGGGTTTTGGCCGGCCAATTCGCGAACTGGCCGGGAAGCCTTGGCCAACATCCGAACTATGATGCATAGGTACCAATTTTTTTGTAATTAAGATAATGCAACATTAAAATGTACAGTAAAAAAGATTCCCACTGTTTATTTTGAAACAAAATATTTTTGTGTACCCAACTAAATTAACAAAAAATAGTACACAATTCCCTTTCAATATTGAAATTAATTGATAAGCCAAATACGATGACAATTACAAGTTAACCGGAAACTTTACTCAGTTAGATCACGGACAGGCTGACGTCTAAACTATTTGAATTCATAGACACTTTCAACTATGTTAGAAAGTATTAAGCCGAGTGTTTATATCTATTTCGCGAATTGGCCAATCGCATCTGGCCATTTCGCGAATTGGCCAATTGTATCTGGCCAGTTCGCGAATTGGCTGGCCAATTCTAGAATTGGCCAGTCATTTTTTAACGTTGCTGGCCAATTCGGGAATTGGCCGGCCAGTTCTAGAATTGGCCAATTTCGGGTATTGGCTACAACATATATATATATATATATATATATATATATAACTCCTTATGAGCGATCTACATATTAAAACAAATCCTAACTTTGATTTTTTCAGTATCAGTACCCAATTCTAACAGCACAAATGAACTCTACACTTTTCAATTGGTCTAAAAACAAATTTTCATGCAATTCGCACGTTTTTTTTCCTTTCCCGAGAAATTAATTATTTTAACACGAGCATATTTTATGAGCTGTATCCAAATTGAAGTTCGGTACTCGATTGTTGACTGAAAGAGTCTCTTTATTGATCAATGCATCTTAGGTGCAATAAAAAAGAATAAATAAGAATAATACAAGAAGTTTGTAAATATATCTACTCACTTCTATTATTGACGACACCTTAAATCATCATTTTGTCATTTTTTAAGCATAATTTGAAGTAGCCACAAGCATCTGAAACAAACTGAGTAGCCAAATTATAAAAATGCATTAAATTATTCGGAGCTTATATCAACAATTAATTTAAAAAAATACAAAACGTCGATTAGATAAATAAGAAATGCCATTTTCTCATTTTTTTTTTAATTCTTTTGTGAGCTCAAAAAAAGAAAAAAAAAAAAATAATAATAATAATGACTCAGTGAAAATTATATTTTTTAGTAGTATAAGTCCTAGCAAAAACGTTTAGATTTCTTTTAAATAAAAATTGAAAGAAATCGATTCAATAGTTCTCGAAAAAAATTGTCGCCTAGTTTAAATAAAAAAGCTTTCGAGAAAAGCCAGTTTAAATTATACAATAGCATAGTGTTCAACTAATGGCATTACACTCGCTGAGCAAAAAAAGCTGTAAGGAATAATTACAATATCAGGAAATTGTTTTAGAGCTACAATCTAAACACTTGAACGATGCATAAAATGTTAAATTAAAAAAATCGAAAATTTTGATGGAAAAAAATTGAATTTCTCTTATAAAATAGTATAATAAATGTATCCAGTTATAAATAAATATATCTAAATATCAGAAAATACATTTATTGTGACTTAGAGAATCTAAACATTACGCGATTCAATTTAATAGGCGACCGATTTAAATTCTGAACAGCATTGTGAAATATCATCTATCAGATTTTATTTTGAAAGCGTTGAAAGGTCAAACAATTAGAATGCACAGCTTTGAAAATCGATATGAAATTTGCATATGCAATTATGAAATTAATCTGCCGGAATTAATTCTACCCCGAGCCTTTTTGTCTCCCGCACAACTTCAAGCAAAAATAATGAAGAAAAAAATTACACTGGTATTATTAGACAAGATCTTGAATTTTAAAGTGCCGAAATATAATGATAAAGAACAAAGTTAATTAAAGTTTTTTATCTTAATAATTGATGTGAAAAGCATTTTTTAAAAGCGAAGGTTTGTTTAGATAAATATTGTTCAGCTTTTTGCGAGGAAAAATATTAATTGCGTGTTTTTGTTTCTATAAATTTTAATAATGCGTATAATTAAATTGTAAAAGCAATATTTGGTACCAGTGGACCCATGCAAGGTTTTCATAGTGACTTTTTTGAAATTTCCCCTTAAAAGAGGTATTCTACTGGGATGTATAATATTTTGTGATTTGTTATTTTAAATTCTTATTTTGAACATGAACACGTATAAAAACAGCTTTAGATTACGTTTGGTATTTGTAAACATTAGGAGCTTGTTTAAAGCTCATAATTTAAAAATTTAAATGTTAATTATTTTATATTGTAATATAAATTTACAATATATATTTTGTAATATTGAGTTAACTTTTTTGTTTATAAAATGTCTGAATTGAAATTCTGATTTTTTTTTCATTTTTGTGTAATTTTTGTGTAGTTTTTGTGTTGTGTTTGTTCAATAAATTTAGTGCACTAATTTTAGTTCAATAAATTTAGAAACTTGTATAAAGCTTTTTTTTCAAGAAGTTTAAAAATTATTTATTTTATTTTGCAACATAAATTTATAACATATATTTTGTAGTATTGGGTTAAGGTTTTCAGTTTATAAAATATCTGATTTAAAATTCTGTTTTTTTTCCTTTTCATTTTATGTTGTTAGTTCAATACTTTCAGTACGGGTGTGAGCTACTGTTTGCTTTGTTGAAAAATTCTTTACTGCGAATATGTCAAATTTAGACTTCATTACTCTATGTGTAATGTCACAATGACTGAGAATTAAACCAATCACTCATGATTTCTTATTTAATGAGTTTAATACACACGAAACTATTTACAAATACATACATAAACGATTCTTGTTAATTCGGATCTTTGCTTGATTCGAATTAAACATGAAGTCCCAAAATTTTGAAGGACAGAATAACCTTAAAATTTTTGATTTATTCGCACTCATTTTCTCTTCACTTTGTTTAATTCAAACTAACGAGAATTCCATTTATTTCATTTTTTTTCTTACTTTCACACGGATTTCAAGATCTTTAGAATCCTTTCTTTCTTTCATTTTTGTCCGAATTGTTCTGAAACAAGTATACATATAATCCCATTCATTTGATACCTGCTTTCTTAATGCCCCGTCTGTTCATCAGTGACACCTCCAACCATTCTTCCATTGTGCTTGTTCGTAATACCTTAATTTTTTATGCATTCCTATCTTTTAATTTAATATTAAGTCATATTCTAATGATAACAGCCGTTTGAACGTGTTTTTCTCTCATACTTTCCATGATTCAAACTCTGAATTCGAACATTTCCTGCAGTCCCGAAGAGTTCGAGTTAACGAGAGCCGACTATACATGGAAAGAGCTATGCACATTAATAATATTCTTTAGTAATTACCGTTCTTCCACAAACTACCAATAACTTCCAAAATGAAGCAAATATTATCTCGGGTGGATTCCACCCACCCTACACATATCAAGATACCACTATTCTTGAATTCTTCCACCACTTCGTGCTCCTCTCTTCGCTTCTCTTCCTTTTCGTTGGAGAGCCAGTTTCTTCACTTCGCTTTATTCATCCTTAAAGAAAAGGGTTGGAAGAAAGATGGTTGCATGACACAGTGTTTACAAAAAAATGTATGATGTATAAAAAATTCATGAATTTGTTTACTTCAGTTAAAAAAAAAAAAAAAAAAAAAAAAATAATCAAAAGGAAACTAAGAAATACCTCAGGAATAAGAATACTTGAAGCAAGCAATGCTTGAAGCTACTTCGCAGTTTTTGCGCAGGAAAATTTCTTCTACGTCGCTTAGAACTAAAACGATTCAGCATGATAACACGCAATGTTTAATGGCTTGTTAGCATTCAGTGAACTGGATTTCTGGAAATTAATTTCTCTACAATTGTCTTCGGTTCAGTTAAAAGGCATGCTCAGTCAACAATGTAATATTCGATAAGAACTATTTTTATTATTATTATTTTATCTACGATTATTTAATTTTTCTAAACATTATAATTTGCTAATGGCTAAATATTTTTTGAAGATCGAACAGAGCATAAAACTATGACTACAGAAAATTTATTTATGTGCAGTCTTTTATAATCTAGTCTTAGTAATGTAGATTCAAAAGATTGCAGCAGCAATTTTCTGCACGGAGACGTTTTATACAACTGCATTAAAATCTTACAATCAATAAGTTTTTCTACTTTATTAACAAGTCGGAAATTGTATGTCAAGCGTAGCACATGTGATGCGTTCGAACTATACCAAAGTTTTAAAAATATTCAGATCTTGGTGTAATAGTATACAGTATTTCGGATATAGTAAAATGGTCAAAATCTTTTGTGTCTCCCAGTAAATGCTATGTTTTCTATTATACAGAAAGTAACTTGTAATAAGCCTTAGCAACGTATATCAATTTCGTAAAATATGAAATAGTTTAACGGTTAGCATCATTAAAACGCGCGCTAAAGAATATTTTCCTCTACACCGTTATGTAATAGAATACTTTTGCGTGGCTCTGTAAATTAAAAAACAAATATTCCTTACGACATACATTGTACAGAATGTATATTTTAGTGTATATTTTATGCATGCATATAAATTTTATTATGTTTGAATGAATGTAACATCATTAAAATGCACTCGACACTATTTTTTCCTATTCTGCGTCATATAACTGAATAATTTTGAGTGACCCTGCAGTTAAATTATACATCCAATTTTCATACAATTCGAAATGACTCGAGGAAACTATGCAACAATTACATATTTTAAATTTCAAACGATTCGGTTGGGTAGTTTTTGCTCCGTTATATGCGGAGAGACAGACAGATGGACGGAGGGACTGAACAACGACTATAAGCATGCTATGCATTTACATAATTAAGAACACATCTAAAAATTTCTGATATAAATATTACTAGATAGAAATTTCAAACACTTTTCATCATGCAAAGTTCAAATTACAGCCCAAATGCTGCTACATTTTCTCAGTTTATAATTGACGAAAATTTGTTCCAAGTGAGTGAAAAAAGTCCCGGGCAGGAACCGAACGAATGATGTCTTGGCTGAGGCCTTCAGTACTCTACCAACTGAGCCATCTTGGACGAATCTGTAGGACTAATTCACCCAACATACCTTTAACGATCACAGTATCTGGCCTGATATATAAATCAGCTCAACAAAATAAATCAATTTTTTTTTTTTTTTTTTTTTTTTTTTTTTTTTTTTTTTTGTGGAACTGCGGTAAACGTTAATTTGGAACTGTTACGATTTATTTACCAATTGAATAATTGTGTTAAAAATAAATCCAATATTTGTCAGTTTGAACACGTGTATTACAGTGAAAAAATAATGGCCTAGTTCCAAGGGAACTTTTTTTTTGGGGGGGGGGGGGGGTGCTGCTGCCCATATTTAGCATCGAGACCGGGTGCATTTTTTAGCCTTATACATAAAAGTTAAAGAAATAAAAAAAAGACTCTCTTAAAATCACATTTTATAGATTTTTCTATACTTTTAATTTCTTATTATTGGATCTTTATTTGTTTGTTTCACGCCAAAAGTGAATTAAGTCGCCAAATATGGCACTACGAAATTCTTGTTTCCTTAATTTGAGGCTATGATATTGGGCTAGAGTTGTAGGAAAACTCTACTTTTCAAAATACGTCAACTTTTTCCCCGCCAAAAATGTGAATATAATGCCGTAATTTTTCAAAACCAATCCTAATAATTTTGAAGGAATTTTAAATTTTTTTCAATATTTTATATTTATTATTAACTAATTTGTATTTTTAAACATTTTTCTTCTGTGTTAATAGTCTAATTAGCGGCTTCAAAAATAGCATTTTCAGAAAGTTATGCTGCCGTAAAATAAAAAAAAAATGGCTTAAAAATGACTTAAAAAATGACTTAATCCAAAAAAAAAAAACAAAAAAAAAAAAAAAAAAAAAAAAACTGAAAAATATTTTTGATTTTTAAATTTCCTAATATAGGGCTTTAAAATGCAGCAAGTCTCATTGCTAGAAGCGAACCCAACACCAAAAAAGTTTTTCTTATTAGAATTCTTCTCTTTACAAATAATTCCACAGAAAACAGAAAAACAAAATTTGCAGCGCAATCCAGAATTTTCACCGCAATCAAACCAGTCACAAGGCCCTCACAGATGAATCAGGAAGAGAAGGACGATTTTTCATTGATATTGATTTAACTAACCGAAAAAAGTTGTGTTAAAACTTGTGTTTTGGAAGTTGGTCCTCATCTCAGTTGGTCCTCATCTCTCACAAATTTTCAAACCAGTCATATGTACCTCACAGACGAGTAAAAGAAAGTAGGACTGTCTCTCACGGATGATGACGTAAAAAGAATATTAGCCAATGACAAACAAAAATGGATAAATATTCAGAGAAATTGAAGTAGCAGTAATTATTTTGAGAAAACAATTAAAAATAATAAATGCTAGAGTTAACGAATGGACAGAAAGTGTAACAACGAATTGAGTTGTGACTAGAAATAAAGATGAAATAAATATGATGGGAGAAAATTGACTCAAATAAAAATCAAGTGATTTTTTCTACAATCAGTGGTATCAATAATTTCGTTTTGGAAATTTGTCCCTCCATCTGCATCTCCAAATAATATGAGATGGAAAACAAATTTCCAAACCAGTCACATGCAAACCACAGATGGGTTATGCAATGAAGGACCATCTCTTACTGATGGTGATGTAACCAAGCAAGGGAAAGTGTAATTTTTATCACGAAAAACCGAAATTGGAAAATTTTTCATAATGAACTGGATATTTGCAAGGCGTGAAATTTGACTCGATCCTTTTTTTTTTCAAAATCAACCGCTATGTTTTTAATCTTTTCAAGCAAGATAATGTGGCTACTAATTTTTTTTCCTACACATATCTAAAAAACAGACTGTTCATATTTTCTGAGGTTAAAACAACAAGTGAAACCGACAATTTCTTTACATAAAATGCCATTATTAAAGAGAGAGTGATGTTTATCTGCACATCTTTCAAAAACACACTTTTCGTATTTTCTGAGATTAAAATGACAAGTAGCCCGGAAATTTCATGACAAAAAAATGTCATCATTAAAGGGGGAATAGTGTATTTCTGCACGATTCAAGGAATGAATCCTGTATAAGTGAAAACGTTGGAGAAAAAAATGGGTAAATTTAAATGGTAACTATGCAAAAGAGTCTTGAAAATAGGAAGTAAAATTAATTTTGATAATTTTATTTTTGTTGTGACAATGATGTAAATTATTATGATATAACGGCTTACATATGTTACATTGATCAAAAAATATTTATCACAAATGAAGTCAGTTGAAAAAAATATATATAATTCTCACCAAATAAAAGAAAAAAAATAGCTATTTAAAATATTTTCTAAATACTAATTTATACAGATACTAATATTTACATTTTCATTCTAAATACTACTTCATCCAGATATTAATATTTACAGCTTTTATTACAAACCTCCATGTCACGCGGTTCTTTTTTAATTTATTCAGCTAACATGTAAAATCCTAAGTCAGAAATAAAACAATTTTTATTGAGTTTTTCTTTTTCTTTTCTTTTTTTATGTTTTTTATTAAAATAATCATCAACTTTTCAACGAAAGGCTTAGGAATTTACATTTGGTTTTTGAAGAAATCTTTTATTCTTTGTACACAAATGAAAAGCTTTTTCAAAAAAAGTAATGGTAAGTGAAGTTCATTTATTTTATTTATCCCAGGGCTATCTCCATTATTTGAACAGAAACATTTCCTTTCATTTGGAATTTTTTAATAAAAAAGAACGGAATTTTAGATTTTTTTTGTTTGTTGAGAAAGAGTTTGATTAATAAATATATTTTGATAACCCTCTCTTCTTTCTTTCTTTCTTTTTCTTTTTTCTTTTTTTTTCATTTGTGAATGTCAGTGATGATTAACGGAATACTAATTTTTCTTTCTTCATTGAGAAAAAGTTTTAAAATTAAATAGATTCTGATAACTATTTTGTTTCATTTGTGAATGCCAGTAATGATTAATGGAATTCTTTTTTTCTTTCTTTTTTCTTTTCTTTTCTTTTCTTTTTTTTTTTTTTTGAGAAAAAGTTTGATTAATTAATGGATTTTGATAGTTATTTTTTTCATTTGGAAATGCCAGAGATGATAAACAGAATTCTATTTTTTTTCTTTATTGAGAAAATGTTTGATTAATAAATAGATTGTGATAATATTTTTTTTTTCATTTGTGCATTCATTGCCAGTGATGATTAACGAAATTTTTACTTTTTTTTTCTTTATTGGGAATTTTTTTTTTATTAATAAATGGATGCTGATAATATTTTTTTTTCATTTGTGAATGCCATTGATGATTAACAGAATTTTATTTCTTTTTTATTATTTTTTGAGAAAAAGTTTGAATAATAAAGGGATTTTAAAAACTTTCTTTTTTTCATTTGTGATTGAGAATGATAGTTTTAATGTAATGAAATGAGCTGGTATCGTTCCTGAAGTGATAATCTATTTCATGACCTTGGTTATGATGCTAAAATGTATTTATAAAAATAAGTTTAAAAGTAAAAACTAGTCGTTGGGGGCCACCGTAATACTTACCCATCATGGATATGTATATGAGATAAAACATGTGAAAACTATTTATACAATGCATTGCAATTCATAAACAAAATTTAAATATTGTTAATATACATATGTAATGCTATATTAAAGAACTGCCGATGTACCAATTTCGACAAATTATATAAAACGCCAAACTACTCAAGTAGTTCCGAACTGCGTAAAAGAAACATCCTTATAACTCCAAAAATAATAATTCTATTAACTAACAATTAACTCCGTCGGATTAAGCGTCTCATTTCCAATTAAAATATACCTCTGAATTAAAATTTGAATGCAATACAGGGTCATGAAAAATCGAAGAATGTGGAAAACAGGATTACAAATATCTCGGCAACTAATACTCCGATAGACTTAGTTCTATATGCAAAATGTGTGTTATTTTATTGTCTTTTACTTCCATTTCTTAGAACAAAAAAATTCGAAAATTTTTATATACCTTTCATTAGAACGAATTTTTCGAGAGTCCGAAAAAAATAGTTCCGGATAATCGAGGTTGCTGATATTAAATAGGGTTCGTCCCATTCTTACATACTAACTACATACAAAATTTCAAGTCTCTATCTGAATTTGTTCGGGAGATAGAGCGTTTACAGACAGACAGACAGACTGACTGACAGACAGACAGACAGACAGACGGACGGCAAAATTTTTTTTTCTAAAAATATGTTTTTCGGAATCTCCACTATCTAAAACGTGTAAATCCGTCAAAAAATTTTTTTCGATTTTCAAAACGATTGCAAGACTTACCCTATACTACGTATGATGGGTAAGTAATAGTTAATGAAAACATCCTTTTGTTTGCAGTCCATTCTTATCTTGAAAATTACATCTTATTTTCTAATTGCAATCGATGTATTTCCCCTAAAATGTCAATTAAAACATGTTTATCTTAAAGTGGACACCAACTCGATTATGAAAAATTTTTACTTTTTTAACGCTAAAGAATGCAATTAATTAGGAAAATTAATTTTTAATTAAAGAGGAGAATTAATTTTTTTTAAATATATATTTTTTGTTCTCTTTCTTTTTCTACGGAAAAGAAATAAAAATGAAACATTAATTAAACTATTCTGTTGGGGTTTCTAAATTAATTTATCAGCATATAATCCTAAAGTAATAGGTATATATTAAACTTTCAGTTGAAGAAAGAGTTTACAAAACTATATTTTTCACTTTTTGTTTGTAATTTATTTTCTACTATTTTGACTTTATTTATTGCAGTTTCACAATAATTTGACTTATTAGACGATCGTTTATAAGCACATCCAGGCCCAAATTATGCAGGGGTATATGGGGTAGTTTCCCCGGGTGTCCATTTTTAGGAGGCTCCCCAAATGAGAGTAATCAGGATTTTCATTAAAAAATACAAATGATAAAAATTAACCAAAAGCGACTAACATTCATATTTTCGAATATTAAAGAAAGTAGGGTGGTTCCCCCTGCCCTTCTACTTTTAGTACTCATTACATTCATGCATAAAAAAAACTACACCATTAGAAAACTACCACAAAATACCGAAATTAAGCCTTCCTTTAGCAGAAAGGTAATTCTAATAATTTTAAGGGATGCTTATAATTGGAACTTTTGTGAAATAGATAGGTAAAATTGGGAGGCTGAGGTAGTATATTTGGAATTTATAAATTTCCCAGGATTATACAACTTGCAAAATATATGAGTGACGGCTTATATTTGAAGATCGCTTACTTATTAAAGATGAATTTCAAATTATCGAGATTTCAATAAGCTTATTTCAATTATTGTGATTCATATTATTATTTAAAACTTTTTATAAAAACCTCCATATCATAGTGTTAGTTTCTACTTTATTCCGCAAAACACGTAAAAATCAGTACAAAACAATAAAATAGTTTTTATTGCGAAGGATTCTTCTTTCTCTCTTTATATATCCGTATTTTATGTCCTTTGTTAAAATAATCTTCGACTTCTAAAAGAAAGGTTCGGGTATTAAAGAAAATCTTTTATTCTTCGTGCACAAATGAAAGGCTTTTTAAAAATACTAATGTCAAGTGAACTTCGTTTCTCTTATTTATCCCAGGGCTATACTCTGTATTCGAATCTTTGTGGATGTGAGCTTGATTCGGGGGTAGGGGGGAAAGATTTTTCTTTGAATTTGGAGTTTTGAATTTTTTATTGGGAAAAAATATTCTTTATTAAGGGTGTATTTCGATTCAAACTGCTTGTTTTCCGATTTATTTTTGAATTCACTTTTGCTCTCAAACACATCAAATTCGCAGATTCTCTTATTTAGAAAGTGCACAAGGTGCCGTGAAGGTCGATTCTTTGATAAGTGTACAGAATATTGCAAAAAAAAGCAATCAAAAACGGCAATCTGAACCAATTTTTTCGAAGTGGCAGATTTGGGAACGAAACAAAAAGGTCTTCCTGAGAAGTTAATCGCTTATAAATCAAATTCTAATGTATTGAGCGTAAAAAAAATCACATGGCACCTTATACGTCCCTTCAAAAATCCTTTCAGCAAATTTCATGCTTCTACTTTTAAAAATGCGTCTGAAATTGTATCGGAAAATTTCGAGCTGCTGAAGTTGGAAAAGCGTTTTTTCAAATACACCCTTAAATGGATTCTGTTAATGTTTTGCACCGTTTGTGAATGTTACTTTAAGTCTAAAGCTGTAAATTTAATCTACAGTGAAAGCTCTCTGTGCGACCACCTCCCTAAACGACCATTTTTTGATGGACCATTATTCCCATAGGCTCAATACTAATTTTACTTCCATTCAGAGACCATCCCAGTTGAACTCCCCACAAGTGCAACCCATTTCTGTGAAGAAAATAAAACATACAGTCGAGTCTCTCTACAACGAAACTCCATACATCGAATTTTTCTAAATAACGAATTTTTAATAGGAACGGTCCCCTTTTCGCAAGATTACATTAAAAACAATCTCGATATAGCGAAATATCTATCTCCATATAACGAATTTTTTTCATAAGTTGGTCATAAAAAAACAGTTTTAAAAAGCTTAGATCATATGGAATAAATTTTCCATCACTTATTTTTAATTTATCGTCAGTGTTGAGTTTTTTTTTTTTTTTTTTTTTTTTTTTTTATATTACTTCTCTGCTTGTTCTTTAAATTCAACGAATTCATCCCACCTCCCACACATCTTTCCACATCTTTCTCAAAACAGTGTTAATTGGATTGATACACATGTAAAAGAGGAATCAATGAGAGGCACATAAGAGAGGCCTTCAAATGGAGGAAACTGTTAACTACAATTTTTCATTCCTTGGTAAAATTTGAGCATTTTTTTGCGAGCGTAACAATTAAAAAAAATTACAGACTTCTGCGTCGGAAATTAATGCAAGTCTTCCTTATTTGATTTTCATTAAGCTTTCAATTAAATGTCTGTTCTCTTTTTTGAAACAGCTTAAATAATTTAAAAATAAAATGTTAGGTTAATATTTACTTTTAAACACTTCAAATTCTTAATTCAAAAGATGAAAAATAATATTTGTTCAAATTTCACACATTAAATACGATTTTTAACATCATTCTCTATACATCGGATTTCTCTATATAACGAATTTTTCACTGGAACGGTGGATTTCGTTATATAGAGACTCGACTGTATTTCGTTTTTTGCTTGTCACTTGAAGAAAGTTTCACCAGAAAAATAATTCTGAAGAGTACATTATTCATCAAACTTCTAAACTAAGTTCAGATTTCATTTTCATTCCGGTAGCTTTTAAATTTTAAACGCTTTTTTACGACATTTAATTTAATTCTAATGATGGATTAAGAATGGCGGATTAATAAACTTCCCTGTTCTGTTATATCAGGAAATTCTAAAAAATTTTTAGAAAAAGTAATGAAATCGCCATTATTTGTTTTCGTCAAAAAAAAAAGAAAAAAAGCCGTTATATATTGAATTTTGAATGGATTTCGAAATAAAAATTATAAAAGATAAAAATGTAAAATCAAAGCAAACGTTAATGTATTCATTTTCTAATCTCGGAAGTAATTAACTCATGTCATTAACTTTGTTTTGATACTTAAATTTTTATATTTTATCCTAATGTGAAAATTAAATTGATGGTAATATAGGTATATTTATGACAGCTAGTCAGATTGAATGCCAGACAAACAGAAGTCTTGAATTCCTTAGAAACAAAAAGTGTCTCATTTTCTGATAACGTTTACACGAACGAGTAGTTAAAATAAAATGATGATTAATTTTTTAATTCAATGTTGAATATGATGCATTCGCAATACTGTCAAGTAAGTATACTTTATAATTTTTTCAGTATATACTTCATTTTTATGTAACATTACTTTTATACGATTGTAATGACAATAAATCACTGCACAGCAAAACAAATGTAAATAGTGCTAGAAACAATTATTAGTTCCAACAAATAGTCTCTTTGATTTAGAAAAATTCCAGCAAGGTTAAACTAATAAGACAATAAATTAGAAAAAAATATATTAATACACATTATTAAATAACTTAAGGCACACTTAATTACAGATATTCTTTACACCTAAACTCATATAATAATAATAATAATAATAATAATAATAATAATAATAATAATAATAATAATAATAATAATAATAATAAACTAAGTAATAAAATGTTAACGATCCATACGCATAAGTTGCGAATAAAAACAACTATTAACTTTTTATTATTCTAAAGTAGTTTCCTTCATTTCAGTCCATTTATACCTTCTTTCTGGATCATGTCAAACTTTTCAATGTAAGACCGAACAAAAGGGCACAAAGCTTACCTAAAAAAAAAAAAAATCAATAAGTAAATAAAACAAAGTAAAAACAAATAAATAAGATACAAGTAGGAAATGATATTCAATATCATAAAAACTACTTTATTTGCAGATTTCATTTACAAACAACAACTTTATTATTAGATACTTATTGCTATTAATTATTAATTATTAATTATTATTAATTTTTGATAATTACTTATTAATACTCCATAACAAACACTCCCGAATAGTGGAGTGTCTGTACCTCTATTTAACGGACAGTAATTTTGGCGGTAAAATCATTTTTTAATGAGAAAACAAAATGGGAAAAAAAAGTGAAAATCCTATAAATTTATCTGAACAATGTGTCATAAATTTTGTGATTACAAATACTTGTAGGAAGTTAGCTCGGAATCCCTCTCCCCTTTCTTACGGTCAATGCTGAATTCAGGATGTAATCCAAGAGGGACATATCCCCACCCACCCCCGGAAATCTTTAATGATTAAAACGTCACATTGAAAAACAAATTACATTAATCGCAAGCAAAAACAAACTTTTCTAACAGGGTTTTTTTTTTTCGTAAGAATGTAGTAAGCAATGAATTAAATTATAAACAATTTTATTTCAGTTTTATTGCTTAATTTTTTAAAAATTTCTTATTAATCGTATATTTGAGGTTTTAGGACACATAAAAGTCAATTAATGAAACATTAAGCATTTCTTAGCAATTTTCCCCAATAACGGACACCTCCGAACATTTTTTCACGTTCTGGTTGTCCGTTATTTAGAGGTTTTACTGTACAAAGTAAATGTACCTACAATGGGACACTAATTATTAACATTCAAAACAAGCCTAAAATGCATCTATGAAAAAAGAATGAACAGAAATCTGATATTGGCTAACATCTTTTAATGTTAACTTTCTATAAATTGTTTGGCATAATTGTTTTTTCTTTCTGCTGGTACGCATTTTTATTTTCCAGAGTGACTTCAAAAACCTATTTTTTGGGAATATTTTTAAAGATTTCATTAAGAGATAAGTTTTTATTTAAAATATTGTTTCTTTAATATTACGTTTTATTTGAGACTGTTCTGATGGTCTCTATTAAACTGTAAATAGTTTGTTGGATAAACCACAAACTTAGACGTTCATGCATCATATATTGGCTAGGCCCAATACTGGAACCTAGAAGAAGATAATAGTTTTTTTCATCTTTCATTTTTTACGAAGTATATATTTTGAAACTTTTAATGTTTATTCTGACCTATAAAAGTTAGGATAAAGCAAGAAAAAAAAAGTAAAGTTATTTATTAACATTTTAATGATAATTTAAATAATGTTTTTAAGTGACCCACTATTAAGGCGTTTACCTTTTATCTATATAATTTTTAAATTACCTTCTTGCTTAGTATTCAGTTTCTGCCAAGTTGTTTATACGATGTATTTATCAGTTTTTGCAAACGGAAATAACAGCTTTTCATTGTCATGTAAGCATTTTACTTTGCTTAATAGAATTTTTATATGGAATAGCAACAAAATAATGTTAATTTTAATATTTAATGTTTTAATTAACTTTTCGGCATATCCAACAAATTCTTTACAATACAATATAGAATATATCAACAACAATTTTGAATAAAATGTAACATGAAAGAAACAACGTTTTAAATAGAAACTTATCTCTTAAGAATTTTCCAAAAAATAGGTTTTTGAAGTCACTTTGAAAAATAATCATGTGTACCAGCAGAAACAAAAAACAATTATGCCAAACAATTTGTGGAAAGTTAACATTAAAGGATGCTAATCAATAAGATTTTTATTTCACTCTTTTTTCAGAAATGCGTTTTAGGCTTGTTTTTAAACTTTAAAAATTCGTGACCCACTATAGGTGCATTTACCTGGTTTCCAGTATTAAAGTTGTTAATTTAGTAAGGCTTGTCTGTTAAATACGATTTTAGATATGCTTGACAATGGATCGCATCCGAAAAACAGATATCCCGGATGAGAAAACGGATTAGTACATTGCAGAAACAACTCGCGAAAATTTCCGAAAATCAGTGGTTTAGCAAGATCTATATATTTAAAAGACCTGGCTGTTTTTTTAGTCATCAGCCCTGAGCTTTCTACTGGCCCGATTTTGATAATTATTTTTTTTAAATGAAATCTGTTTATGTGTAGATGTGCCCATTCTGGCTAATTTTTAATTTATTTCCATTTTTATATTATATTTTTAATTTTAAAAGCTCTTTTGTGACATTTCTTCAAAACAGTGATAAGAGGTTAAGCTTTTCTCACTAGAGACCTCTTAGCCTCAGGTTCAACGGATTTTATAGAACGCTCCTTAGTTTTTGATAAACAGTTGGGTGGGGTAGGGTTAAATAATATGAAACAAATATTTACTTTGAAATGAATGAGAATCGTTGATCGTAGCTCAGTTAGTACAACGTTCGCTCATTGACCCTTATTTTTCTCATTTTTTGATTTATAAATATACTTGTAATTTTAATTAAATAATCTTATTGCCAATTAAAAATTATAACATTATATGTCTTTTCTATTTTAATATTTTTACCTTTTTATTTGCAATTAAATAATTGTATAAAATATCATAAATAATTCCAAAATTGTGACCTCTTTTAAAATCATTTTTTTAAATGTATATTATATATTCTTTAACGATGCAATGATATTGAACAATTGTGTCAGTTCGTGATTTTAAAGAATAATAATTTATGTATTGCTTTAATAAGAAAAGTCAATATGATGACAATATTACTCAGTTTTTAAAATAACAAGCATAATTATAAATCAGCATTGGGATTAAATCATAAGGATATAATCCTTATGCTGATTAAAAATCAACATAAGGGTTAAATTACAATCTATTTTTGCACATTAAAGTCTTTTAATTTTTGTAATACGCATGCTTGCTCTTTGAATTATTTTGCTTTCAGATTTATCTTCTTGCTGCTTTTATTTATTTTTGCTTGAAAATGTTCTATTTTATCATAAATATATATATAGCGCCACAACAGATTTTGCAACGAGTTTGGAATATTTATTATTCACTAATAGATTGAATTTAAAAAAATGTTTAAGTGATGAGAAATAACGGTTTAGAAATCAAAATGCTAAATTAATGTTTAAATATGCTAATGCTGTAGTTAAGGTACTATATTAAGATTTTTTTACTTAGATTATTAAATTGTAATTATACTTATAAAAGAAAAAATGAGATAAACAAATGTAGCTCGACTGGAAAACGAATCCGAGCCGCTGGTAAATGAGCAAACGCTATACCAACTGAGCTACGATCAACCACGTCCTTTCTTACAAAAATAAGCATTTAAATTATGTAATAATATTAGACGTCCCTGTTTCTCAAGAACTAAGGAGCGTTATATAAATTTCATTGAACTTGAGGCTAACATAGATTAAAATATTCAAAATCTGTTATTATCAAAGTTGGCCTTCTATTCGTTTGTCAAATTGAAAAAAAAAAAAAAATTGGCAATTTCAGGAAGAAAAGAAAATTTAAAATTTTTGATACAAATGTGAAACTTAAGAAATTGGAATCAAGTTCGAAGTATACTTCCTAGGCTAATAGTATATGTTAATAAATGACATTAAATATGTGTCACACAGAAATGCGACACATTTTTTTAAATGCATTTTCCAGTTCAAAACATATTTGTTTAATTTAAAAAAAGATAAATGCTATCAACTACGTATGAAATGCATATTACTTAAACCTCTATAAAAGTTCTTCTAACTGGCTTACGTTTATAGAAAAATGTTGTTTTATTTCTTTATTGGGGTAATCTGTCCAAAATACACGGGAATTATAAAGCGACCCCAGTTCAGTTTTCGTCTCTGAAAATTTCCTTAATCAAACAATATCTAATTTATAAAATGCAGTGTCAGTTTACATTCGATATCAAGGGAATATTTCATCCTTATTCCTTAAATAAAACGCCTTTTCAAGAAGAAAAAAAGCAACGTTGAGTGAACTTCATTTGTTTTATTTATCTCAATGCTGTATACTGCATTTAAATGAAGACATATAATTTCCATATTCTTTGCGACCGTAAGTTTGAGCAAGGAACTTTCCCCTGAAGGAAAAGAAATTTTCACTTTTTTATTCAAAAATGTTTAACAGCAAATGGATTCTGATAATGGCCTTTTTCTAAAGAATGTTATTTATTTTAGAATTTAGGTTCAGAAAAATCTTTTTTTTTTCTTATGTTTTAATGTTGACAGCGAATGTAATAAACAGTATATATATTTGAAATATAAAATGAAAGACAATAATAGACCGGGAGACGGCAGCACAGACAATCGCCTTACCTAGGATTAGTTAAATTTTGATTCGCATATTAAAACGCTATCGGTCTGCCATGTCCTATCTTGGTGGAAAAAAACCTGAAAACCCGATTTCAGCAGTTGACTCATACCCGTAAAGCATGGTGACGTCACTGCAACGTCGTTGTGAAGTCACATTGTGACTTTGTGACCATCGATTGTCGATGTGACGTCACGTGACGTCGATGTGAAGTCACAGTGACTAAAATGTGAAGTCGTTATGGCCATTTTAGAGCTCTTTTGTGACGTTTCACAAAGTGGTCACAATGTGACAAATTTGTGAAAAATGTGTCATTTGTGACTAATTTGACATTAACATTGTGACGAAACTGTGACAAAAGCGACGATATTTAAATTGCCAGAAACACGTTTTGTTTAAAGTCAATAACATGTTTTGAAGGATATTTATAAATTTCTAAAGATTTTTAAGAAAGTCACATCTCAGTCACAATGTGACATCATTGAGTGGTGACATTTTGGTAGCAGATGTGATGTGATTAAAGTGACTCACAGTGACGTCACTGTGACCATGCATGCTATTAGGGTAGATACATCATTGTGCTTTTTATGTTTTCATACTTTTGGGTGCAAGAAAGCACAATGGTAAACTTAAGAGTCAACCCCTAAAATCGAATTTTCAGGTTTTTCTCATCAAGATAGGACTCGGTAGACTGATAGCTTTTTAATATGCGAATCAAAATTTAACTAATTTTAAAATTTCATCCTTGACCTTGAAGAGGGGATTGTCTGTGCTGCCGCCTCCCAGTCTGTGATTTAAAAGACAGGTGAAGAATAATTTAAATGGTTACTCAAGGAACCAAACACCGCACAGGGATGTAGTGGAAGGTACACGGGGGTATACGACGTATAACTTCTGGATTTTTTAAAAGAGCACCGTATACCCTCTGTTTCTCAAGAAAGCTTATAACATACACACTCTAGATATATCCGCTGCCTTGAGCGTATACCCTCTGCTTAGAGCGTATATCCTCTGTTATTTTTACGACTACACCCCTGACGCCGAATAATACTATAACCACTGTCGAAAGTTCTCCTAACTGACTTACGTTTATATAAGAATGTTGCTTTATTTCTTTATTTGATAATTTATTAAAATTACACGCAAATTATAAGAGGACACCAGTTCATTTTTGGTCTCTGGAAATTTCCCTCAAAGTAAGAACATCTAATTTATAAAATGCAATGTGAATTTACATTCGATTATCAAGGGAATATTTCATTCATTTTATTCCATATATGAAATGTCTTTTCAAAAAGAAGAAAAAAAAAGAAGACATAATGTTAACTTCATTGGTTTTATTTATCTCAATGATGTATACTGTATTTAAATGAAGACATATAATTTCCATTTTCTTTGCGATTGTAAGCTTGAGCAAGGAACTTTCCCTTGAAGGAAAGGAAAATTTCAATTTTTTATTCAAAAATGTTTAACAGCAAATGGATTCCGATAATGTTTTTTTTTTTTAACTGTTAGAAATATTATTTATTTCAGAATTTATGTTCAGAAAAATTCTTTTCTTCTGAAAGCTAAGATTTTTTTTCTTGTGTTTTGAAGTTGACAGCGAATGTAATAAACAGTATATATATTTGAAAGATAAAAGCGAAAACAGTTTAGACAGGAAGACAGCCGCATAGACAGTCACCTCACCTAGGATTAGTTAAATTTTGATTCGCATATTAAAACACAATTGGTCTGCCAATTCCTATCTTGATGGGAAACCAGGTTTTACCAGCCGGTTGACTCATAGGTTTATCACTGTGCTTTCCTGTTCCCAATCCTCCATTTTTTCATTCGTTTGGGTGCAGGAAAGCACAGTGCTAAATTAACGCGTTAACCGCTGAAACAGATTTTCAGGTATTTTTCCCACCAAGATAGGATTTGGCAGGCTGATTGTGTTTTATTATGGGAATCGAATTTTGACTAATTTAAAAATTTAATTAATGAACTCGACGGGGTGATTGTCTGTGCTGCCGCCTCCCGGTCTAAACTGATAGTAATTTAACCCTTTCCGGCGTACTACTCTTTAAAGTTGGAATTTAAAGAAAAAAAAATAGGCAATCTATTTAGTGCTAGAGGAGTGCACAGGTATTGTTTTGTAAAGATTGCACCATTTTAATTATACAGCTGTTGCCGAAGTGGTAACCTCCCATAAGTAATGCATTGATAAGCGCAGTGAGAAGAGCATTGCTGTGAAGCGCGTATTACAATAAAACATTTTACTTATTATTTAAAAACAGTAGAGTTTGATCTCTGTAGTGCTGCCATCTAGAACTCATAAGAAAGATTTAAAGTAGCCATTAGAGTAGTTTTTGAAATATTCACGGAATTTTTGTGTCTCTAAACAGGGGGAACTTTAGGTGTTGCCGACCCGGCAACACTGCGCGTTAAAGGGTTAAAAGATAGGTGAAGAACAACTTAAAACAATATTGGTTAAAAATCACGGAACCACACGGCTCATAGTAGTGCACCGTCTGTAAAACATTCTCATAATTCATTCTCATTCTCATGTTTCATTCGGTAATCTATTAAAATTACATGCACATTATAAAACGACCCCAGTATCTTTCTGGTCTCTGGGGATTTACCCCAATGTAAAAAATCGAATTTATAAAATGCAGCGTGAATTTACATTCGATTATCTTGGGAATATTTCATTTTTATTCTTTAGATGAAATGTCCTTTCAAAAAGGAAAAAAAAAAAAAAAAAAAAAAAAAAAAAAAAAGATAAAATAAAGTAATGCTAAGTGAACTTCATTTGTTTCATTTATCTTAATCCTGTATGCTGCATTTAAATGAAGACATGTAATTTTCATATTCTTTGTAATTGTAAGCTTGAGCAGGAAACTTTCTCCTGAAGGGAAAGAAATTTTCAATTTTTTTATCCAAAAATGTTTAACAGCAAATGGATTCTGATAATGTTTATTTTTTTTTTGTTTATTTATTTTATGATTATTTTTTTTTAGGAATATTATTTATTTTATTGTTTAGGTTCAGAAAAATCTTTTCTTCTTGCAAGTTAAGTTTTTTCTTATGTTTTAATGTCGACAGCGAATGTAATAAACAGTCAGGGTTCTCGCTGTCGCTCGCCAATGAGCCAAATTGCGACTAAATTCTTCATTTGGCGAGTAAACTAACGATTAGATTCGTTAAATTGCTAGTGCTCAAATTTTGCCTTTTTCTTTCTTTTCTTCTTCGTTTTTCATACATAATGCATCTATATATATTTTTAATATATTTGTAGAGGATAGTTGAAATTATATTATTAACAATCGTTGTCGCAGTTATAAAAACATATTGAAAAAAAGGGGGTGCATTAAAGGATTAAAGATATTTTTTTAGTGTTACACGGCGAATCTGTTTTGCTAATATTTTTTTGATTTGGCGAATGTTTTTTATTTTTAATTAGCCAAATTACTAATGTTGGTCATATGTCAGCGAGAACACTGTAAACTGTATATATATTTAAAAGATAAAACGGAAAACAATATACACCAGGGAACAACAGCAGAGATAATCACCTCATCTAGAATTAGATAAATCTCGATTCGTATATCAAAACGCAATTGGTCTGCCAAGTCCTATCTTCTTGGAAAATACGTAAAATCAAGATTTTTACAGTTGACTCGTAGGTATATTGTGCTTTCCTGCACCCAGAAGCATAAAAACATGGTGTCTTGCGAGCAGTAAAAGATAATGGTAAACCTATGAACCAACCGCTAAAATTGGGTTTTTTTCACCAAGATATGACTTGGCAGGCTGAATGCATTTTAACGTGTGAATCGAAATATAACTAATCCTAGATTTTCATCAGTGAATTTTATACGCTGATTGTCTCTGCTGACGCCTCCTGGTCTATTATAGTTACAGTTAGGTGCAAGTTATTTATCATCGTTCCTTTTTTAGGTGCGTTCGTAAATATGTAAATACATAGCACCTATCGTTGTCTTTCAGTGCGTTCGTCTGTCCGCATATAACAATGCAAAAACTACCCAACCGAATCGTTTGAAGTTTAAAATAATTGTTGCATAATTTTGTCGAGTCATTTCAAATTTTATGAAAATCGGATGCATAGATCAATTACAGGGACAATCAAAAGTATTCCGTTACATTACAGTCAATGGGGAAAAAAGTTTCAAATGCATTTTAATCGTTTGAAAGTTAAAACATATAATTATTACTTAATTTTGTCAAATCATTTCAAATTTTATGAAAATCGGATGCATAGATCAATTACAGGGACAATCAAAAGTATTCCTTACATTACGGTCAATGGGGAAAAATGTTTCAAATGCATTTTAATGGTGTTACACTCATTCGAACGTAATAAAATTGATATGCATTTATGAAGTACATATTATAGTATACATTTTGCACAATCTGTGGGGCAAAGAACATTTGTTATTGATTCACAAAGCCACACAAAAGCTTTACCCACTTTTTAGGTGCGTTCGTAATTATGTAAGTACGTAGCATCTATAATCGTCGCCTGATCGTACCGTCTGTCCGCATATAGCAATTCAAAAACTAGTCAACCGAATTGTTTGAAATTTAACGTACAGTGAGTCCGCTAAAGCCCGTTTTCATCCCAATAATTTCTGAACGTTAAGAATTATAATAAAAAAAATGGGATCTAGGTTATAGTAAAGTTGCCAACGCTGCTGAATGAAACTGCTTACAGTACCACCGGGTGGATAGCTCCGGAATTAGCATCTCTATCTTGGAAGCGATAAAGAGTAGAGAGGGAAATGTGTTACCACATTGTACATTCTAGAATAGCAAAGATTTAGCACGAAAATACACGATTTGTTTTTTCGTTATTTCCTATAATGTGATGTAACGAAACTTTAATGGAAAGAGAAATGATTATCTTTGAGATAAATGTGCATAGCAGCTGACGGTTTAGAAGTTTGAACATCTCAAATATAAATATATTGAAATAATTAGTTGCAATATCTATTTTTGTCACATCTCAGTATAAGAAATCACGTAAAAACAAATGCGCATTTTAACCTTTCTATTCTTCGCATTAGTGTCCACAAGGTGTCTTTTCGTACTAAATCGATTATGTTCTACAACTTTGTAAATCACTTTTTGCTCAATCTCTTTTCGTTTTCAAGATAGGAATGCTAACTTTGACCGAGTTTGTTGACCATCTTCATTTGCTATCTTGTTTCAAAATGACGGCCATTCGAACTTTTTTAAATATTTAACAATTTAAAAAGTGATAAAAGTAAATTAAATACTGAAAAATATAATTTACTTAAGAGTTTGCTTTGATACAAGAATTCTGAAGCATATTTTGTTTTGTCTTTATCTATAAAAAAGGCTGAAATACTGCAATTTGAATTTCTATCGCGGCTGACATTTTTAAACTATCTAATTTTTTTTTATACTGTAAGTCTCTTATTTATGAACTGTTTTGTATGAGATTAATTGCATGAATAGTATACACCAATGTTTCGAACGAGTTCGTTAGCCAGCTACATCCGTCATCTTGTTTGAAAATCACCTCCATTTGCACCGTGCATTACCGCGCAATAACTCTTGCCGTTCAGCAATTATTGCGATGAAAACGGGCTTTACCGGACACACTGTACGTTAAATTTCAAACAATTCTGTTGCCTATTTTTTGAATTGTTATATGATTTAATATTATTAATATCAGTCAGCTTCAAATTCTTGCCAAACTTGGCGACACTTCACGAAACATCACCAAATTTGACCACAAAGTTACCATAAATGATGATAACTTGGCTATAATTGACTAATTTGGTGCAATTTTCATTCTTATTCACGAATATTCTCTTAGCGGGTTCGTCGCAATTTAGCTTCGTAAAATTTGAGTAAAATTAGTTTCGAATAAAACTAATTTTATAACCAAGAAACATGAAAGCTACCTCTTCCTCTCGGAACTGGTCAAAAGGAATTTTACATTTAATGTGCAAGTGTATATATATATATATATATGTATATATATATATTACAAATTTAAATTTTTTTCGCCAAAACTAACCGTTATACTATCTTAATTTTCTTATAATAGTGTTCCGTACTTACTTCAAATTATTAAATTAAAATCTTGTTTCTAAATCTAATCTGTTAATCCTTATGCAGACGATATAAATTCTTAATTTGCCTTAAAAAACATTAATCCAGTATGCGTAAATTTAAAAAGATGGCTCTAAATTAAAAATATTCTTAATTAAAACTTTATTTCTTAATATTCCAAATAAAACTGATTTCTTCTATGTTTTTATCAACCCTTTTTAAGAAAGTCTTATTAAATTTATTCCAAACCCATACCTTTAAAAAATATCATTATTTTATTTTATCTATTTATTTATTTTTCCGCCGTCAACGATAATTTGCATATTAATAAATTCATTTCTTTTCTTTTTCTCTTAAAATTAATCATGTATAAAAATCGTCTGCCTAAGATATTTAAAATTCTGAGTCAATTATAAATTGGTTAAATAATATTTTTTTTTTAAAATAAATTTATCGTCTGTTTAAAATAATCTCGTAGCTGGACAAGAATTCTGTTTACATAAAATAATGATGGTTAGAGATTACAGAATGTTCCAGAACTTTCTTTTCAGTTTAAAAGGGGGAAGTCTCGAGATGAAAAAAAGATTCTGAAGATTTCTTGGGTTGCTTTTTCGATGAGGACAGCTCGCTGAAATAATGATGGAATTTTTGCAAAAAGGAGCTTTTCCTTCCTCATTATCACGAATTTAATAAATGAATTTACAGCAGCCCATGACTAATTATTGGATCTTCTACATTTATTTATTATTTTTGTTTTTTCCCTCGCTTGCCATGACTGTGTGTTTCTTTTTAACCAGTGGAAATAATTCGAGTTCTCCTGAAATCGTCACAACTAATCGAAAAGTCGACAGGATAGGTAATGCCTGTGCTAGTGCCTGTTTCGGATTTTGAAATGAATCTACTGAAGAAGTAAAATGCTATGTAAATGAATCTAATGAATCTACTGAAACGAAGTGATGACAAAATATGAATCGCCGAAAATTTTTCCCGCCATGGTTGAAAGTGTAATTAAGCAAGAATTGCCATTACCTTTTGATTCCTCGAGTGCATGTAACAGAGGAGATTTTAATGTTAAACAGCTTTCTGTCCGAGTGGTTTGAAAGATTTCTTCTAAATATCTCGTGAAGTCCTGAGGCCTGATATTCCACCTTTTTGCTGTTTATGTGTAACTGATGACTCAAGATAATCATGGTCATAATGACAAGAAAAAAAAAAAAAAACTTTTAGAGACAACTGAAAGCAGATTACTACTTACTTTCATAATTTTCGTTATTCCTGTCTCCCCTAGGATCAGCTTGAAAATTTCTCCTTATCCGTGAGTTATTTTTAGATGTATTTAATTATTATGTGTATCCTTTTTACTGTATTTGTGTAGATAGTTCTTTGTTTGTAAGGTTTATTTATTTGTTTGTTTATTTTTCTGTGAGCCTTATTTATTTATCTTTTTATCTAGTTATGAGTCTTATTATTATTATTACTTTTTGGAGTGAAAACATGTTTGTTCTTAAAAATTTAATTGAGGAGTATGATGTTCTTAAGATATTTACTGTTACTTATTAAGATTATTATGATATTTTTATGCACGTTTAAAGATAAGTTCGTAATAATAATGAAGTATAAAAGAACTCAGAAGCTCAAGTTATTTTTTAAAAGGTACATTTTCTAATTTATTGATATTGTTTGTTATCAAGAACTATTCTTAGAATGCAGTATTTTCATGAAAATGTTACTACAACTAGACATTTGAGCTGAAAATTAAGTTAACATTTATGTTTTTCATTTTATTTGTTAGAATTTCTGGTTACAGTGAGCTTTGGTTCCCGGATTCTTATAATTTATTTAAATTCAGTAAGAAAGATGGAACTGTGCAAGGCTGTTGCTAGAATTTTGACTGATAAATATGATTAATTTTGTCAGTAAATTTTGTGATTTTAAGTAAGAAATTACCTATAGTTAAAATTTTGAATCTGTTTATGATCTATAAAATAATAGAATTAAAAGTTGATCCCAATTTAAGGTATATCTATGATATTTACAATTTCTGTTTTAGATAAAATTTCTGGTTAAAGTTAGCAGCTAAATATAGTTATAATTTTCGCGATAATTTTGATTCAGATTTTTTTAAAAATGGTGGGTAATGGTTTTGTGTGAGGCAATTAAAATGTATACAACACCAGTAGACAAAGCCCTCAAAATTGCGAAAGCGCGAACTCAGGAATTTCACCTTAAAAGTAAAAGACTCTATGATCGACATTTTGTCGAATGCCCATTAAAAATACAAGACTCTGTAATTTATGAAGAATTTAAATACCCTAACACTCGAAAATTAGAACCTACTTTCTCTGGACCATATAAAATTATAAATAAACTTTCTGATGTAACTTATGAAATAGATAAATTTAATTATGAGACAGGACAGAATTCCGTTATTGTGCATGTTTCTAAATTAAGACCCTATTTTTCACCCGAAGATTTTAAACTGTTTCATGAGCAACCCAAAAAACAAACAAAACCTCAGATACAATCACTAGATCAAACTAAAGTCAAGACAATAGATTAAATTTACCATAAAAAAATACCATAAAAAAACTTGTACCATAACCATTTACCAAATACCATTAAACCATTAAACCATTAAAACCATTTACCATAAAAAACCAATAATTTTCAACATCAGCAGGTATGTTCTTGGAGGCCTACAAGAATATTACTTGTTTTTGGGAGTTTTTGGGGTTAAATTGGACACCTTATGCAGGCATAGGGTGAACACTTTGATTGTAAAAGCTTTCAAATTGATGTTGATAAATTAATTTTAAGGGTGTTTAAGTCTAACTATATTTACTCATTTATTTGACATTAGTATTACTCTATTTATTCAGCAGATATTATATGATAATAGTTATAAAATCTAATGACTCTACTCAAACCTATAACATAATATGTGATTTTCAGTGATTGTGAAAACTAGATATTAAAAGTTTTTCAAAAAAGCACACTATTTTTATTTCCATTTCTCAATTAAGAATGACAACTTTCATTCCTATTGTATTTTATTATTAAAGTTTATAAACCATGTGTGGATAAAACATTATTCTACATTTGGCATTGAAAACTTATAACCAAATTTGACAATTTTGTAAAAGAGTATCAGAGAGGAATTATTGTAAGGAAATACTGGTTGAGAGTCCATTTTCTAAATAGTTAGATTTAATTTTATTTGGATTTTGGAATTATTATGATTTTTTTTATTTATACTTTCGGCTAGCAAAAAATACTTTCTTATGCTATTAGAAGATAAGAAAATTATTTAGTTGCTATGTAATTATTTTTATCCTCAACCAATATTTTCCCTATCAATAATAAACAAATAGTGATATTTTCTTTTGATTATACTCTTGTTTTACTATTATTATTATTATTATGATTTCTATGATGAAGTTTAGTATTAATTATACTCTTATTGAAAAATATTAGGATATGGAGTCTTATTATACTATTACTTATTATTGTTGTTATTGTTATTATTTAAATTTTTCTATATTATTTATTATTGATATTGAGAGTGATGCTATTTATTATTGAAAAATTGATATATTACTGAAAGATGTTGGATCCAACATAACATAAAAAACAAAGCTTAAACTAGATTTGGAGATATTTAATTAAAGAGACTGTATTCACTGGACATTGAAAAAGACTCTTTTATATATTCTTGAAAGACTTTTTTCATTTAAAGGACTTATTTAAAATAAACTATGCATTAAGTCATTGTAATTATTTAAACTTCCATGAGAACGAATTTTTATTGTTTTTATTATATTTTTATCTCTTGCTTATTAATATTCATAACTTATTTACTGTTATTATATGTATTATCTCCTATGCACTTACAAATGGTAAGTGATGTTGTAACATTATTGTATTTCTTTCAGGGAAATGCTCCTACCTAAATTTAATTCAGAATTATTTTCTCTTAACTATTTTATTTTAATCGCTAATATTTTTTATATTGCGTTAATTTTCTTTTCTTCCATCTCTTGGCTTCCTGAGTTTGACAGTTTTATTCCAAAATTTAACTTTTCTAAATTATTATATTTCTGTTGTCTGAACTTGTAGTTTTTTTAACTATCAATTTCATACAAAGTCTTGGGGAGGGGGGATAATATTACAAATTTAAATTTTTTTCGCCAAAACTAACCGTTATACTATCTTAATTTTCTTATAATAGTGTTCCGTACTTACTTCAAATTATTAAATTAAAATCTTGTTTCTAAATCTAATCTGTTAATCCTTATGCAGACGATATAAATTCTTAATTTGCCTTAAAAAACATTAATCCAGTATGCGTAAATTTAAAAAGATGGCTCTAAATTAAAAATATTCTTAATTAAAACTTTATTTCTTAATATTCCAAATAAAACTGATTTCTTCTATGTTTTTATCAACCCTTTTTAAGAAAGTCTTATTAAATTTATTCCAAACCCATACCTTTAAAAAATATCATTATTTTATTTTATCTATTTATTTATTTTTCCGCCGTCAACGATAATTTGCATATTAATAAATTCATTTCTTTTCTTTTTCTCTTAAAATTAATCATGTATAAAAATCGTCTGCCTAAGATATTTAAAATTCTGAGTCAATTATAAATTGGTTAAATAATATTTTTTTTAAAATAAATTTATCGTCTGTTTAAAATAATCTCGTAGCTGGACAAGAATTCTGTTTACATAAAATAATGATGGTTAGAGATTACAGAATGTTCCAGAACTTTCTTTTCAGTTTAAAAGGGGGAAGTCTCGAGATGAAAAAAAGATTCTGAAGATTTCTTGGGTTGCTTTTTCGATGAGGACAGCTCGCTGAAATAATGATGGAATTTTTGCAAAAAGGAGCTTTTCCTTCCTCATTATCACGAATTTAATAAATGAATTTACAGCAGCCCATGACTAATTATTGGATCTTCTACATTTATTTATTATTTTTGTTTTTTCCCTCGCTTGCCATGACTGTGTGTTTCTTTTTAACCAGTGGAAATAATTCGAGCTCTCCTGAAATCGTCACATATATATTTTTTTTTTCGGCGAAAGGTGACATTTTGAAGCAAACTGAAAAAGAAGAAAAAAAATCCTGAAGCTATAAAAAGTAGGATGCGGCAGAAAAACGCAAGAAACCACCGTACTGAACAAATTTTTACGTAAACCGTGCAATAAGCCTAAAAAGGCTACAAAACATGCAGCTTACGGGGAAAACGTACAATCTGGCAACCTTATTGATAGTAACTAGAAATAAACGAATCTTTATAGACTTCTTCTCATTACAAGTTCGTGTTTTCAAGTAAAATTACCAAAATTTTTTGCTAAAAAATAGAGAAACTACAGCTTTAAAGTTTTTTTTTACAATGTATTATTTAATAATATTGTCAGCAAATAGAGGAACAAACACCAAATCATACATATTTTTTAAAATTTTAATAAAGCGATGAGGCTCTACGATAAAATTTTCCTAATACCAATCTTTTTTAACTCTGATGAATGAATCAATTCAGTAAAAATAAAATAACCCCGAAGTAAAAAACCAATGCTTTTAGGGAGTAAAAAGAAAAGTATTCTTATTTCAATTTTCTTCGGTTGTCATCGAAAGCGCTGTCAAGCGTCAAATCTTTAATTCATTAAGTTATTCCATTGAATCATGGTCACCTGCTTTTATTGGCTAAACGAATTTCTGAAGATGTCGGCTTCTTTTCTTTATATTTGATATAAAAGATAGAATCAGACATTTGACATATGGTTTCCAATTATCTTTAAACAAGGTAAAAAATGTGTGGAAACCACAAACTCAAATCGGAAAAGGAATGTCTTGTAAATTTCCTATGGATAAGGGGAATATGTATTTAAATGAAATTTAAATATATCTATGCATTATAATAGTTAAAATTTTTTGTGGAAAATTTCTCACACCTTGAATTCGAGTATATTGCAGTTTTAATTGCTTAAAAAGGATAGAACCAACAGAGTGAAAAAGTGGTGAAGCCTATATGCCTTGACTATTTACTATTTGATACTAGCAGCCTTCGCCCGCTACTCTGAAGGAAACTTGAATAAAACGAAATATAGCTGACAAAGATTTAAAAAAAAACTCTTTACAACTAATCAAACATCCATAATTGTTGTCAAATATTTTTATATTTTCGTCGTATTCAATTTTTACATTCCACTTGGTAAAAATACACGCCTTCCCTCCCTTCAATTTCTGACGCGCCCTCATTTTTAACCGACTTCAAGGAGGAGGTTATGATTTCGACCTGTATGTATTTGTTGTTCACTCATAACTTCCGTAAATTCGAACCGATTTTAATAATTCTTTTTTTGTTTGAAAGTGTAAGATGCCCACATGGTCCCATTTCAATTTTATCAAATACTTGCGATTAGAACTTTTAAAAATAAAAACATGAAAATTCCAACTCTTTTTGAAGCAGTCATCCAATTAGAAGCGTTCATTTTTCAGGTAATCGTAGGCTTTCATGTCGAGCACACAAGTCAGATGTGTGTGTACAATAAACAGTTAAAATTTCAGGCTAAAACTCTTACACCGATATTAAATCTTTTAATTTCATTAAATTCTGGTGACTAAAATGTTTTTTAAATAACAGAATGTGGATTTGATAAAAAAAAATAATGATTTGTCGCAAATCATCTTTCATTGTTGCAACGTTTTCAAGTCATAACCATATTAAAACTATGCATTCATAAGCGTTAGTGCCAAGTTGTCGCCAAGCTTGGTATTTTTTTTGAAGTCGGTTAGTATTTTTTTTTAAAAAGCATATTTTTTACTATTAAAATTTGAGTTATGTGTTATAAACTATCTTGAAGTCTCAAAGAGACCACCCTGCTACATTTCTTAATTTTGTTCGCGCCCCTCCCCCACAGTCCTTCGAAATGTGACACATCATTCTTTTTTATAATTTTATCTAACTATATTACTTAATTTAATTTATCTATTTACTTTATAACTTAGTTATAAACTATCTTAAAGTTTAAAACAGATCGCCTTCTTAGATTTCCAAATTTTCCCAAAAGCGCGTTCCGTTAGTTCTATATTCCATCACCAGGGAACGCATTCTATTCTTAAAAACTGTTTTCTTAAAATTTGTGCGAAACTCCGTTACACAATCTATCAGTTATATTAATCGAGGGAGTGTTAGTTTTAAGCAAGAATTTAAGACATTTGATATACAGTGTCTCACATAAGTGATAAGACACTTGTGCTTTACAAAAGGAAACTAATCAAATAAATTAAAAAAACATGTACACATTTTTGTGGGTGTGTTTCATACTTAAATTTAGTCAAGATTATTACATAACATACATTTTGTCAAAATATTAAAATATTAATTTATAAAAATACAAATGTTTAGAACGGAGCAAAAAAATAGCTCACATAAGTGATGGGACACCATTATATATGCAACAAAAATCGTCTGAAATAAGCAATAAAAATATTTTTTGGGGGTTTTATTTTTACTTAAAAGCAATTGGCAATAATTTATAAAATCGTCTGCAGTATTTCTCTCCAGTTTGTTTTGGAATTTTTGTGTTTTTAGCTCTGTGTAGCCATGAATGCTAAACGAAAAGAAACTTCGCCTGAAATTCGAAAATTAGTTATTAATTTGCATATTGAACGTGGAAAATCTATTAGAAAAACTGCTGAAACAGTTAACTTGAGTCGTTCAACAGTTTTCAATATCATTAAACGGTATAAAAAGAATAATATGATTCAGGATAAAAGAAGACCTGGCCGACCATCAGAGCTATCCAATGGAATAAAGCGAATTATCGTTCGAAACATTAAAAAAAATCCAAGAAATAGTGCTTCAAAAGTTGCTGCTGATTTACAAGCATTATATGGTATAATTGTTAATCCTGAGACTATTAGAAGGGTAATTCGATCTGCTGGATATCACGGTAGAGTAGACAGGAAAAAATTCTTCGTAAGTGAAAAGAATAGAAAACTCAGACTAGCTTTCGCAAAATCCAACATAAATAAGAATTCTGATTACTGGAATAAAGTTATATTTGCTGATGAGAGTAAATTTAATATATTTGGTTCTGACGGTAGAATCTTGGTGTGGAGAAAACCCAAGGAAGAATTTCGCAAACAGAACATGGTACCAACAGTAAAACATGGTGGAGGAGGAGTTATGGTATGGGGGTGTATGTCGTCCGCTGGAGTTGGTAATCTTGTTTTTATTGACAGTATAATGGATCAGTACAAGTATAGTGACATTTAAAAGCAAAATTTGAAATCTTCAGCACGAAAATTGAACCTTCATAACGATTTTAAATTCTACCAGGGCAATGACCCCAAGCACACTGCTCTGAACGTTAGACTCTGGCTGCTATATAACTGTCCTGAAATAATAAAAACACCACCACAATCTCCAGACTTAAATCCCATAGAGACTATTTGGCAAGAATTGGAATCAAGAATTCGTAAACACTCCATTTCTTCAAAACAACAACTAAAATCGGTGCTTCAAGAAGAATGGGGTAAAATCACTCCAGAAATCACAAAAAATTAGTCGAATCCATCCCAAAAAGATTAAATCATGTTTTAAAAGTAAAAGGAAATCCAACAAAATATTAAAACCTTTTAAAAAGTAAAATTTTTGGATAAATATTTGATGGAAAAGTAAGTGTCCCATCACTTATGTGAGCCATTTTTTGCTCCGTTCTGAGCAATTGTATTTTTACTAAATTAATATTTTAATATTTTGACAAAATGTATGTTATGTAATAATTGTTACTAACTTTAAATATGAAACACACCCCGAAAATTTTTGCACATGTTTGTTTATTTATTTTATTGCAGGTTCTTTTTATAAAGCACAAGTGTCCCATCACTTTTGTGAGACACTGTAATTGCTATTCAAAAATCGTGGTGATTTAACTTTTGACATTTTAAATAGATTTCGTAAGAAATACTACTTATAACATTTTCAACGGTCGAAGTTTTTAATACAACAACTCTTACTGCGAAAGAAAAAAAAACGGAATTTTTCAGAATGCTATCAGATTCTGTGGTAATTTGGCGAAAGTAGCTGGAAATAGCTCCAAGGATGCACGGAATTTCACATAACTTCAGATTCAGTTAGACCTTGATATCAAATGGATCTGATTAATTTTTGGTGTACATTGCGTAACAATTGAGGCCGTTATGCTGCCTTTTCCAGGATTTCTACAATGACTATACCTCAAAACTAATGAGGAGATTTTTATAAAACTTCAAATTTTGTTAGTCCTTGATATAATATGGTTCTGATTACTTTTCAGAACCATAAGAGCTTCTGATTACTTTTCTGATTACTATATCGATTACTCAAAATATACAAATAATTACTTAAAAGGTGTTGCAAAAATATAGATATTATTTTATTTATTAATAATTTCACCTTAGATCTTTCGAATGTCTACGCATTCATTTTCAAAGAAATATAAAAGAAGATAATCGATTAAAAATTGAAAACGTAGAAAAATAATAATAATAATAATAAAAATAAAAAAAAATTGTAGGGTCTGTTGATCCCTTGTAATTTAGGTACACTTTAAACGATTCCCAGTTACTGACCGCAACGAAACGGAATCTTTTTGAGTGACTATGTAATAAAATTACTATAAATGTAACACACTTCATTTTTAAGGGACATACTAATTTGAAAATGGTCAAAATACTGATTTTTTTTAAAATAATAAATGAAAGCTCCTTTAGTTGTGAACATTTTGACACCTCATTTTTACCTATTTTGTCGCGAGATATTGTAAATTTTGTTAATTCATCCAGTGTAGTGACTTGTACAAATGAAAATTTTCTCCGTATTTCATTTTTATAACTTGCTTGTTCGATAAGGTTTTTTTGCTAATTTAGATAAAGGTTTGAATTTAATTTTACTTGTTTTCTTTGGTGTATTTATTATTTTTGTGCATGGATTTAACATTTAAGTTTATCGTTACTTTTTAAAAAAATATTTAAATTTAAAGTTTGTTGGATTTTTTTCATTTTATTAATGTACACGAGAGAAAAAATATCATATTAGATGTAAAATCCCATACATCTAAAAATTCATGCATAGTTTTATGCCGTTATTTTAATGAATACGGAAAAAAGTCGAAGCAAAAATATCATATTTAAAAGACTAGTAGAAAATTTTAAACAAGTCAATTAAATTTTTTTTTAAATTCGAGTAAAATAGGCTGTTTTACAAGAATATTTTTTTATTTCATTTAATTTTTTGTATTAAGTATTGTGCCCCACATATGTTATATTATTATTCAAAATTGAAGAAATGGTTCCAAAGATATTGGAATCTTTGGTTCCAAAGATATTGGTATTAAGAAGACAAATGTGTCCCCTTAATACCAGAAATGTCAAAATAAATCTCATTTTACACTACAGTCCGATATCGATTACGTCTCAATCCGATTATATTAGACGAGTCACGAGAAGACAAATCAAATTCATAAATATTTTTTAACTACGTTACAAAATGTAAACAGGAAAGAAAAAGTTTCTTAGATCAAATCCTGTTAACACAGTGTTCTGATAGATGAATCAATCAATTTGATAAATATATAATATTGCTAAAGTATTCGATCAAAGTATTTAAGGAGAAAGAAATATCAGGATTCCATTTCAATTTTCTTCGGCTGTCATCAGAAACGCTGTCAAGTGTCAAAAATCTTTAATTCATTAGGCTTGAAACGCGGCCATCCGCATTTATTCGCTAAACGAGTTTTCAAAAATGCTGGTTTCTGTCGTTTATATTTCGGACAAGCGCTGGGATCAGAAATTTGATGTTTGGCGTCCAATTACCTGTAGCAGCGATAAAAATGGGGGTAAACCAGAATTTCAAATCGGAAATGTATTTTATCAGAAGTTTTGTGTAAATAAGAAAAGTATAATATTACATTAGATGAAATCGGATATTAAACTAAATATATAAATACTAAAAAATGTTGGACTGATGGTTAAAATATAAATAGGCATACATATCTGGCACAGGTATATGATCCTTACCTATGAGAATTAGATGGATAGATATAATTATACAGATTATGAGCCATAGAGATTATGATGGAAATCAATTCGTTTTAAAACGTTGATGCAATTTTTGAGTTTGCCTGCCTACAATGTAGCATTAAAATTAATGTTTTTCCCTAAACTTACGGATTACAATTTGTGTCAATTTTGCTAAACATCAATTTACATTCCTACATATTATGAAAATTAATTTTCCGAGATCTTTTAAATCTATTACATAAAATTTATTTTCTAAGATGATTCTACAACACTAGTTTATAAAATCATTTCCCATTTTAAATAATATGCTATTCATATCATTTATTTAAATTAATTTATATTTAATGTACGCACTCAATATTTTATTTACTTTCACAATTTGTTTTAAAAGAAGTTTCCTGTAATCGTTATTTGCTATCAAGATCTTAAAATATCGATGCTTCTTAATCTTAAAATCTCTATATGAATTCTATTAAAATTGAGTGTTTGTGCCATTTTATTTTACTTTAAAAATCATTTGATGCATTTTTACAGCAAAGCCGCAGTATGCCAAATTTCTTACGCTTGTAAAATATATTCTGTTCTGTTTTAGTCGTCACTGTCATTTTCTCTCTTTTTTTTTTTTTCAGTTATGTAAAAAATCGTAACGTGTTTCATTATAATGCGTCAAAACATGAATTTAGGAGTTAAAATTTAGCATAATTCGTTGTTCGTTGCTGCAGCTTAGAAATGAGACATCGGAATAACAGAATGTTTTCACATATCGTCTTATCGTAAATGTAGGTTCTGCTGAAGTAACTGCTGTGAAATATCAAAACCAGCTGTAGTTTATGGTGGATGTTTACAGCCATTTTTTAAGAGATTGAGCCCTTGAATTTTCTTATGAAGAGTTGTCCTGTTTTTTGTTTTCCTCAGAAAATTGCCAGTGTATTTGACCCAAAGCAAACCGGAATAATAACGACGACCACTTAAGTTCTTTTTAATATAGTGATCTCTGAGATGTCCATTAAAAATTTGACCGAATGGTGCTGTACCTTTTCTAAATACGGAATGACACAAAAGCTTTATTTTAAAGTATTATGAGAGTGGTGTTAGAAAGCAATCTCTGGTTTATTACTTCGAATTCTTATCTGCATTTTCAAAACGTTGTATTCTCTCTACCATCTTTGATATCTCCAAAAAATACCTCTCCAGTACAAGTAAAAGGGCCTATTAAGGTTAAAAACCACCCGACATTTTTCCATAAAGGAATTCAAAACAAGCGACTTAACGCTGAACAAAAAGGGGGAAAAGAACTTAAGCTTATATTGGCTATTAAAACCGTTTCTTAATGTATAAAAAAATTTGGTTGTGAGATAAGTAAAAACAAATTAGTATTTTTAAGTAACTATGCACTTTAATGAATACCTTTTGCGTTAAAAGCTTACTAATATATATACACACACACATATATATATATGTATATATTTTTTTTCATGTGAAAAAAAATTTTACCCCTGCAATCTTTTTCCAAATATTTCAGGGACTACCTGAACATAAACTTTTATTAAATTTCGTGCATTAGTTTTTGAGATACAGCGCCCATAAAATTTACATCACATACGGACAGACAGAGTCACAGAGTCACAGACAGACATTATGTATTATATTACATTATTATGAAAGACAGAAGAAAGTAAAGCTAAATTGTCGCAAATATCTTATTAATGAGCCGTAGTATCCCTTAAAATTGTGATTTAAAGAGCTAGAAGCATATCATATTTTTATCATTGTCACTGTACTACTGATGCCTGCTATCAACTCTCTGAAGTTTTTCTGTCGAATTCGGAAAAACCCAGTATATTAGCTCTCAAGTCAAACATATGTGTATATATATATATATATATATATATATCCGTAAAAAAATGGGAGCATTGCTTTTATTATTCACATCGATATTAGCTTTTATTGTATGAAGTTATCTTCTCTATACCATCGTTTATATCTACAAACAATTCTTTTCCATATCCAAGAGAAAAAACAGTTGCATTCTACTAAAAATAAAAAATGAAACCAGCGGAAAGAATTTCAGACTATTAGGAAGAACAACGGTCATGTATCTTTGCGAAAAAAAAAAAAAAAAAAAAAAAAAAAAGAAAACCCAAAACAAACAACTAACTCGGAACGAAAGAAAGAAAAAGAAGTAAAGCTTTCTTACCAGAAAGAATAAGAGATATGGATCAATATTGAAGGAATGTACAATTCAAGAGGAACTACGTTTTAAAAAGGTCAGTGGAAGGCGATCGTGTTTTTGAATTATCGTGAAAAAAAATAGCTGGGAATATGTCTATTGTTGTTGGGATCTCACGATCAAAATCGCATCTATCTTAGATGTCTCAATTATTTGGAAATCCGCGAAAAACAATTTAGTGCCAGTAGTTGTATTTTGTATACAACAATGACTGCAGGATGCTACGGATACAAGTTTCGAAAAATTCGCCGATGCTGGGAAAGAAGGATGTATTATTATGTAATATCTTTGTTATAGTAAAGGATTTATCTTGTTTTATTTATTTTTGTTTCAACGAACAATGTATATGAAAATGATAGCATAATTCATAGCTTAAGATATTTTTATCGTGTTGGGAAAATTTTCTTATTTAGCTATAGCAATAAATTTGCACATGATGGGAAAAAAAAACCAGTATATGTTGTGTTTTTATTATCGCGATGGATGTTGTTTTTTCTTCTTAAGCAAACAATGAATTTGAAAATGGTATGATATATCTGTGGTATAGTTTTGAATTTAATTTTTAACTTTTATTTATTATTTATATATATATTTTTAATGTGGTAGAAAGTTTGTTTATAATGTTCTACATAGAAATGAGACAGAATGAAATTTAGGAATTAGAACAACCTTATCAAGATTCTCAGATCCTAAGAAATAAAGTCAAAGACATTATGGGAAATATTTGTTATTACAAAATGTGTTATTATATAAGTTGATAAATATATATAAATAGAGTGACAAAGACCTAATTTTAAGATAAATTTGTCCTCTTAAAAAAGAAAATGATTATGTAATTCTAATAATAACTGAGTAAACTATAAAACAAGCGAAACTTTTGTAATTTGATGCATGTAAGGTACTTTTCTTTGAACATTTTGAGCTATGACATATATCATTACTTATTCTTTAGAAAATAGAATGCAGAAGTTTAAATGTATTTTAAATAAAATCAATATAAATTGTACAAAAAAAAAAAAAAAAAAAAAAAAAAAAAAAAAAATCCATGAAAAAATGTAACATGTAACATTCAGGAAGTACAGTTGCGTTTATTTACCGATTTTTCACAGAACTTGTGCTTTGGTTTTCTCGAAGGGTTATTTAAGAGGAGAAATTTCTGTTTTTACAAATAAACATAACGAATAGCATATCATAAAAAAAACTATGTAATAATTTTACATGTTGAATAAAATTTTTACAGAATTACAACAGGTATGTGTATATAATCATACTCGTTTTTTATCGATTTTTATCCATTAGATTCGAGCGTCGATACTTGGCAAGGATACCCTATTTCCTGTACCACCTGACCATATCAAACAACTTATAGGTGAAAACATCAGTTATGCAAATCTAGCTGTATATTTTCCTTTTTCTCTGAACTGAAAGGGGATATTTCTGTTTATTTGTGTCGAGAGAAATTTTTCCGTTTTTAATACTTGGCAAGTAAGAGTAAAAAGGAAATTTCTCGTTTATTCTAGGAAAATATACGATTTCCATTCAAAACAAAAATTTTCCATTAAAAGGCAGAAACTTCATATAGAATCACCAATAAAAATTACGAGAATATTTTTACAATGTATAATGTGATGTGCTTATTTTTTAAAAAATCTATTTCTTGTTTAAAAGCATATAACTTAATATTTTATAAAACTTATATTATTTCCAAAAAAGTTTCTGTAATGCAATACTTTCTAAATAGTGTGCTGTTCAGTTTTAAACAAGCTTTGTATTTAATCTAAACTTTCTCCTCTTGCTGAATAGCTCTCTTGAAACTGAGTTCCAGTACAAAAGTTTCGTCTACATGCTTAACTTTATAAGGATATAAAATAATACTAAACTGTTTGGAACTTTTGATCGATATATTCAAAATAACAATTCTTATTCGTTTCAGTTACAGTATATGATTATTACGTATAATTAATATCGTTGCAAGTTAGCTGCTTTTAATGGCATATTTGGATATGTACAGTAAACAGTCGATTATCCGTTCTTCAACTAACAGGACTATGCAATTAACCAAAAAATACTTTCTTTTTGAGGATTGTTCTTAAAATCGAAAACGGTTTCTATATCGGTAGAAGCAACGTTTAATTCGTACGATTACATTCTCACTCATTCAAAGTGCGATGTAAAGAACACATTGCAGACATAAAATTTAATAGAGGTAAAACCGCATTATCAAGGCTAAATAAAATAGAAAACATAGATATTTTGTTTAATGAAAGTAGATTAATTTATAAGTCAGATTTTTATTTGCAACTTTTTATTAGAGAATCTATTGAAATTTACGTCAGAAGCTCAATGGTCTGCAATGATTCCTTGTCTTTTCAAATCTCAAATATTTGGATTGAGTTGTTAGATAATCCTTACTAATATTATAAATCGGAAAGTGAGTTTGTTTGTTTGTTTGTTTGTTTGTTTGTTCCGCTTTCATGCCGTAACTACTGAACCGATTGCTTTGAAATTTTGCAGACGTAAAGTTAGAAGTCCGGATTAAATAATAGGGTAATTTTTATTTATTTTATTCAAATATTTCCCTTAATAATTAAAAATTTAATTATTTTTCGTACAAAACCAATAGGCATTTTTCAGATAAAATTTAACCATTTTCCTTTCCTGTTGCCAAGAAAATAAAAAATTGGAATAATAATTTTTCAGCGGCAATGAATTTTTAATAGAAAACTTCCACGCGAAAAACTATAATAAAATAATTTAAAAGAAAATAAATATGACGTCATGTTTGAAATAAAAATAAAAGGTGTATTTTTTATAATACATTTAACAAGGATATTTGTTTAGTTAATGGGAATTTCTGTGTAAAATATGGTGACATAAATTAAAAGTAAAAAGAATGAAAAAGAATTATATTTTTAATAAAATGGTTCACTCATGAAAATGTGACGTCATAGTTGAAATAAAACAGGTACTTTATAGCAGTCGTTAAAAATACAAGGGGTATGAATATAAGTAGCTAATGGAGCGAGATAAATAATGACGTCATATTTAAAATGAATCAGAAATATTTTTTACTTATACTAATTAATAAGTTATAAGTTACATACAAATGAATATTTTTATTCGAAACTCATAATTATCAATGGAAGAAATTTTTTGTGGGGAAAAGGTGGAAAATAAAATCACTGATTAATATATTTTTGGCTCGATTTTTTAACACTTTCGAACAAAGTTGAAAAGTTATTATGCTTTCGGTTTGTCTGTCTGTCTGGTCGCTTTCCAACTTTCGTAAATGTACTCCGATTTCCATGAAATTTTTGGACGTTCTTAACGTTTACCTAGCACGAATACCTATTAAAAAAAAAGTTTCTACCATGATTAGTTTATTTACAGGGATTGTCAAAAAATTTCCTTATATTACGGCATTATGGGGAAAAATCGTTTTAATTAAATTTAACGATGTTACAGCCTGTAGAACATATTCAAATTTATATGCATTTACAAAGTGCACTAAAATATGCATTTTGTAAAGTATGTAGTGAAAAGGGCACTTACTATTCATTTACAGGGTCAGACAGAAGAATTCCATTGCATAGGAATAAAGGGAGGAACAGTGTCCGACATATTTTAATTATGGTAAACGATTTCATGTATATTCAAATTGATATATGTTGCTGAGGATTAATGTAAGTTATTTCATGCATAATACGAAGTGCATAGCATTTACAGGGACACACAAAAGATTTCAAATATTATATATTCTATCCGAAGTATTGTATATCATGGATGATGACTGTTGCATGGATGAAATGCATTTTGAATTATGATATGTGCTTTTAAGTTTCGCTAAATGTATGCATATTAAATGGAGAGTATAAATGGTAATAGTATAAATAGTTAAATTTAGATATACAGGGTTACACAAAAGATCTCGGAAAGGTTACTGAATATGAGCGTAATTACTTAAAGGTGGTTTTTAAATAAAATATGCATTTTTATTTTGAACTGCATTTAGTAAACTAAGAAATGTTTGTAGTATATATACAGGGTGATTCATATAAGATGGGCAGAACTTTAAGGGGTTATAGTACACTTAAAGACAAATAATATTAAATAGGAGACTAAGGGTCCCAGACGTATTCCCAAGGAGATAGGGGGCATTAAAGTTTAGGGTCCGAAATTTCAAATGATTATAAAAAATAGAAAAATTGGTCGATTCGTTTGCGGTTATTGCAAAAAATTTTCTTTATGCCAGTATTTTCTTGAAATAAAATTTTAAAGTTCAATTTCAAAAAATGCCGATAGGGGGCGCTTTAGACTTTGGAGTAACAAACAACTATTTTTTAACGTTATTTTTTGTATTTCTTTAAATGATTTCGAAAGCTTAGACTTAAACTTAAATTTTGATCTAAAAATCTGAGTCCTAACGAGTAGTTAAGTAGCGTAAACTGAAATTTGAAATTTGAAACCCTTCTCCCCCCAGAACAAAAATCAGTTATTCCGCATCTTTGTGTCGTAGATTAGGCTCTAACTACTGCCGCGTTTTGCTAAAATTATTCTTTATGTCAGTATTTTCTTGAAAATAAATTTTAAAGAAAATTTTCAAAAAATTCCGATAGAGGTCGCTTTAGACTTTGGAGTAACAAACAACTATTTTATACCGTTATTTTTTGTGTCTCATTAAATGCTTTCTAAAGCTTAGACTTAAATTTTCAGCCCAAAATCTGAATCGTTAGACGTGGTTAAGTTTCTGGGGAGAGGGGTTTGAAATTTCTACTCCTGAGCACAGTTCAGTTTATCATGTCCACACATTGTGTGCTGTGATACGAGGTAAAAAGACACAAAATAGGATTATGTTACCAAAGCATATTTATTAACATGTAATTACAATAAATGTTCAAAATTGTGACCACCAGAGGTTATGCACGCAAAACAACGGCGAAGAATGGAACGGCGAACATTCGCGAAAACATCAGGCTTTTCGAGCACTTCCCCTACAGCGGCGGAAAGTCTGGCGACCAGTTCCTCGGGGGATTCAATGGGTGTCTCATACATAAGAGCCTTCAATTGTCCCCAAAAAAATAAATCGAGGGGTGAAAGATCTGGCGAGCGAGCAGGCCAAACAACAGGACCACCTCGACCAATCCATCTGTTCGGAAATGTGATGTCCAGATAGTTGCGGACGTCTCGTACGTAATGGGCTGGCGCTCCATCGTGCTGGAACCACATGACCCGCCGGATGCGTGGAGGAACAACGTTTAACAGGTCTGGCAGCACATGTTGCAGAAATGTGAGGTATGTTTTACCGTTGAGGCGTTCAGGAAGAAGGTACGGTCCGATTAGGTGGTCTCCGAGGATTCCTGCCCAAACATTGATGGAAAAGCGTCTCTGATGAGCATGTGGATACGTAGCATGTGGATTGACATCCGCCCATACATGTGCATTGTGTGTTAAATGTACCTTCACGTGTGAAGGTACATTCATCGGTGAAAAGCACAGTTCGTCCAAAATGTGGATTTAGCGCGTTCTGATGCAGAAACCAGCGGGCGAATTCAATACGATTTGGATAATCCCCTGGAGACAGTTTCTGGACTCGTTGCACATGAAACGGGAGCAAATGTTCATCCTTCACTACCCTCCAAGTCATGGACTGTGAGGTATCCACCTGCCTAGCCACTGTTCGTGTACTTGTACTTGGCTGCGCCGCTACTACATCCAGAATGGCTTCTGCAACAACTACTGATTCATCCTTTTTTGCACGACCTGCATTCGACCGGGAAGCGAGAAATGATCCCGTCTCACACAACTGTCTGTGCAAGCGCTCGAAAGTTTTGCGGTTAGGCAACCGCCTGTTGGGAAATCGCTCTCCGTACATTCGTTGTGCCTCTGCACCATTTCCATCTGCCGCTCCGTAAATTAAATGCATCTCAGCCTTTTCCTTATTCGTGAAGGGCACCATCTTCCGATTCATTACTACAGCGACTTACACTTGACTCACCGTTCAGTGGTTTTTATGCCTGAATCGTGTCGAAATTTTGCATACGTGTTCTTCTTCTTCCCCATTTGACATTTGCATACTTTCTGTCTCCTTCTTCACCCGGTGACTAGCGTCAGGAATGGAGCTTTAACGTTTGCATGAGCGACGTTTCCAACTGTGCCAGTGCCTTTGTGAGTGAATTCCGACTATGCAGTCCTTGACGAAAGTTGTATTTTTGCCTCGTATCACAGCACAGAATCGTTGGGCATGGTTAAGTAGTGCAAACTGAACTATGTTCAGAAGTTGAAATTTGAACCCCCTCCCCTCGCTACTGAACCACGCTCAGCGATTCAGATTTTGGGCTGTAAATTTAAGTTTAAGTCTAAGTTTTCGAAATCATTTAAAGAAATACAAAAAATAACGTTAAAAAATAGTTATTTGTTACTCCAAAGTCTAAAGCGCCCCCTATCGGCATTTTTTGAAATTGAACTTTTAAATTTTATTTCAAGAAAATACTGGCATAAAGAAAATTTTTTGCAAAAACCGCAAACGAATCGACCAATTTTTCCATTTTTTATAATCATTTGAAATTTCGGACCCTAAACTTTAATGCCCCCTATCTCCTTGGGAATACGTCTGGGACCCTGAGTCTCCTATTTAATATTATTTGTCTTTAAGTGTACTATAACCCCTTAAAGTTCTGCCCATCTTTTATGAATCACCCTGTATAAAATGATAAACAGGGTCCCTCAAAGAACTGCGGATACAAGGTTGTCTTCGAATGATAATTTCTGAAAATGTAATTTAGGTAGTAATAAGAAATAATTTTCTTTGAACTAAATTTTAAAAAGATACTTTCGTGTATTAAAGGCAATTGGAAAACTACAGGGCTGAACAAAAGAATTCAAGAATGTTTCTATCTATTAGTATTAATCGCTGAAAGGAAAATTTTGACCAGCAAACAAATTAGCTACTAGGGATTATCAGAAGTTTTTTTACCATAAATTCGCGATAAAAAGTTAATTACACATGCTTTTCATCATCGAAATTTTTTGCTTGATTGATCAATTATTTCTTCTTTAAATGTTATGTGAACGAAGTCACGGGTAACTGCTAGTTTAAAAATAAAGCAAAGTGAAACATAATTAAAATATAACGCGCGTGATTTTTTTTAAAATTTCATTTATAATAGTTTATTGTCATTTTCCATCTGTGTGTTTATTTGTATATTTTGTTTTTCTGATGATGACTGAGTAAATTCAATCGACACATGTTAAATTATTAAAATCGTTTAATTTATTTTATTAACATTTGACGTCCTTTTTAGCAATTAAATATTTTAATATATATTTTTGAAATATTTTGGCACAGTTAGGAACATTCCTAAAATTGCCTGGCCAGTTATCTGAATTTTCTCTTATGCGTTCTAGCGCCGGTCACAACAGGTTCAGGCAACCAACGCATTACTGCGGTTACCTTAATACAGTTAG